>JAUCBL010000198.1:0-226175 GCA_033807585.1 Hydrophis major | reverse complement strand
ATATAGTAATCATATCTCTGAATTTGGCTGGAATAGGATTTTACACATAACAATTCAATAGGCAAATTTAAACTTTGTGCCAAACTTCATTGTTTGGCAAATCAGTCTTGATGACTCTCAGACATTTTATATATATGAACTACATTTTATATGTTTTACACGTGCATTAACAATTTAGTGCTCATTTGGCTATGGTGGAAATTCTTTCATCTCCATTAGCTCATTAAATTGAGGTTTAATGGAATATCATGAATAGATTTTTTTTTTTCAGTATTTGTCTCTGAACAATAAAAGAACACTTGGATAATAGAGATATCTAGCTAATTCTTCCTGAGCAGTTTTAATAATTTATGGCTAATTTTTGTAGGTGGATTTTTAAAAGAATTAATGAGCTTTGAAAACCATAACCACTTCATATATTACTAGAAAGCAGCAAGAAGTTATTATATATTTCCATATTATTAGATTCATGCAGGGGTGGGATACGACTGGGTTAACTACCGGTTCGGGATTTATGAGCTTCCCTGCAGGCTGCGAGCCGCGGGCCTGTAAATCGTTATCAGCAGCTGCCTGCAGAGAAGCAGCCTTTGAAACAGCCCTCTTTTCTTGCTTTTCTAACTGCAACTGTGTCTCGTTCGGCAGCTGAAGTTGAAAAATCAGGAAATAAAGATCAGGTAAGAGCCCAGGTGGGCGGGGTGGGCAAAAGCATCAGGAGACATAGAACTGGTGCTTTGTCTGCTGCTCTTTAGCGCTACCAGTTCTACAGAGGTGGACAGAACCGGTAGAAACCCACCCCTGGATCCATGTCTATAAATGCCATGAGATCTGGAATAATAAATGAGTTCCACACTTGTAGATTTCATCCATGATAACATACCTAATATTATTAGAATAATCCTAGTTATGGTGTGGAAGATTGTCAGTGATCCAGGTACAGTTGTTTGGAAGCTGAGTCATAGCAACCTTGGAAGTCCGGTTGCCAAGATTCTTCTTCCAAATTCTGGTGTTATAGTAGTTGTAAAGAAAAAAATTAGAATTGTTTTTAATTCCCCACTTTTAAAAAAAATTGTGTCAGCTTTAAATCAAGAAAAGAATGACTTTGTTTCCTTTTTTTATCTGTAGGTGACAGAATTATAAAAGTTAATAGAGAAAGTGTCAAAGGAAAGACATTTTCTCAAGTAATTGCTTTAATTCAGAACAGGTAAAGCATTTATTTTAAAATATAATTTGAATTTTCATTTCAAATATTTCATATATTTTTATATATCTTTGAAAGGGATTTATGAAATATGTTTTGTTCTGTGATATGATGAACTATAATTAAACTTCAAAGTCAAATTGTTAATGAAAGAAGGTGAATGGTTTAAAACATCTAGGTTTTCTCCTCTTGTAGTTTCAATCTAGTTTTTCTTGTTGATAACATTTACAAGAATGAAAATAATTCTGAAATGAATTTCACTGCACTTTACACCAGAGTTTATAGGTTTCTTTCCATAATATAATCCAGTCATTAACTAGCCAAGTGAAGTTTTATTATGTTTGGTTTGCTAACGGACAATCATACTAGTTGGGTCAAAAGTCATTCTTCAAGAATATATATCCTTGTTTATCAACCACAATTGGGACCAGGAATTCCATCACTAAGCAACACAATTGTAAAGTACAATGTCACTTGATCATGCCAACTTACAATAGCAATTGTGGCAGTTCTAACTGCCATCACTAGATGAATCCTGTACAAGCGTGATATTCTGCAATCACATGATTGTTATTTGTGATTCCCTGCTGACTTCACCATTGACTTTGCTTGATGGAGGCCAGCAGTGAAGGTGATCGTGTGACTCTGAGATGTTGCAGCTGTCATAATTATGAGCCAGTTATCAAGTGCTCAAATTGCAGTTTGTGATTAGAAGGATACTCTGATGGCTGCAATTATAAGAATGTGTGCTATCATAACTTTGAATGGCTGCTGAACAACTGCTCAGTCACAAGGATTATCTACATGTTCATTCAGAAAATGCTTGGTAACCTACCACTAGACTCTTCTCCCTGGAAATACCAGCATGCTTTATTATTAACTCCTTTCTGAATGGCCAGGCAAGATGTTTGGGGATTGAATTCAACCTGTTCTTTCCGCCTCTATTTCTTGTAAGTCTCTATAAGCAAAAAAAGAACAGTTGACTGGGATTTGGTGTTCCTAAAACATGACTAGATAGCTGGAATTAATTTAATCCTTTGTAAGTGTGGGTCTATTTTGTTCTAAATATTAGCACTTGGGATTTATTTATTACGTCAGTTGATTTTTTTTTTTTAGCCCAATGACATAATGCCAGAAACAAGGCCAGAAACATTAACTTCCAGATGTTGCTGATCCTCATTTTCCAATCAACTCTAATAGAATTGCCAAAAAGTCTGACAGTAACCAGAAGATCACAAGCCCCTACCTCTTCTTTAGCACCCTCTGTATTCCCAAAAAGAAATTGCAAATTTTATGGTAGTAGAAAAATCAACCTTCAGTGACAACCAAATTTTTTTAACGTTAAAAGTCCATGTACAAGTATTTGAAACATTTATATTAAGAAGTATTCTGTTATAAGTTCTCAAATACATTTTGTAGTTTTATAGCGCAAAAATACATATACTGTTTACTTTTGGAATAATGTGCAGATTTTTAAAAAAATATATAAAATACATCTTGAATTCCTTGTATAATTTTGAGAATTTCATAAAATAATATAATGAATCAAGCATGGATTAAAAGAAGATACAGTGTCAGGATTTAGAGATTAATTTGTAACTGTCTTCTACTTTTTTGAAGTCTATTCTATTTTTTATTAAAGCATGTAGGATTCTTTTCTTCTAAGACAGTCATTGCATTTTTCTTCAACCTCTTTTTACATCAATCAATTTAAGGCAGCAGATGTGAAACTAAAATCAAATCTTGTGTTTGATCAGCAGTTTACATAGGATTCTTTAAAAAAAATTTATTATGCAAGATCTAACTTTCATTCAGTAATTCACATCTTAATTTAAACATTTTTAAAGCATTCACAAATTATTAGTAGCATTAAGAAAACAAACAACATTTCTATAAAGTTTTGGAAACATAAAACTATTGAAAATGCTACTGCAGTGAAATTACCGTATATACTCGAGTATAAGCCGAGTTTTTCAGCCCATTTTTTGTGCTGAAAAAACGCCCTCGGCTTATACTCGAGTCAGATTCCCCTCTGAAAAAAAAATGACCCACCGCCATGTGAGAATGCTCAGACACGAAATCTGTCCGACCGAAAATAAGTGTGTGTGTGTGTGGGGGATTTTAACAGAGGGAAGATGTAGGGAGAAGGCAAAAGCGACGGAAGATCCTTCAGGGGAAACTGAGGGGGAGACTCACTCGGGAGGAGGGGGAGGAGGAGGTGGTAGTGGCGGCTCTCTCCCTTGCAAGAAAAAAGCAAGGCTCTCTCCCTTGCAAAAAAAAAACAAGAGCCGTTCTTATGATCTCTCCCTCTCTCTCTCTCTCTCCCCGTAATACAGTCAAGCCCTTTCCAGCACGCGGGATCCGCCCCCGCCGCTTTGCACCTTGCAAATGCAAAAACCCCGGGATTTTGCATTTGCAAGGTGCAAAGTGGCGAAGTGAGTGTGTGTGTGTGTGTGTGTGTGTGTCTGTCTGTCTGTCTGTCTCTCTCTGTGTGTGTGTGTGTGTGTGTGTGTGTGTGTCTCCCTTCTTCGCACCAGCCTTCCTTCCACTGCTACGCGTTTGGGCTGCTTTGTGCCCCCCTCCCTCCCCGCCGTCTTTTATTTTCTCCTTTCCAATGAACGGGAACGAACAAACCAGGATTAGCTTCAAGAGCCCCGAGGAGCAGCAGCGGCAGCAGCAGCACCCAGCATCCTCAACTTGAAAGTTACTGTTGGGTAAAGGAGCCGCTCTTGGAGCTCGGCGGCGCTTTGCAAGAAGAGCGAGAGAAGGAGGTGAGGTGCGGCCCGCTCGGCTCTGCAAAAGGCTGCGCCTGCAATGCCGCCCCGGGTGCTGAGTGAGGCTGACTAGCGGCGCCCGGGCTGTTCGGGAGTGGGAAGCGGCTGTGCCCCTGGCTGGCCAGGGGAATGGGGACCCTGCTTGAGCGGGAGGCGGCGGCAGTAATGGGGTCTTTCCAGTTAGGATCCAGGGGTGGCAGCCGCCCGGGCGTCGTCCTCTCGGCTTTTGGTCGGCCGTTTGCAGGGCTCAGCGAGTCACGTCGGACTTCGGGCCAGTCTGCGCCAGGAGTTGCCCCGCTGCCGCGCACCGGGGAAGTGGTGGCCACTCGCCTTTGCTGCAGTCGGAGCTCTTCGGGGGCGCCCCTCGTCTCTGTCTGACCTCGCGGTCTCTGCCGTCGTGGCTGCGATCGCCTCCCGTCACGGCGCTCGTCTGGAGGAGACGACGGTGGCTTGCGGAGCCTCGGCACGAACCCCCTTTTCCCGCACTCCCCCCCCGCACCCCTCTGGCAGCAGCAGGCGGAGAAAGCCCCGCTTCCCCCTGGCCTGTCTTGGGGAGAGGAAGCGAAGGGCCCCATCTCGGCTCCCGTCCTTCTCAGATACCTCTGGGTTTTTTTCCCCCTTCCAACTGGACGATGGCGATGTCCTTGAGCAAGTCTTAAAATGCCGGTGATGAGGGGCCTCCTGGCTCCTCAAAACACCTTCCTGGATACCATAGCAACCTGCTTTGATGGCACACGTGAGTTGGCTTCCCACTCTTTTTTTTTAACTCTCCTCCTCCTCCTCCTCCTCCTCCTCCTCCTCCTCCTCCTCCTCCTCCTCCTCCTCCTCCTCCTCCTCCTCCTCTCCTCTCCCCTTGTTGTCTGGTCTTCTGTAAGGAAACTCGAGGGCTCACACTTCCAGGTTTTTCTCCCTGTCAATGATCTTTTCTTCCCTTCCCTTCTCTCATCCCCATCCTCCTTCACCTTTGTCACCACAATCCTGAACAGATGAAGTTTGTACTTCTCAAGAAAGGTTGGATGTTCCTTTTGAGGAGGGAACCTTGTGTGACATCTGTATGTTGACCTACTACTGAGCCATGGCATGTGTGCACATGCAATGGAGACATGAGGGAGAGCTGTGAAAAAGATGGTGGCTCTCCAAAACAGAATGTACATGCAGCACATACACATGCTTTTTTCTTGCAAGGGAGAGAGTGACTCTGTTTGGACATACAGATGATGAGGAGGAATCCAGTTTTGAAGGATTTTAACTCTTGTGTTTTAGCTTGGTTGCTGATTGAGCTAAGGTTTTTGTACTTTTAAAGTTATTGTTGATACCATATTGGTTTTGTTGGCTCTCTTTTCCACTTACAGAACTAGTTTACTGTTTTTCTTTGAAATAAATATTCAAAAACATTTAACCTACTGATGCCTCAATTAATGTAATTTTATTGGTATCTGTTTTTATTTTTGAAATTTACCAGTAGCTGCTGCATTTCCCACCCTCGACTTATATTCGAGTCAATAAGTTTTCCCAGTTTTTTGTGGTAAAATTGGGTGCCTCGGCTTATATTCGGGTCGACTTATACTCGAGTATATACGGTAATTTGCAAAAATTTATTGCTAGAAAAACTTCTGCAAAAAGAACATTTAGAAAATTTTAGTTTGATGGATTTCTTTAAAAATTACATTGGAAAGTTAAATTTTAGATTGTATTGATATTAAGAAGGTGGCATCAATCAAGTCAGTAACTAATGTACATGTCCTTTTTTGTAATTGATATTGGGACAGTTTATGACAGTCTGATCTGCAAAACTGCCAATTTTAGCTAAAATCCTACGAGTACTTTTTACTATTATATTCTTATATTCCCTATGTCTGATCTGTATGTGTAATATTACTGTTTCTGGAATTGATCAAATCTTTTGAAAGAGATGTTTTGCAATGTGGCAATCCAAGCACAGAAGCTCTCTTTGAATCATTAAAAGAGCTCCTTGGAAATCCATATTATTCCATATGGAGATTGAAGATGAAACAACAGAGGCACATTTTCCTAGGATTTGTCCCTGCCTCATGCCTTCTTATAGGTAGTCCTCGACTTACAGCCATTTAGTGACCATTCAAAGTGACATTACTCTTTTTCACACTTACGACTGTTGCAACATTCCCGTGGTTATGTGATCTAAATTCAGATGCTTTGCAACTGGTTCCTATTTATGACCGTTGCAGCATCCCAGGGTCATAGGATCCCCTTTTGCAACCTTCTGAGAAGCAAAGCCAATGGGGAAGCCCAATTCATGGAATCCTGCTAGTGTTACTAACTTAACAACCACAGTGATTCACTTAACGATCATGGCAAGCAAGAAAGGTCATAAAATGGGGCAGAACTCACTTAAGGATTTTCTAATTTAGCAACAGAAATTTTGGGATCAGTTGTTGTGGTAAGTCAAGGACTACTTGTGTTTACACTGGAAACTACAGCATGAACAGGAGATACCTAAATGTTTTCTTCTTTTAATTTAATTAAATAAATTTATTTTTCTAAGTGGCAGGAATACATTAGTTTCATCATTTATTTTTGTATAATAAATTATCTGCATGTAGGTAATTTTGAAAATGAATGCATGGGTTATGCTTTAAGAAATATCAATGACTCATAGCAAATAGTGTTAAGAGAAATAAATATTTATATTCTGTGCTGAGTTTTTGTTATATTCTCTGGATTTTTTGAAAAAATAGTTATTAAAGTTATTAATATTTCTATTTTTATGGCTAGAATTGAAATTCCTTCTCAAATTGTTAATATATTAATTTATTTCCTTGATAATAAAGTTGTGTGTTTATTTTTCCCACAGTGATGATGAGTTGGAACTCAGTGTTATGCCAAAAGATGAGGACATTCTTCAACTTGTAAGTTACATTTCTGACCTAAAATCTAAAATTAAAGTCTACATAATATTCCTACAAAAAAGATTCAAGTCTTTAATTAGCATATTAAATGTAATGAAACATTGAATTATTGAACTATTTCTGTATTTATAAATGTTCACCTACCCCTCTTATTTTACTTTATTTCTTTTTTCTTTTTGCAGTTTTAGTGCTATAAAAAGTAGGTAAAAATGAACTAGAGAAAAAAAATACTTTACTTTTTGTATTTCCTAGCTCATTTTAGTGAAATGAATATAAATTACCATTTTTTTTGGCACTATAAGACGCACCTAGGTTAGAGGAGGAAAACAGGGGGGAAAGTTGCTGCCTCCTCCATGTCTGTTGCCTCTGCCGGGAAATGCTGTAACCTTCGCTGCCGAGCAGCTGATCAGCTGGGTGGATCAGCCTCCCGGAATACCGTCAATCAGCTGTTCCAGGCAGCGGAGATTGCTGCCGCTGTCCGCTGCTGCTGCTGCCTTTTGCTGCCCCCACATCAACCCCCTCTAATATTCATAAGACACACAGACACTTCCACCCACCTTTTTGGGGGGGAAAGTGAATCTTTTGGAGCGAAAAATACAGTATGTTGCCTTCTTATAGAACAGGTGTAATCTATTCTTCTCAAATGTATCTTGGGGATGGATAAATCTATACCAACTCCAGCAGTAAATGCAGGTTTTGGTATATCCCCTATGTCAGAGGTCTCCAAACTTGGCAACTTTAAGACTGGTGGACTTCAATTGCCAGAATCTCCAGTCAGCTGGCTGGAGAATTCTGGCAGTTGAAGTCCACCAGTCTTAAAGTTGCAAAATTTGGGGACCCTGCCCAATACAAACCCTGCCTACTGGCTGAATTTCCTTTCTATGGATCCAGATAGAAAACATCCAAGCTGTGTTTCAAGAAACAGTTTCATGACATGCTACCTTGAGATGACCTAACATTCTGCTTTCAAAAGGGTCATTTCACAATATGGATTCTCCATTCAATTTTCAATTAGATCTATAGGCCAGCAAAATGTTCAAACAAAGAATCACTAATGTAACTGTCCCAATATTATATTGTATCACTTAAATATTTTAAGTCTGTACAGTAGTTGGCTCAACAAAGAGGATAGAAAGTTTAGATCATTTTGATATTAACTGCTGGGTGCTGACATATTGTGAACAAGTCCCATTGTTTTCTATCTATCTACTTGTTTATTAATATTTTATACTTTGGTATGGTCAAATCACTAAATCAATAAAGTTTCTATAATGTTTTATAAATGTTATTAGCTTGAAAAGGATACTAAACAAATGTATACATAGTCTTCGACTTATGACCACAATTGGGCCCAAAACTTTTGTTACGAAGCAATTCAGTTGTTAAGTGAGTTTTGCCTCATTTTACAACCTTTTTTGCCACAGTTATTAAGTGAATCGCTGCTTTTGTTAATAACATATCAGTAAGTTATTAAGTGAACCTGGCTTCCCCGTTGACAGAATTTGAACCTACAAGTTATCTACAAGTTACCTATAGCAATGAATAAAACATAATACAGTATCACTATCATTATAGTTAACATCTAGAAGCCTTCTGGCATAACTTGATTTTTAACTAGCTTTGGGGCAGAAGCAGGGGGTCTTGTTCAAGCAGCATGCAGGCTGATTTGTTTTGATGTAAAATTCATCCTTGGGCCTCCATAAGAAAGGCCTAGAAGAAGACAGACACTCTGGACTCATGAACCAAGCATCCTGGGAGATTGTCATACCATCTGTTATTCTAAGTTTTGCAACAAGTATTACAATTAAGGTGTTATCATGACCCAGACACTGAAAGCCTGAATCATAAAAATCTTTCCTCATTATCAAACATCGGAGCCAAATTGAAAGTGACTTTTTGTCTTCCTCCACACTTCCTGGTTTAGCAGGAAATGCTGTAATACAGTATCACACACGGGCTACGTTTGTTTATTTTAAAAGCATCAGGAAAGGATTCCTTCACTGTCAATTCTTTTTTTTTAAAAAAAAAACAGCTTTATTAATTTTAACAACAAACAAAAACACATAAAACGTAAAAACATCATCTTCCCTTCATGAGTTTACAGACAGTGTATTGGTTGGTTTACCACATTTTTTTTGTGCATCCATTTCATAGACTCCATTGTAGTTATATTACATAATAACTCATATTATCAATCAACAATTATATAGCCTAATATAATTATTAAACAATCATTTGACTATAATTTTATTAATTCATACTTTATCAAGATAACTATAATTTACTTAATTTATCTTATAGCAAATCATAAAATCATACCAAATCTATCTTAATAAAATTTTATAAGGATAGTATCAAAGAAAGAAAAATGAAATATGTATTCATTATTTCCTAAGATTCTAAATATTCTATTATTATATTTTATTTTCTAACCATTGATAGAAAAGGTCCCAAACTTCATAAAATTGTTTATCTTCTTGTTCTCTAATTTCAAATGTCAATCTACTCATTTCAGCACATTCCAATATTATCTTTATAATTTCTTCCTGTGATGGTATTTTCTCACTCTTCCAATTTTTAGCAAATACAATCCTAGCCTCTGTCAATACATTTACAATCAAATATTTCAAATTTTTACTGTATGTATCAGGTAAGAGTCCCAATAAAAAAAATCTCTGGTTTTAAATCAATATGTTTCTTTGTCATTTTTTCCAACCATATGCAAATTATAGTCCAATATTTTCTAGCGTCCTCACATATGGTAATATGAGCCAGGTATCTGATGACATTTCCAACATTTTTCAGATTTATTCTTGAACATTCTTGCTATTCTTGTGGGGGGGAAATGCCACCTGTAAAACATCTTATACAAATTTTCTTTATATGCTGTTGACATTGTCATTTTATAATTTTGAGACCACAATTTTTGCCATTTCTCTAAATCAATCCCATATCCAACATTCTTCCCCCAAACAATCATAATTTCTTTAACTTGTTCTTCCTCTAGTTTAATTTCCAGTAAATAACCATATAATTTTTTAATCACTTTTTCATCAGTACCTGTCAAAATCTTATCTAAGTCAGTCAATTTATCATAGAATCCCTCTGTTTTAGAATCTTTAACATACCTTGAGTGTATTTGCGCATATGAAAACCAATTCATCTTTATGCCTTGTTCTTCTAGATTTTGCATCGTTTTAAGTTCACCCTTTTCATCCAATATTTCCCCATATCTAACTATTTGTTCCTTCTTGTATATTATAGGATAAGAAAAAGCTTCAATGGTTGATAACCAAACTGTTATTTTCAAATAACATTCTCTCTTAATTTTCTCCCAGTTTAACGATAAAGACTCCCGTATATAATGCCTTCTAAAGTAGCCTGCAATTTAGTTCCCTTGTACCACAGAAAAGCATGCCAGCCCAGTAATAAATCATGTCCTTCTAGTGTCAACAATCTAGTCTTTCTTAATGTTATCCATTCTTTGGCCCACATCAAGTTTGCAGCTTGATAATACAGCTCCCAATTAGGAAGGCCAAATTTTCCTCTAGTTCTAGTAAAAGTTTTAATTTTATTCTCGCTTTCTTACTTTGCCATATATACTTCAACACAATTTTATTTAAATCTTCAAAATAATCTTTGTCAAGCCTAATTGGTATTGTTTGGAACAGATATAAAATTCTGGGCAAAATGTTCATCTTGATTGTTGAAATTCTGCCTATGAATGACAGTTGTAGGTTTTCCCATTTCTTCAAATCAAATGCTATCTGCTGTTTGAGTTTAATATAATTGTTCTCTTTCAATGTAGTACACCTTGACGTCAAATATATCCTCCAAATACCATATATAAGTCGACCCGAATATAAGCCGAGGCACCTAATTTAACCACAAAAAACTGGGAAAACTTATTGACTCGAGTATAAGCCCAGGGTGGGAAATGCAGCAGCTACTGGTAAATTTCAAAAATAAAAATAGATACCAATAAAAACTTTCACTAGAACAGTTGAGAATAAGTTTGATGTTCACAATTTCCTCTTTGAAAGAGACCAGTAAATAGGAAACAAGAAGATGAAGAAAAAGAAGTGTGTTTTTTCACACTTTTCACACTGCAGTGAACAAAAATGGCATCATAGGAACAGGCTTATTCTCAGTCCAAAGGTTTGTTTCTGATTTCTTCCCTGATTTAAGGGAAATTTGGGAAACAATCTCACTATCATGAAAGGTTTAATTGATTCACGAACCCAAAAGATGATGATGATGACAGTGGAGGCAGGAGTCACTCTCTCCCTTGCAAGAAAAAAGCAAGAGTCGTTCTTATGATCTCTCCCTCTCTCTCTCTTTCCCCGTAATACAGTCAAGCCCTTTACAGCACGCGCGGTCTGCCTTCGCCACTTTGCACCTTGCAAATGCAAAATCCTGGGGTTTTTGCATTTGCAAGGTGCAAAGTGGCGGGGGCGGATCCCGCATGCTGGAAAGGGCTTGACTGTATTACGGGGAGAGAGAGAGAGAGAGGGAGAGATCATAAGAACGGCTCTTGCTTTTTTCTTGCAAGGGAGAGAGTGACTCCTGCCTCCCACTGTCATCAACATCTTCTTCTTTTGGGTTAGTGAATCAATTAATTTGGGAAATGATCTCACTATCAGAAAACAACGCGAGCCGCCACCACCACCTCCTCCTCCCCCTCCTCCCAAGTGGACTGAAAGCAGCTGGAGCTGAGGAAACGAAGCTGAGTGGAGCCGAAGCAACCTCGGCTCGCATTGTTTTCTCAGCCTAGAGAAAGGGGAAGGGGGCTCATCTGGACCAAGGGTGAGTCTCCCCCTCAGTTTCCCCTGCAGGATCTTCCGTCACTTTTGCCTTCTCCCTACATCTTCCCTGGAATCTTTAACAGTTACACCCATGTCTAATAATAACTGTTTGTACAGAATTAAGTCAGTGCATAGTAATGACAGACATGAAAATTCCGCTTCCATCGTGGACAAGCTGATATGCTGTTGTCTGATTGACCTCCATCCAAATAATATAGCCATTCCAGATGTTGATTTTCTAGTGTTTATGTCAGTTGCAAAACTTGCATCTGCATAGGCACTAAGACTCAAATCACCCTTTGGTTCTATATACAATGCATGGTTCATTGTTCCTTTAAGATATCTTAAAATTCTCTTTAATGATTGCCAATGACATTGATGTAGATCTGAATTAAAACGTGCCAGCTGATTAACACTATAAGCTATATCAGGCCTTGACCAATTGCTGATATATGATAAGCTACCAATCAAAGATTGATATATAGCCTTATCAAATTTGGGACTTTGATCATCAGTTTGGCAAATTTCCTGACTCATTGGAGTCTTTGCCAGTTTACAAAGTTCCATTTTATACATTTTAATTAATTGGCAAATTTTATCTTCTTGAGATATCTTAAATCCATTTTTTGTTTTGTTAATTGTCAATCCTAGATACTTTTTAATTTCACCTAAATGCTTTAATTTTACCTTTTTGGCTAATAATGATATAATCTCATTAGCTTCATTATTAGTCTTAATTATCAAAGCAATATCATCTGTAAATAATAACAATAATGACACCGTTCCATTATTTTTCCTTTTAAACACACATGGATCTGCTAAACCAGATTTAAAACCTATATTGTTTAATTCTTTTACAATATATTGATTCCACTCAAAGCCAGATTGTTTCAACCCGTAAAGACTTCTTTTTAGTTTCCAACAATCATTACTATTTACTTTATTGTCTTTTATAATAATTGGCTTTTTCAAATATATAGTGTGCTGCAATGGTGCATGCAAATAAGCAGTTTCTACATCTAAATGGTTAATGACATAGTTTTTCTTAGCTGCCCACACTAAAGCTGCTCTCAAAGATGTTGCTTTAAGACTTCGTAATCAGATGCAGTTTGATTAAATCCTTGAGCTACCAACCTAGCTTTATGGGTAACAGTCCCATCATTTCCAGTTTTTACTTTAAATATCTATTTGCACCCAATGGATTTTTCTCCCGGAGGTAATTTGGCATCTTCATATACTTTCATTACCTTTAATGAATTTAGTTCTTTTTCCATTGCCTTTTGCCAATTCTCCTGATCCTTAGCAGGATACATCCTAAGTTAATCTACACTAGTTGGAACTTTAGTTACTTGGCAAACTATATTTGCTTGATACCTATCAGGTGGTCTAATTATACGTGTAGTACGTCTAGGTATTACAGGACTTACAGGTGAACTTTCATTTATTAACTGTTCTTGATTATTTAACGCTTCCTAATCAACAGTTTCCTCTTGTTCTGGTCCTATTTGTTCTTCGTGGACTTCTTCTTTAATTGGACTCTTCTTATAACTAGTTTGTTCTTTCTGCCTTTTGTAGGATTCAGTAATTACCGTATATACTCGAGTATAAGTCGAGTTTTTCAGCCCATTTTTTGTGCTGAAAAAACCGCCCTCGACTTATACTCGAGTCAGATTCCCCTCTGAAAAAAAAATGGTGTGGAGCTCTGAAGCTGGGCAGCCGCTTCCCTGCTTCCGTGTTTCCTTTGCAACTTTTAAGCATGGGAGGGGGAGGCTTTTCTGAGCTCTAGGCTGAAAAAGCAACGCGAACTGAGGTCGCTCCACTCAGTTTCATTTCCTCAGCTCCAGCTGCTTTCAGTCCACTCGGGAGGAGGGGGAGGGGGAGGAGGAGGGGGAGGCTTTTCTGAGCTTTAGGCTGAAAAAGCAACGCGAGCTGAGGTCGCTCCACTCAGTTTCATTTCCTCAGCTCCAGCTGCTTTCAGTCCATTCGGGAGGAGGGGGAGGGGGAGGAGGAGGGGGAGGCTTTTCTGAGCTTTAGGCTGAAAAAGCAACGCGAGCTGAGGTCGCTCCACTCAGTTTCATTTCCTCAGCTCCAGCTGCTTTCAGTCCATTCGGGAGGAGGGGGAGGGGGAGGAGGAGGGGGAGGCTTTTCTGAGCTCTAGGCTGAAAAAGCAACGCGAGCTGAGGTCGCTCCACTCAGTTTCATTTCCTCAGCTCCAGCTGCTTTCAGTCCACTCGGGAGGAGGGGGAGGGGGAGGAGGAGGGGGAGGCTTTTCTGAGCTTTAGGCTGAAAAAGCAATGCGAGCGGAGGTCGCTCCACTCAGTTTCATTTCCTCAGCTCCAGCTGCTTTCAGTCCACTCGGGAGGAGGGGGAGGAGGAGGGGGAGGCTTTTCTGAGCTTTAGGCTGAGAAAGCAACGCAAGTGGAGGTCGCTCCACTCAGTTTCATTTCCTCAGCTCCAGCTGCTTTCAGTCCACTCGGGAGGAGGGGGAGGAGGGGGGGGGGAGAGAGAGAGATATCATAAGAACGGCTCTTGGTTTTTTCTTGCAAGGGAGAGAGTGACTCCTGCCTACCACTGTCATCATCATCATCTTTTGGGTTAGTGAATCAATCAAACCTTTCATGATAGTGAGATCGTTTCCCAAATTTCCCTTAAATCAGGGAAGAAATCAGAAACAAACCTTTGGGCTGAGAATAAGCTTGTTCCTATGATGCATTTTTGTTCACTTCAGTGTGAAAAGTGTGAAAAAACACACTTCTTTTTCTTCATCTTCTTGTTCCCTATTTACTGGTCTCTTTCAAAGAGGAAATTGTGAACATCAAACTTATTCTCAACTGTTCTAGTGAAAGTTTTTATTGGTATCTATTTTTATTTTTGAAATTTACCAGTAGCTGCTGCATTTCCCACCCTGGGCTTATACTCGAGTCAATAAGTTTTCCCAGTTTTTTGTGGTTAAATTAGGTGCCTCGGCTTATATTCGGGTCGACTTATATATGGTATTTGGGGGATATATTTGACGTCAAGGTGTACTACATTGAAAGAGAACAATTATATTAAACTCAAACAGCAGATAGCATTTGATTTGAAGAAATGGGAAAACCTATCAGGTGGTCTAATTATACATGTAGTACATCTAGGTATTACAGGACTTACAGGTGGACTTTCATTAACTAACTCTTCTTGATTATCTAACTCTTCCTGATCAACTGTTTCCTCTTGTTCTGGTCCTATTTGCTCTTCATGGACTTCTTCTTTAATTGGACTCTTCTTATAACAATTCTGATCTTTCTGCCTTTGGTAGGGTTCAATAATTACTTCATTATTTAAATCTTTCTCTAATCTATTCCATCCTACATGTTCTAGGAATTTTGCACTAGCACTGGTGTAAACTCTAGATGTACCTGGTTCCCAGAATCTATAAGATCTATGATTAGATTTATATCCTACAAAAAATAATCTTTTAGCTCTATGCTCTCCTTTTTGTCTGAATTGTGAAGGGATATGCACCCATGCTGGTGCTCCAAATGTGTGCATGTAACTTAAATCAGGTTTTGTACCATGCCACAGTGTGAATGGTAATTCACCTGTTGTTGAATTAACAACATTATTTAATACATGATTACCACACATTATTGTTTCTCCCCATAAATTGTCAGGTAATCCTGAATCAGACAACCTAGTACATGCCATTGATTGTAGTGTTTGGCCTCGTCTCTCTATAAAGGCATTATGTTGTGGCCTATATGGTGCAGACTTTTTATGTTGAATACCTAACATTCTAAGTCTATTCTGGAATTTATTATTTGTAAATTCCACACCATTATCTGTTATAAGAGTTACTAATTTCTTTTTAGTTTTTCTTTCTGCAAATTTTATCCAATTAAAGAGATTTAGATACGTTTCAGTTTTGCTCTTCATTAAATAGCAAAACCCATATCTAGAATAGTGGTCCATTATACTTAGTATGTTTCGAGCTCCTCCTACACTTGGTTTTTTCGGACCTATTAAATCAGCAAATACTACTTCTAAAGGCTCTTTGGTAGTAAATCCATCAACTCTATTAGCCAATGTGACCCTGGCTTTGCTTTGATTACAAGCATTACATTGCAAATACTTATTACAAGGTTTCAAACTTATTCCCTTAGATAATTGAACAGTTTTCTTAAGCATTTTAAAATTAAAATGCCCTAGCCGTCGGTGTAACAAGTGAATACATTCATCATGAGGTTTCTTATTATCATAAACCGTGTTAGCCACCTCTAAACCATTATCATTTAACACATATAATTCACCTCTTAAAGATGCAATAATTTTCTTATCTTCTTTTTCAATTATGCAGTTATCTCCTTTAAAGGTAACTACATATCCTAGTTTAACCAAAATTCTAACTGAAATTAAATTAAACTTAAGTTGTGGTACATATAACATTTTTACATTCTCTTTTGTGAAAGAACAATATGCTATACCTTTCAGTTTCCAGCCATTGGCTAACGGTATCTGCTGTGTACTCTTGGACATTTTAATAAAATTTTTGTTATCATTTGTTATACAGTGGGATGCTCTCCTGTCAACCACCCATAAATTATTTTTTACAGCTCCGTTACTATACATGGCTAACTCTAAATTTTTATTTATCTTTTGATGACTTTTAGTATTCTGGCCAGCGTTCTGGCACTTTGCTTTTTTACAAAATCTTACCAAATGTCCTCTTCCTCCACAATTAAAACACTTTTTAATTGCGTATGCAATAGGAGATTCATTATCTTCTTTTTGAGGTTGCTCCCTCCTTAAATCATCTCTTTCAAGTCTTCTTCTTGCCTCTACAATCAATCTGCCAGTTATATCAGTTAAAGTTAAACTTTCCTTGGGCAAAACTTCAAGGGAAGTGACGTAGTTGTCATAACTTTCATCTAGTGAAGATAGAATTATATAGACTTGGTGTAGTTCAGAGAAAATAAGCTCTTTCTCGTGCAGTTCTTGAAAAATGCTTTTCATAGTTTCCAAATGACTCAGCATATCACCATTCATCTGGAGATGCGTCCTGAAAAGCTTTCGTGTAAGATTTATGTGAGCACCAACGTTATCTCGAACATAAATCCTCTTCAGCTTCTGCCAACACCCAACAGCCGTTTGCTCTCCACGGATATGAACAAGTTGCTGGTCAGTTAATGTTAATCCTATTATGTAAATAGTTTGTTCATTTTTATGCATAAATTCTTCTATTTTTAGTCTATCTTCATCGTCCTCTGGATCCCATTCCTCTACGTTTGGTGTGTTTTCAATTATGTTCCACAAACCTTCTCTTCGTAGAAGTAGACTACATTTTATAGACCATGATACATAGTTTGTTCCATCTAGCTTGGATATAAGGGACAAACTTTGTAGATTGACTTGTGCCATGTTTTCTTATATGGATATAAAACTATAATTAATAAAACACAGCTGTCTGTTTACTGCAATGTATAATTACACAAACTCTCACTTTTTACATAAATCTGTTTTATCCTAGTTAAACTGACTTTGCAGCCTCTGGGCCCATAACCAGTGTTAAGCCTGTGTTCCCCAACCAGGGTTAAGGAGACAAGCTAAACAGAATGTGCAGCATTAGTCAGATAGGCACACAGATAAATGAGTGAGATATGTTTGTATGTTTATTAACATACAGTAAAAATAACAGATACGCTTGTGCTATCAAAAATATAGTTTATTCCATTATGAGTTCATAGCATAGTCAAAATAACAGTCCATTAGTCATGTCCATTCAAGGATATTCAGTTAGCAAAGTCCGTGTAGAATATCCTATGTCAGTTCACTTACAAATCAGTCCTTTGTCTCTCCTTTTCAGTAGGGGAAAAACGCAGTCTTCAGTCTATCCAGTAATTAGGGATCATCAAAGCCAGAGAGAGAGCAAGCTGTCGTCTTGCTTCTTTTAAAGTGCTTTCACAACCACTCCCTTAATTACATTCCTATATTTAAAGTTGCAGACACTTTAACTTATAAACCATGATAACATATTTATTATTTTAACTAAACCAGTTAGGGTAAACAATGTTATCCTGGTTGCAAAAAAACAATGTTATCCAAAAAACAATGTTATCCTGGTTGCAATTTATGCCCCGAATGATAAACAAGAAGAATTCTACAAAAAATTACATGTGAAAATAATTGAACTGGACTATGCTAATATAGTTATGATGGGAGATTTCAATGAAATTGTAGACAATAAACTGGACTATACAGCAACAACAACACGACAAAACAGAAAAACTTTCCCTACATCCTTTTTCAAAATGATAGATGAATTAAACTTAAAAGATATATGGAGAGAAAGAAATGCTAAAATTCAACAATGTACTTTTAACTCAAATAGACATTTATCATGGTCCAGAATAGATATGATTTGGACATCAACAGAATTAATATTTCATATTCAAGAAATAAATATTGAAACAAGTACATGGGCAGACCATAATCCAATGACAATTAAATGGAAAGAATAAAAAAGAAGATCTAGATGGACATTAAATAATACTATTTTGAAGGAAAAAGACTTTACACAAGGAATGGAGAAAGAACTGGCTTTCTTCTTTAATGAAAATAAATAAGAAGATACTTCAATACAGAATGTTTGGGATACAATGAAGGCATATGCGAGAGGATTAATAATAGACTATACAAAGAAAAAGAACGCTAGGAAGAGGCAAACCATCAAAGCTTTAGAAGTTGACCACAAAAAACTTGAAAAAGAATTACAGAAAATGCCACAGAAAAAAGATATTAAACTTAAAATGGACATAATTAAACATAAAGTGGGTCAGATAGAGAAAGAAGAATTGGCATAAAAAATTAGAAGTGCTAAACAGAATTATTTTGAAGATGCAAATAGGTCAGGTAGATGGTTAGCATACAAACTGAGAAAGGAGAAAGAATCAAGGAAAATATTTCAGTTAATAGATGATCAAGGCCAAATGTGCTATGGTGACAAGGAGAAAAAGGCAATTATCCGAGACTTATATGGACAACTATATAAACAAGAGGATATTGATGAGGAAAAAATTAAACAGTACTTACAAAATGCTAACCTACCTAAGATACCTGAAGAGACTGAAAAAATGTTAGAAAGTACTATAATGATGATGGAACTAACCGAAGCACTCAATAGACAGAATAATTGGAAAGCACCAGGTCCAGATGGACTTCCGGCAGAATTTTATAAAACACTACAAAAATCGTTGAGCATTCCATTGCTAGAAGTCATGAATGAAGTTATGTCAAATAAGAAGAAGATACCTAAAACATGGTCAGAAGCTTACATTACACTTATTCCAAAAGAAGGGGCCGATCTATTACAAATCAAGAACTATAGACCTATTTCTTTATTGAATGCAGATTATAAAATCTTTGCTTCAATTTTGGCGGAAAGGCTTAAAAAATACTTAAATAATTTTATTCATCCTGATCAAAATGGATTTCTGCCAAAGAGACAAATCAAAGACAATATGAGAGTAATTCTGAACACCTTGGAATATTATGAGGCATATCCTGAAAAACAAATGGCTTTGATATTTCTAGATGCCCAAAAGGCATTTGATAATGTGAACTGGAGATTTATGTTACTACTACTGGAACAGATGGGTTTTGCCAGAAAATTTATTCAAGCAATAGAAGCCATATACTAGGAACAAACGGCAAAAGTAATGATAGAGGGAGAACTTACAGACTCTATCAACATAAGAAAAGGTACAAGACAAGGATGCCCATTATCACCTTTGCTATTTGTATTGACTTTGGAAGTGTTGAACAGAAATATTAGAAAGGACCAAAATATAAAAGGAATGAAAATCAAAAAGGAGGAATTTAAACTACAAGCCTTTGCAGATTTTTTTTTTAAATTACTGCTTCAGAAAGTATTGATTGCAAAGTGTAAAATAATAGTGTTTGTAATTTCTAGGCAGACCTTGAAAATACGCTATTGTTGATAGTGATACAAATAATGTAATATAAAAGAAATAATGCAAAATTTAAAATAAATGTTTCTTTAAGAATCATATTTTTAAAGTACAAGATGAAAATGATGAAGTATATAAGGAAAAATTACCTTAAGACAGACTGCATTACATGCTAAGGAGTGCTTGAAAATACTTACCAATAATGTACATTCAGGATATCTTTGAGTTTAAAAAATGGCATTACTGTGAAGAATATGGAATTTTTATAAGTAACATGTAAGTTTATTCAGAGGGTGGGTGGGCGTTGGCTGGCAACAAAGACATTGCCACTGTCTAGTCATGTTAGATACAGGAATTGTGCCTTTTAGAAAAGCCAGTGGCTCAAATGCAGAGGCTTCTTGCTGTTTCTATGTGACAACAAACTGCAAATTTAACCTGTCGATATTTATAGAAACCTAGTCTCTAGTTATAAAAAATATCAAGGGGGGGAGAAGAAATTTTAAAATGTCATGGCGGAAAAATAGTTTATATGTATAATCTCTCTCTTTTTTTTAATCACTTGCTGCACTTGCTACAATTTGATAGATAAATATCACACACACACACATACACACACGGGGAGGGGGGACAACATGCTTCCTTTTTGGAGACTTTTCATGCATATTTTTACTGTTTTCCATAGAAAACAATAATAGAAAAATATTGAAAGAACCCTTAGTAGAGAGCACCTATTTCACTCTTTTTAAATAGGAAGTCCATTTCTGTCAAGGAATTTAACTTTGCCATGTTCGTGCCTCTGAAATAGCATGATGGTTTCCCACTAAATTCTTACAGTGATTTAATTTCTTTTTAAATTTTCTTGCACAGGCATATTCCCAGGATGCTTACCAGAAAGGCAATGAAGCCTACACTGGTAATGCTGTTTACATACCTGAGCCTCCACCAATAAGTTATCCTCGATTAACATATCCAGCTCCTGTCCTGGCATTACCTATGGAGAAAGCACCCCCTGACTTATCACTGGGAAAGCAATCAAATAGTAGAGCTGTACCGACATTAGCACAGCCTGAAAAGGCCTGCAGAAAGGAAATACAAGTGCCTCCATCTTCAAAAGATATTGCAAAATCTAACACAGCTGTCTGTGTTTGTAATGAGACCATAAGAACAGTTGTTGTGCCTTCTGAGAACGATGTAGACTTTTCATCAGTTAGAACAAACCACACTAATCCATCACACCAGGCAGACAGTTTCAAGGAACAAACCTCTGTAAAAGCAAAACCACGAGCCACTTCACCTTCCTCTTCGATGTCCACTGCCATTGTACTTCCTCAGACTCCCCTTACAAAACCAACAGATTCCCCAGAAACAGCTAATTATTCTGGAAACTATGAAGGAGAGCCAAAAGGAGCTTCAGGTTGGAGTTCTCCTGCTCAGAGTGAAGATTCTCCCTCTGTTAATAATAATCACCCCACTTCTCCAAGTGCCCATCATAACATAGACTGGAAAACTTACAAAACCTATAAAGAATATATTGAAAACAAACGCTTTCCCAAGTATGGTTTCAGAACCATACAGGAGAGGCTAGATAGTTTTAGAGCCGCATCTTCACATTCAGTAGATTACTGTATTGGCTCACAGGTACGCTGCAGAAGCACCTCTCATGATAGGAGCTCACAGTCTGTATCTGTTCGGCAAAGGAGTATATCCCAGGAAAGAGTTAAGGATACTGTCTTAATCAAAAGATGGCCAAGAAGTGCTTCACAAGATACTTTAACTTCACCAGTTATCAGCCCTCAAAGTCGTAGGGCACGTTCCTGGAACTATTTAGGCAGACAAGGTGAAGCAGTGGAAAAGGTTCACAGTGAGGACCTCATTGCAGATTCAAGCACAGCCCAAAAAATTACACATGAATGTACTGGACTTACTGATCAAAATGATCCTCAAGGCGTTCATAAAATTTCATGGCAACGTATGTTTCAGAGGTCCCTTAGTGATTCAAATTTTTCTGTGGCTCCTGGTGCTTATTCTTCAGGTGATAGCCAAATAAGCAACCAAGCCTTTCGATCCTTTGCTCAATTCCAGAAAAATTCAACAGATGTAAAATTGCTGCAGCCTTCCAAGGATTTTCCAACCACTGGAGATTCAAACTCTACAATCACTTTTCAGGAAAGATCATCTCGTTCAACAACTAGAAGCACAAAAATTAGTTCTTTGAAGATCTATGTATGTTATGCAGCAAGGCCATCATTTCCTTCTAATCAGAGTCTGGAGAGTGCTACAACCACAGACCAAAGAGAAATTAATGATGTGCGCTATAGTGGTTTGCCAACTCAACAATCCAGGAAAAATGCAGAAAGTCCACCAGATCCCGAACTAGACATAAGCAAGTCTAATCTTTCCCCCATTTCCTATACATCTTCTGTCAAATTTGTCCCACGAGTTAATGAGCACTTAACTTTGGTTAATTTAGATGTTTCTGTCAGACAAAAGATTCAAAATTTTGAAATGGAAGCTATAAAACAGCCTCAAGTTCAACCAACTGATGAGACAAATGAGGAGGAAGTGGTTTTGCGGGAAAAGTCATCTTCTGGCCATCAAACCCCACAACTTCTGTGACATCAGTCTTATATTTTAGCTGTAAATGGTCAGGACTCTGCCTCTGAGACCACTTGTTGGTTACCCAATGATGCACGGCGAGAAGTTCATATAAGAAAAATAGAAGAAAGGAAAGCCTCTTGTTCCTGCACACCCTACGATTCCTTGGCATCAATTCCATTCATAGGTGAGAAAAGCCATTTTTATTTCTCTGAATTTGATACATATTTGGATCTTCCATTTAATCCTTTTGCATAAATACACTGTTTTGTTCAGTGTAATTAGTTTTCTAAGCAATAATTTAAAAAATGCATTCAAACTCCATGGTGCCTACTACGATTCATAAACATTCTACCAGCTTATTCTCAGATCAGATTTTTAATCATTTTAGACCACATTTTTGTACACATACAAAAATAAGACTAAAACTAGAGGAAGACCAATGAAGAATGATTCCAGTTTTCTCTTTTTGAGGTCTAATATGGCTAATGTGTAGCATGGTGAATTGTTTCCTCAGTGTCCTTAATTGTGTAAGATTGTTAAATTGCTTCAAAATTCATTATCAATCATAAAGCTTTGAAACAATAATAATGTCTTACTTTTTTTCTCCAGCATGTGGACTTCACAGCCATTTTCTTAATTGGATCTCTGATAATTTGTGCAGATTATTTTGACTACTTGTTTGAAGCCTTTCGAAATACTGTAGCCATTTCAGAAAAAATCCTGATTTCACTGATGGGCTGCTTTTACAAAGACTTTGGAGTTTGCCTTATTTCTCTTTTGCAATCTGCATATCACACAAAGCGCACATGAGGATTTAGAGCTAGAATAATTATTTTAAAATCATTTCTCATGTTGCCTCTGACTGATACTTGTAAGCAATATATAGTTATATTAATATCTAACAGATAGGAGCATATCCCTGGGGCTTAAGGTTTTGGAGAGCAGAAACTGTTGTAAACTACTTTGGAAGCCCCTTTAAGCTTATCAAAAGATTTCTTTTTCAGGAAGACAGGCTAAACTCCCTTGGATTTTAGGAGGGGGCCCTAGCTGTAATATTGAATTATACATATATATAAAAAAAGTTCATTTGGAAATTTTATACTCTGTGACCACCTTACAATAAAATTGAGGTTTTTACCTTTAAAGCATCAAGAGGCTTTTTAAAGCTGACCTTTAACTCTCATAATTTTTAGAAGATTTTGTCTAATTGGTTGTGATATAGCTTTATCAGAATATCACACAACATACTGAATCAAAAGTAGAGTCTGTTCAACATAATTTGATTAGCTTTTGTAAGTAAAACAATGAAGGCTTCTGAAAGATTGGCATCTTAATTATTGGCTGGTCAAAAAGAGGCCATGAAATGACACAAATATTAGGATATTATGGCTACCTCAGCTATAACTTCCACATTCTACTGCATTACAGATTGGCTAATGTGAAGCTCATTGCAGGAAGACTGCTTTGTGTATTTTGAACAAATGGATAGTGTCTTGGGTCAAAGACTTACATATCAGCTGATGGAACCGTAGACATGTTTCTTTGCCTGATGGTACAATAGAACTAATTTTTATCAACCTTTTTACTTTCAGTTATATATAACTACTGGTAGCTTTGGTTTTGAGGATTCCTTATAATGTTAAAGAGAAATGCTGTTATTCTGAGAAATTGTGCAATGTAATAGCACAGTCTACAATATGGCTTGATTTGGTCCAAATAAAGCATTTCTTGGTCAAGATATTGAATGTGAATGAAGCTTGAAGCATAAAAATAATATGCCTTATTTTGTTATCACTGTTTCTAGAAGCTTATGTTGAGAAGATATATCAAGAACCGATTTTATAGATTATAAAAAAAATCTTTCTTTTTTTTACAGATATACGTTTTGGAGTATAAACCATGTCTCCTTAAATCAGAGCCACCAATTGCTTTGAAACCACAATGCAATATGTGCTGATTTGTTCATACAAGGGCCTTTCACTCTCTGAGCAGTTTGCAAATATCAGCAACACACCATATTAGAATGCACAACACCTAGAAGACACCTAGAAGACATGTATATACATATACATATGCATATGCATATACATATATGTTTTCTTAAGTTTTCACGGGTACTTACATGTATGGTATTCAGCTTTGTTCGGGTATTTTCCCACATCATTATAGTTGTGATTTTAAAGTTGTAGCAACATTTCGGCAGAATCTCATCTGCCATCATCAGGCTTCTGTAGACAGACGAACACAATACAGAAGCCTGATGATGGTAGATGAGATTCTGCCGAAACGTTGCTACAACTTTAAAAGCACACACACACACACACACACACACACACACACAATCACAAGACAAAATGCTCACATTCACAATCTTGCTTTCTTTATAATTCTGTCTTACATATGGAAGCTACAATGAGAAGCCCTAATTGCTATTTCAAAGATAGGCTTTTTATTATTTTGTGGAACTATTTTAGATTTTGACAATTTCTAGAACTCTGACAACCTTTCAAAACATTTAAGCTTCAGAATATAAAGGATGGCTTTGATGGCAATAGAAACTACAAGATGCTGGATATGTACAGCCTGTGACAAATTATATCAGCAGTTACTAGATGCTATAATCGGCATGTAGATATTGATATTTCAATATCAATATCGGCATGTAGATGTTGATATTTCAGATATTATGTTATGGATTTGATTATTTTAAAAGGTTCATTGGGTAATTTTAGCTTCTTAGATTTTCTGTAAGAATAATTCCCTTCTTTTGCAGAAGGTTCATTATAATAAATGGGGTTACTATTTTTGGTGAACTTTAAAATAGTTTTATTTTACTGTTGCATTCAATTTGAAATCTTATTTATGCCAGCCAATTGATAGTCTATCTATTAAAAAGGTTGGTCTATCTAAAAGATTTTGACAAATTTATTTTATTTAAAATATAGATAGCCCTGTTATTAAAAGCTTTTCTAATGACACTGTATTGATTCAACTGATTCTTTATTCAATTCAATATTTGTCCAAATCTTGTATAAATGCATATTTTGCCTATAATAATATAGTTGTTAATGAATAGATTCTTAGACTTTAAAAGAAGAAGAAATAGTACTTTTACTATTATAATTGCAAGCAGTTCTCAAAACAGTGTGTCCAAAAGTACCTTCAGAACATTATGCTGTACCAACATGTATTCTGGATACGGCTGGAAGACCCTCCTAGCTTTTCCATATTGAGCAAACACTTGTCCCTTTTTACTAAAATATACTAATTTGTTGTATACCTTTTGTAGATGAGTTGACCAGTCCAAGTATTGACCTGGACATCACCCACATTCCAGCTTCTGCTGTTATTTCGCCACCTCCTTCACGAGCAATGGCGACCACCAGTGCTGTTCCTTTGAGTTGTACTGCTCTTGTACCATTTATTCGACGTCAACTGTCTTCTGGCTATGGTTAGTATAGTGTTTCAAGCTGTTTTACCTAAATTCAACAACACCTGCTTATTTTAATAGATGGGGATTTGCTTTTGCTTTGGTTACAGAATCAATTAGGACTAGTGTCCTAGATGATCAATTTCCTGGAAAAAATGAAAGGTCCAAACCTTATGGTGAAGGACTCGATGACTATAAAGAAGGAAAAGGGTAAGAATACCTATGAAAATATAAATGTGCTTCACTGGATGTCTTATTTAGGAATTTTGTATAAAAAAGTACACTAAAATATCTACCTTACATCTATAGGGCCATAAAGCATTCACCGAGCTTAAAGGCAATTAAGGTCAGTTACTTTATTTTCAATATTTATTTGCTGTGTAAATAACATTAGTATTGCATGACTAAACATTAAATTGCACCTAGGTTTGTGAGAATATGGTTAATTGTTATCCCCAAATCCCATCTCTTGGAGAAATGCACAAAAAGATAACCATAAACTCCCTAATTTCCAGATTGCTTCTGTGTTGGAAGAAACCATTTTGGACTCGGGCACTACCCTCAGCTGCACTTCACAAGCTTCTCTGCAAAAAATCTCCAGTAAAAGATTAGGGGACCCTGAAAGTAAGCGCAGTGAAGTTTTTACTGCTGATGTTGGCTCCATCACTTCAGGTTACTCCACAACATCCCCCATTGCATATTTATCTGGTGTCGATTCCACCATACTCGGTACTGAAGTGCTTTACTCAGTGACGGAGAGTACAGGAGAAGAGGCCGATGATGAAAGGAGTGAAAGTAGTTCTTCCTCTGAAGTCTGGTACATAGAACTCATGGAGTGCACAAGAGTCTAGACCATTTCAATGGAGAAAGCTACCAAACTGTGAGTGAAGTCCATCAGCCTGGCTGTTGATGCTCATCCTCATAAGTTATCTGAGACCTTAGAGCTTATGTCTCAATTTTACTAGTCTCTTTGACACAGTTAAATAGCCGCCGCCACAGTGTTTAGCAGTGTTTTTTCTTTTTTCTTTTCCTCAGTTGTTCTGTATGCTTTTCCCCATCCCACACAAAATGTTAGTGTGCACTATGCATATTGCAGCTACAATATTATTAGTCAGAAGAAAAAATAATTATTTTTATTTTAATCGTTAAAACAAGTGCCTCATCATTTTTTTTAAAAAAGGTTCATTTGATTTGTTAAGGTGCCATAATAGTTGTTATATTTAGATATTTATGTTAACTGTAAAGAACAAATTGCTGCATTTTATTGTTAAGACATTTCATTACATTTTTTTCAAAATTTAACATACATAGATACAGAGCTTCCATTTAGGCATTCCACTTGGATTTTTGAATTTTATATTCTGATTTTAATACAGTTTTTGAGTATTATATAACTTGAATTTTTACTCTTTCTGTAAAATAAATAACTTAAATGTAAATACACTATGTGTGTATCTTTTCCTCAGACACCAGCTTTGATGTAAATGTTGTAACATAGAAGTGTAGATAGTAGATCCTGGATATGTGGATAGAACTGGTTTCTTTTACCAAGAATATAATTCTGCATGAAGAGTTCATAAATCCAGATCTGTACATGCTTCTGTGTATATCCACTTTTATAAAACACTGGAAATAAATTGTTTTTGATTGTTCTTGTATGGATTGACTTTCATTTAACAGAGACAATAAACATGTCAAATTTGTACCTTCATGATCTTCATGACTATATAAAGCATAAAATAAAAAGGGATCATTGAAAGAGGTTATAGCATAGGAATCTGCTATTGAAAATGGGTGAATTCTTTGACTAGAACTTGCTTGCAAATTTTATTAATGGGACAAATAATTTTGTAGGGATTACTTATCAAATAACAGCCTTTCATTTTTACAAGCAGGCTATAAGCAAACAATGTTCTTGGGCATACTAAAACCTTGTATAAGCTTGATGGGAGTTTGGTTTGTTTCATTGCTAAAATAAGCTTCATTTTATATTGCAAAAATAAAATAAAAGTAAAATATTTCAGGAATTTTGGATGAAGTTACCATTCTTGGGAATTATTTCAAAGAAGTCAGAATAAAATAATAATTGGAGTTGGAAGGGACTTCAGGTCTTCTAAATCAATTAATTGCTCAAGAAAGAGGCCATATATCATTTGAGACAATTGGTTGTTCACTCTCTTTTTGAAAGCTTTCAGTGATGGAGCACTCACAACTTTTGAAGGCAAGTTATTCCATTGGTTAATTGCTCTCACTGTTAGGAAATTTCTCCTTAGTTCTGGGTTGCTTCTCTCCTTAGTTAGTTTCCAAACATTGTTTCCTGTCTTGCCTTTTGGTGCTTCAGAAAATAGTTTGAATAGATATACCAGGTCTCCCTTAGCCTTGTGGATTTTGAGCTAATATATAATTTTGCAAATATGAACATGTTGCAAGCTGCGAGGTGATATTTTTCTGAATCATAAATTGGATAGTTAACAGGTGTTCATTGAAGACAAAAGTTTGAACTTCAAGATAAAACATATTTCCATTAAGAAAAGTTTTATATTGCAAGTAAATAGTTTACAGATAATAATAAAGATCAAAAGAATTTAAATTTTGCTTGGATAGAACATAACTGTGTCAGAGTATATTCATGAATAGAGCTTGATAATGTGAGATTGCACTTGCACGAGAGACTGACACGACACGGATCTGAGTTTTCTCTCTGGTTTTATTGCGGTTCTGCAGAAGCGGGTTCACATCCAAGGCAGCAGGATGGAACCTTGAGCATAGTTTATTCAACATACTTATACCCCATTTCCCGCCCCACTATACAAGGGCTTGGCTTACAAACTTTATCAGACTTCATCCTTATGGGAACACCCATTGCTTATCAGTACTTTCCAGGCTACTAACTGACAGTTAGTGGTTTGGCTATTTCCTCTGGAAAAGTACTGATGCTGCTTTTGAAACACACACATATACAAAATGATTCATATTGTATTCTCCGGAAGGCTACAAGATACATACTTTTGTAAGCAATTTTAAGCGTAAGCAAATTTACAGAAGCAAAAAGTAGCATTACATTATTTTACTTATCACAATAACAAAGTCAGCCAATGAATAGGCATAGCAACTAAGTAAGCCAATGATGACTGTTTTGGAAACTGAAACTAGAATTAGCCTAGGCTGGAAACTGAAGTTAAAAGTAGCCAAGGCGTGGCTCTATATTAAACTCTGCATCTATATTAAGCTCTGAGTCTGTCTATTGAAAATGAAACTGCTTTTCTCCTTTGCTGTGTATAATGCTTGCTACTGAAGTTACTTGCAACATGTTTCTGTCATGAGTTTGCTCCATGTTGGAGAAATCTACAACTGGTTTGTAAAATCTACTTATTATGTTTATAAAGATGTTAAATGAAGGGTCAGCCATCTGTGTTTATTTTTCTGGCATTGAATTAACGCTGCAAAACTCAGAATAGGTTATGGTCCCAGAAGGCCAGAGAAAAGACTGAATTGTAATTAAAGCTGAGACACTGCCTGTGTTAAAAGAAACAAGGCAAGAAGCTTTCCAGGATGGCTGAAAACATTAAAGAGAGCTATCTATCTCATTTGGGTCAGAAGAACTATATTATTTGGGCTGCAAAGATGGAATGTTTTCTGAAAGCTAAAGAACTTTGGAATATTGTTGAAAATCCACCTAAGGAACTATTGCATGCTGCAGATCAGAAGCTGCATGACAGAGCATTTGCTTATATCGTAAGTTTAGAAGATGATCAGTTTATCAATGTCTATATCAAAAGACTGCATATGAAGTCTGGGATAAATTGAGGACTGTTCATGCAACATTGCACAATTATCAAGAAAGTTATATAGAGCTTGTTTGCAGCCAGAGTTTCAGTGGAAGAGCATTTTGTTCATATGCAAACTTTGTTTGTGGAATTAGAACAATGTGGGATGAGGATTCCTGAATCTCAGAAGGTACTCTGGTTTTGAACAATCTAAATGAAACTTGGGACATTGTGTCTGCAGTGTTTGAATGCAAACCAGAGCAGGAATTGAGTCTGAAGGCTCTGAAAGCATGTCTGATAGCTGAAGAGCAGAAATGCCATTATACGAGGAGGAAAAATTCCTGAGGAGGGGGCCCAAGAGGAGCAATGGAAATTTCCACAACCAGGCTGTCTCCAGAGACCAGAAGAGAGCAGTAGAGGATATCAGATTACAGCTAAGCAAAAAGCCCAACAACAGAAAGGATGTTTCATCTGTGGTGACACTACTCATTTAAAGAAGGACTGCTTGCAAGACAGAAGAAGTTTTCAAGGACAGGTTGATGGACAGATTGCTGTTGCAAAAGCCTGCAATAGTAATGGAAGAGATCAATGGCTTATTGACAGTGGGGCTAGCCAAATGATTATTAATAATGCTAAATTGTTTTACAGGATGGATGCAGCTGCAGGAGACAAACAGTAGCCTTGGCAAATAGCAAGAAGGCTAAAGTCACTGGAAGAGGCAGTGTACAAATTCCATATTTGGAAACAAGGTTTAACAATGTTTTATGTGTGTCAGAAATGGAACATAATTTGCTAAATGTTTCTAGTTTAGACAAGCAAGCATTTGAAATCACATTTGCAAATGGACAGTGTCTTATAAAGAAAAATGGGATTGTCTGTGCAAAGGGCATAAAGCATAATAACCTTTATATGTTACAAGACAAAAAGTTCAATGTGCACAAACTTTTGGCAATGTTGCAAAGCATGATTCATGTGTTCATCTTTTGCACAGAAAACTTGGTCATGCCAATGTCAGATTGCGTTCAATGGTCAGATTGCGTTCGCACGAGAGACTGACACGACACGGAGCTGAGTTTTCTCTCTGAGTTTATTTCGGTTCTGCAGAAGCGGGTTCACATCCAAGGCAGCAGGATGGAACCCCGAGCATATTTTACACAGTATATTTATACCCTAAATGCCTCATTGTATGAGGGCTTAACTCGCGGTTTGTCATTGGAATTCATACCTTCGGGGGATACTTTATTGCCCATTAACATTCCCCCGGTCCATCAAGTGGCTTTTTGATTGTTTTAGTTATTGGTATTTCCTAGACCTCCAGCTGTTTGCTGATGGTCCCTCTATAGGTCTTGACACTGCTTTTGAAACATGCATGCATGTAACAATGTTCGTTCTATCCTGATTCTTATCTCCCGAAAGGTTACAAGATGCAGGCTTTTGTAACCAATTCTAAGCGTAAGCAGATTAACAGAAGCAGAAATAGCGTTACATTGTTTCAATTCTCACAATCCCTCCTCTTCTGGTTACATTCTGTTTCAAAAGCACAAAGATCTTTACTAACTTGTATTAACATTTCCTCTGATTGATTGTATAAAATGAGTTCTTTCTTTTTGTTTGTGAACCTAATTTTCCTTAAAGATTGTATACATATATGGATTACGTTGGGAATACATTGGATACAACAGCATAGACTAATCAAGATTACTGCTATGATTGTTAGAGTGGTCACTATCGATTTCCACCAAGATCCATCAGGAAGCCAAGACCATAACATATCCCACAATGATCCTGAACCGCTATCCCACTGTTTCTGGTACTCATCTATCCTGGTTTCCATTTCATGTACAATTTTGGTTATATTTGGCTCATAATTGTGAATATATGTACAGCAATGAGAATGTATTAAGGCACAGACACCTCCTTTTGCGGCAAGCACTATGTCTAAAACATAGCGATTCTGTAATGCAACTTGTCTAACTTCAGATAATTCTTCATTAATCATTTTTATGCTTTTTATGGTGTCATTAAACATTGTGATGGTAAAATTATTCAATCGTTTGATGTCTTGGTAATTTAACCCAATGCCTATAGGTGCGACAAGGGCTCTTCCCATACCTTCCCACCAGGCTCCTTCACTTACTCTGGAATCTAGCTCTCTTTTATTTCTGATCCGGGTGTAGGGTAGTTTATCTAATTTATATATTACTGGTATCACAAACCCCATGGTACAAGTCCCTGACCATAATTTTGGTACTTCTCTATAGGCATATTTTCCACATAACATCCACCTGCTATCATCCATTGCCCAAGTAGCATTGGAAAGCCTTGTCCAATTGATTATCCCCTCAAAATACACACACATTTGACAATAATATGTAGGGAATGGTAAAAGATCATTTGTACAGTCACCTGAATTTGGTTTGCTGGTATTGAAACATGTTGCAGGCATTACAAATGTTTTATTACACCTTTCCCAATCTCCCAGGAAGACTCCCCCAGTAACATTCCTTTTAAAACAAACATGCGCTGTCTCTCGCAATTGGAGGAATACCCTCCCGGTCATGTTTCTCCCAAACTCTCTTTTATTTCCTTCCCCAAACGTCATCATTTGTCTTGTCAAAGGCACTCCATGTAAAATGACCCCCCTTTCAGCTCTCCCAGGCAAATGCATACATAACCAACAGTTAGTGATGTTCAGATCTTTCGCCGTTGTCCTTATGTTCTTGATGTAGCAATTGTCTGTCCAGAGCTCTTCCCCAAGGTCTCCTGCTCTCTGCACATGTCGAGATTGTTCGGTTCCTGCTTCTTTAACCTGTTGTAAGATGAAAATACTTACAAGTACAGTTGAAGTACACAGGAACAGACGCATGATTTTATCTTTTAAGAGTCAGCTTCAAAGGTTGTCCTTCCACTGGGTGGCTTCTCCAAGGCTTCTCAGGTTCTGGAGTTGCTTTCACACGACTATGATGAGTCCATCCACTTTCCTTTGTCCGGACAGCAGACTCAGTCGTCAGAAGTACTTGGTATGGTCCTTCCCAGCTAGGTTGCAGTTTCTCAGTCCTCCAAGTTTTCACAAGCACCCAATCACCAACTTCATAGGGATGTTGACTTCCTACTAGTGGTGGTCGTTGTGCTAACAGTCCCTGTTTGCGAAGAGACAATAAAGATCTGGACAGCGTCTGCAAATACTTCCTTACAAACATATCCCTGAATTCAGGTATAGGTCCCCCAAAAGTTGTCAAGTAAGGGCGACCCATTAACATTTCAAAAGGTGAAACCCCCACATCCTTTCTTGGACAAGTCCTAACTCTTAACAGAGCTAGGGGTAAGTTCTTAGTCCAAGGTAATCCATTTTCCAACTGCAATTTTGTTAAGTGTTTCTTAATTTCTGAGTTGCCCCTTTCAACCTTCCCTGAAGACTGAGGATGCCAAGGGGTGTGTAAGTCCCATCTCACCCCTATAGCCCTCATTACTTCTTGAAGAATTTTCTGTGTAAAGTGTGTGCCTCTATCAGAGTCTATCACTTCAAACATGCCATATCTAGGTATTATTTGTTCCAGCAGAATTTTTGTTACCATGGAAGCGGTGGCTTGTTTAGTGGGAAAAGCTTCCATCCACCCTGTCAAGTGATCTTTAACAACTAACAGGTATTTCCATCCACCACTGGGTGGCAGCTCAGTGTAATCAATTTGTATCTTCTGGAACGGCCAAGCTGCTAAAGGCCGCCCCCCCTTCTCTGTTTTTCTGGATGCACTTTTATTAACCTTTAAACATATTAAACACTTCCAGCAAATGGAATGGGCAATGGTCCACATGTTTAGACTCCAATACACTGGTTTGACAGCTTGTACCAATGCTTCAGTCCCCCAATGACTCCCCTCATGTAAATACTGCATGACATTTCTCATTTGTGTTTCTGACAAAACTTTTTCTCCATTCCCAGTCACCCATCCTTTCTCTGTTTTTCTGCACCCCTCCTTCTCTAATCTTTCTATTACAGTTCCATCTGGTTCCCAGTTGTCTTCGGGCTCTTCAGGCAACATGGGTACTGATACCATTTGTAGAGTTACCTCCCCAGCTGCCTCTTTTGCCCACCTATCTGCCCATCTATTCCCAACAATTTCCAGGCTATTCCCCTTTTGGTGTGCGTTCACATGGACAATGGCTACTTGCTGTGGTAATTGTAAAGCCTCCAACAATTCTTCTACTAACTGGAGTTGCTCTATCTGTTTCCCATCTGATTTTATAAACCCTCTTTCTTGCCAGATCTTCCCAAAAGTGTGAACCACCCCCCAAGCGTACTTAGAATCAGTCCATATAGTCACCTCAATTCCCTCAGCCAATTCCAGAGCCCTTTTGAGAGCGTATAGCTCACACTTTTGAGCTGACCATCCTTTTTGTAATGATCCTTTCTCAATTACTTCCCCAGTTTGAGTAACTATTGCATATCCAGCTTTCCTCATGCCATTCTCAACTCTGCTGGAGCCATCCACAAACCACTTCTCCCCTTTTTCCAGTGGAACCTCTTCTAAATCTTTTCTCACTTTTGTCATAATTTCAATTTCTAACAGACAATCATGATCTTCAGCTTCCCATTTTTTTCTGATCCCTTCCAAAAACTCTGCTGGGTTCAAATTTTTATCAGTCCCGATAATGATATCTGGACTTGTTCTCAAAATAGTTTCATATTTTAAAATCCTTCCCTCAGTCATCCAAGTGGAAGCCAACTGACTCAACACTGAGGTTACTTGATGTGGGGAATGTACTACTATAGCTCCCCCAAAGGTCAATTTCCTGCTTTCTACCACCAAAACAGCTGTGGCAGCTACTGCCTGCACACAGATGGGCCAACCTCTCACCACAGGTTCTAATGTCTTACTCAGAAAGGCAATGGGCTGAAACCGCCCCCCCCTCTTCTGAGCAAGCACTCCTACTGCAACTCCTGATTTTGCAGAAACATATAGATGAAATGGAAGTTTCAAGTTAGGCAGAGCCAACACTGGTGCTGTGGCTAATGCCTTCTTGATTTCCTCCCACCTTGCCTCATCCTCCTCTGTCCATTCAATAGTCTCCCTTTCTCCTTGCAACTTCTGGTTCAGGAACTGGGCTAACACTGCATATTGATCTATCCAAGCTCTGCAGTATCTAACTAACCCCAAGGCTTTTCTAACCTCCGTCCTATTCCTGGGTGGAGCTAAACTCATTAACCCCTTCACCCTTTCAGGATCCAAACTCCTGACTCCTTGCATGATGTGTCCTAAATACTTCACTTTTCTCTCTACAAATTGAATCTTTTCCCTTGATACCTTCAATCCTTGCTCCTTCAGCCAGTTCAGTAAAGCTACTGAACTTTCCCTAACTCTCGCTTCCTTCTCTCCAGACAACAGCAAGTCATCTACATACTGAATCAAACTTACCCCTGGCTCCTTTGGAAAAGCTTGCAACTTTTCCTCCAAAGCCTGGCCAAACAACAAAGGACTTTCTGTATACCCTTGGGGCAATACTGTCCATCTCAATTGTTGTTTCCTCCCACTTTCAGGATCACTCCACTCAAAGGCAAACAAATCTCTGCTCCCCTCTTCCAGTGGACATGCCCAAAAAGCATCCTTTAGATCAATGACTGTAAACCACCCATCCTTGGGGGGTACCTGACCCAAAATGGTATAGGGATCAGGTACCACCGGGAAACGTGGTATTACAAGCCCATTGATCCCCCTTAGATCCATTACTAGCCGGTGCTTTCCATCCTTCTTCTGTACAGCCAAGATAGGAGAGTTAAAAGGGGACATGGTTGGTTCCAATAACCCTTGCTGTAACAACTGATCAATTACAGGCTTCAATCCCTCTCTACCCTTCTTACTCATTGGGTATTGAGGTGTCCAACTTTTAACGATCCCTGGCTGTACCTTGATCTCGATGGGTTTTATTTCCATCCTCCCCACCCTTTGTCCATCTGCCCAAACATCATCATGAATCCGTCCTATATCCTCTTCTTTCAGGACACACATCCTTATTCCACTATTATCCCTCAACTGGAATCCAAACGCTGGCATGAGATCCCTTCCCAACAAATTTACCCCTGACTCTGGTATATACAGCACCTTGCTACAAACTTCTATTCCATCCATAATCATCTCTACCTCTTCCAAAACTCTTACTCTATTCTGCTTTCCGCTCACTCCAGCTACCAAAATTGTTTCCTTTCCCTTCATCCTTTGATTTATGGGCTCGCATACTGAGGTACGACTTGCCCCTGTGTCTATCAGGAAAGTTAACTCCTGACGGTCTGGACCTACTTTTATATTTACCAGTGGCTCCCCGTAGGTCCTCTTAAAGGAGCCGGAAATTCCCTAGTCTTCATATAGAGCGTAACTTCTTTCAGGGTGGCTGTTCTGGCACTCGCGCGCAAAGTGACCATGCTTGCCACACCTGAAACAGTTACGATCTATACCTACTCTATTAGTGCTCATCCCTCTCCCTCTAAAAGGTCTCCCTCTGGGAGGGAATCCTCTCCCCCTTCCCCCAGACGTCTCTTTCCTTGGCTGATCACTTTCTCCCGTTTTCCTCACTTCATTTTTAGCAGCGCTCTGTACCGCTGCCAGCATCATTTGAGACTTCTGCCTGGTCTTGATCTCATCCCTGTTTACAAAGGTCTGTTGGGCATTTCGGATTAATTCAGTAATTCCCTGCGCCCCCCAGTTATCTATCTTCTGGATCTTTTTCTGAATATCCGGCCAGGCTCCTGCCACAAACTGCATCTTTAACATGAATTCAAATGCAGGAGTGTCTGATTTTACTCCTGAATATTTTTCTAAGCTTTGTCTTAGCCTGGCACAATAATCCCCTGGGGATTCATCTTTTCCCTGGGTTATCTCAAAAGCTCTTGTTAAGTTCCGACCCTGAGGGACTGCACTTTTAATTCCCTCAATGATCATTGTCTTTAGATCTTTCATATTTTGTCTATGTTCTGCATTTTGGATATTCCAATTGGGAGGTGCCAAAGGGAACTTAACATCCCCAGCAACTGCTTGGTCATTTCCCAATTGTAACACTCGCCAATGTTCTATTGCTCCCTGCCTAATCAAATCTCTTTCCTCCCTGCTGAATAAATGCCCCAAAACGTACATCAGCTCTTCATACGTATAATCATTTGGTCCCAGAAACAGTTCTAATTCTAGGCTTACTTTTTGTGGATCCTCATGAAGCCGGGGAAGTGATTGCTTTAACTCTCTCAGTTCCCCAGGTCTCATAGGTTGAACGGCATACATAGCCACGGGCTGTCCCTGAGCGTTCAGACCGTTTGGCACTTCGCGCAAAGGATAAGCGTGTGCCGGCTGAGCCGGCTGAAAGGGAAAGTTCTGAACGCTTTGTTCTAACTCCCTTAACTCTCTCCGCAAGCGTGCATGGAGTGTAGGCGGCGGGGAGGGAGACAATGGAGCCGCTGCCGCTGCTGCTAATAAATCTTGCTGATTATGCGGAGGAACAGTTGGTGGAGGACGATAGAACTCATCGTCAGACTCCGGATTTTTAAGTTTGGACACAAATTGGTCAGCCGGTGGCAGGCTGGGTCCTTCAAATTCAACGTGATACCATACTTCCAGGTACGGTATCTCTGCGGTTAATTTGTGAGCCAATTGGTAAATTTTTAGTTGGTTCATCCAGTATGTACTGGTTTCTCCCTCCGGTGCCCAATGATAAGGGAATTTTGGATCGGAAAGGGGGTATTTTGGCCACCTGTATTTGCACAAAAAAATCATGTGCTTTTTCTCCAGATTCCGGGTAAAATGCTTTAGATTCGGGGAGAACCACTGGTTTAGTAGTTGTCCCAAGGGCGAATCTACCGGAATAGGTTTTCTGCCTTCTTCCTCCTCTATCTTCTCTCCCCTTGAGGCTTCCAATAACCTCTTACTTTGCCCTTTCCCCATTCTCGTCACCAGACCCGTCCTCCAGCAGGCGCTGGACTTTCTCCCAGAGAAAATTTAAGGACCCGTCCTCCAGCAGGCGCTGGACTTTCTCCCAGAGAAAATTTAAGGACACCTTTCTATCAAAAACCCTATTCTTTTGGAAAAGGAACAAATTTACCTGATCACTCCGGGGACCTGTCGTCAGTCCAGGTATGCGGATGTGCGGGCGTCCCCGACTCAGGCTTTCCCGTGATCCCAGATCACTCGCAAGGTACCTTCACTCAGTCCGTTCGCTCTCTCGTTCTCTCTGAGGCTTCGTTTTGGATCGGAGATTCCTGGGATCTCTCGATCAATGGGGAGTGGGGTTGTCTCCAAACGAGACGGAGTGGCCACTACTCACCAGTCCCCAAAACACCGAGGATCGCCGTGGAATCTCCTGCCTGGCTCGCCAGCTGTCAGATTGCGTTCAATGGTCAGATTGCGTTCGCACGAGAGACTGACACGACACGGAGCTGAGTTTTCTCTCTGAGTTTATTTCGGTTCTGCAGAAGCGGGTTCACATCCAAGGCAGCAGGATGGAACCCCGAGCATATTTTACACAGTATATTTATACCCTAAATGCCTCATTGTATGAGGGCTTAACTCGCGGTTTGTCATTGGAATTCATACCTTCGGGGGATATTTTATTGCCCATTAACATTTCCCGGGTCTATCAAGTGGCTTTTTGATTGTTTTAGTTATTGGTATTTCCTAGACCTCCAGCTGTTTGCTGATGGTCCCTCTATAGGTCTTGACACTGCTTTTGAAACATGCATGCATGTAACAATGTTCGTTCTATCCTGATTCTTATCTCCCGAAAGGTTACAAGATGCAGGCTTTTGTAACCAATTCTAAGCGTAAGCGGATTAACAGAAGCAGAAATAGCGTTACATTGTTTAAATTCTCACACCCCTGACAGGAGCCTGTCCTGGAAAGACACGGAGCCCAAGCAAGGCTGAGGAAACCCTGGGGGTTGTGTCCCCCCCAGCATTCAACCTGGAGACCCATAAACCAGGTTAGCTTCTTCCCACAAAAGAGATGTCCCTGATTCTCTCCTCTTTCCTGGCCATACTGGACCTTTTCTAGGGGTCTGGGCTTTGCTGAGTGCCCCACGCATGGGAAGGTTTGACGTGGTCTCTCCCATTTCCAGAACCCAGAAGCTGGAAGCTGGAAGGGGATTCTACAGATCTGCTTCCCTTCCCCAACACGAGGCCCCCCAGCTTCTCCCTCCCAAGAGGAGCTCCCCACTTAGCCTGGCACCCCTGCAAGAGCCCCCTTGCCTGGCCTGTGCATGGGAAAGGGCGGCAGGGGAGCATGGGATAAGGGCTTCTGCATCCTCGGGTCTCTGAAGATGGAAATTGTATTTTGCAGATCTGCTTTCCATCTGCAACATGAAGATCCCTTCCTTCCCTCCATCCCTCCTTCCATGGGGTAAGAGGCAGCCTTGCATTCATCATCTTTTCACTTTGTTTTTTCCTAACTTCTCTCTGTGTCTGTGTGTGTGAGATTATTTTTTTTAACTCTGCAAAGTCCTGCTAATTAGTTTTTCACTAAAGTTGATTTTTTTTTCCCTAAAAAAAAAGGCTGCAGTATTACATCAGCCCCTTTGTGGTGGTGCCTTTGAGCATTAGCTTTCAAAATAAAGTAAATGTTGGTTCCAACTCAGAAGGGAGCCATTTCAGGCCTCTGACACGCTCAGACATTAACTGTCTTCCGGGATCGTCTCTTTAACTACGATGCCAACAAATGTCACATTTCTTTCTGTCTTCAGCCACAAGTGCCATGTATTCCCTTTGAGGTCAGATTCAAGGATGGAGAATCCAAACCTCTCAATTCTAGATGATGGATTTAATTCAATCTCTACCCCTATTATTACAAATCGCATGGGGCTTATTCCCCTTTCATTTCTCTCCAAAGAATTGCCAAGCAATCTTTGAGTCCAAGGTATTGTTGAATTATCCAGGGGTTCCTCCTGAGAGGGAGAATTATGAAAAAAGCTTCAGCTCTGCTCTTTGGCTGAATCTTCCAGGGCAGAGAAATATGGAGTTTGGGGAGAGGCAGGGTCTGTGCTCTTGAATGTATGTCTCTCTCCTTTGCAGCTGAGTGTTTCTCTGTGTTTTAATCAGGAAAGTGACTGGATATTCCACCTTGTGAGAGTCCTTTGAATTCTTCCAATTCTCCTTTAGAAACAGGAAGGAGATTGATTGATTTCCCCCCATGAATTATGGGCCTCCTGCTTCTGCTTCTGATGCTGCTGATGTCCCATCCAGTATCTGGAAAGCTTGTATGTCCTCCGAAATACAAGCACCAGGATGGAAACTATCCACAGAGCTTTTACCACCCAGGAGACCATCTCCTTGGTGTAGTCATCAGGGGAAGTGAAATGTTGCCTACAAAGTTGCTTTTCAACGTGGCTCCTTCTCTTCAGTTTGTTTTCCCTGATTCGTAAGTCATTCTGGGTGATGAAGTTTCACTCCCTCTCTTCTCTCTTCTTCTCTGTTTTTTATTTTTTTCATTTATTTCTACATTGGGGAATAAGTCTAATTTCCTGAATGATTTTGATTTCCATGGCTTCTCTCTTTTGTCTGATTTTGTGAAAGAGACTCAAATGCAAAAAGGGGTCTGAAAAATAGCTGAAAGGACTGAAGATTATTTTCCTCTCTCAGTTCAGTCCTTAATTTATCACTTGAATAATGAATTTTATTTAAAGTAATGGTTGAACCAGTTGTAGTTGCCTTACCTCAGCCAGTTTCCATATTTGTATTACTGATCGTTGCTTTAGATCAATGTTGGCTTAAGGGTCAATAGGCTTGTGGAGGATTATATATATTATATATTAAAACAGTATTTGTTGTTGCTATTGATTAAAACATTTTTTTTACAATAGGGATGGTTCTGATTTTTCATATGGCTTACAATTAATTTTCGCCATTCAAATGGTCATCAAAAATTCCCTGCTCCTGCACAATCTCACCCTGGGCTACAACATCCATCACAACTATTGGAGCACTTTCCACACTTCAGATGCCTTGCTGGACATGCTCTCCACTGGAGACGCCAATGTCCCCAATTACAGCTGTGGAAGGAAAGAGAACCTTCTGGCTCTTTTTCATCGAGTTAACAGGGACATTTCCATCCAGATGTCAACATTAGGAAGCACCTACAAAGTCCCACAGGTTTGTTTGTGTTTTTCTCCATCTGGTACATTGAGTGATAGGTGTTCATGGGCGAGCAATAGAGGCAATCATGTCTTCTCCATAGAATTTAAGAGCTGCTTTTCTCCATATTAGCAAAAATGTCAATATTTTACTCCTTTATATTCATGTTTAAATTAATCATAAAAGGCCTGGAATGCAAGGAATACTGTCAGGCTACAGAACTTTTCCTATTCAATCAACTAGAATGAACTTCTGAAAAGGTATCAAAAGGAATCCTTTATTGAGATGAGTCAATTCATGTAGGGGTTAAAAGCAGCATCTAAGGTCTCTCAGGCATGCACAGATAGATAAGGGAGTTTAAAACCCCTCCCCTTATCTTGATGTGTATTTAGTAAAACAAAGGGCCAACATGTTGATCCCCCCACCCCCTTTCTAGAACGATCTTTTTCAGAGTTTCCCAGGACACATCTCACTATGGAATTTTTTATGGTCTCTTCATCTCCTGGCTGTCTCTCTCAGAGGCGATAGGTTCCGGCCATCTGGGTTTCCTCCCTCCATTGTGTCATGTGTGGGTTATACAAATTCCATATAAGATTAAATATATTTGGGTTACATCAAGAAGGATTTCTTTATCAGTCTCCCCCCTCCTTTTCTTCTTTCATTGAAGAAATGACAGATACACGGATCTGACAAATACATTCCCTGGAGAAGACATTCTACCAACTATTTAATTGATCAAAAAATATCCTAGATGTTGGGGCCTCTATTGGCATGTTCTTTTTCACATATAAATAATGCCTGCCATATCAAGTGGGATTGAAGTTGGCAACAGTAGCATTCTATCTATCTACAATGTGGAATAAAAAGGACTCTAGCAATTACAGGCTAAATAGATTGGCAGATATTGTGGTTAAAATTTATGTCATGACCCTCAAGTTAAACTTGAGACAAATGCATTCCTTGTAGACGAACCAAAAGGTTTTTTGTAGATTTAAAAACTATATAGATTTTATAATAAATCATGCATAAGAAAAATCTAATATTGACAACAAATTTGTCTTGAAATATCTAATCACAAAATATATCAGATGAAATTATAATTCAGAACATATTGAATGGTGCAAAGATGGATAGACTGACATTGAAAATAAAAGATGAAGCAGACGTAGAATAATATTTAACATGGAATAGGTTTTATCAATGGTAAATCTTTTGATAAAATCACCGATAAGAGGTAGAAATTAGATGAAGAAAGTATTGCTATCTTTAAATAAAATATGAATATATTCTTAAAAATATAAGTATGCTATTATAATTAACAGGAACATAAATAAGTGAATATACCGTATATACTCGAGTATAAGTCGACCCAAATATAAGTCGAGGCACCCAATTTTACACAAAAAACTGGGAAAACTTATTGACTCGAGTATAAGTCAAGGGTGGGAAATGCAGCAGCTACTGGTAAATTTCAAAAATAAAAATAGATACTAATAAAATTACATGAATTGAGGCATCAGTAGGTTAAATGTTTTTGAATATTTATTTCAAAGAAAAACAGTAAACTAGCTCTGTAAGTGGAAAAGAGAGCCAACAAAACCAATATGGTATCAACAATAACTTTAAAAGTACAAAAACCTTAGCTCAATCAGCAACCAAGCTAAAACACAAGAGTTAAAATCCTTCAAAACTGGATTCCTCCTCCTCATCTGTATGTCCACACAGAGTCACTCTCTCCCTTGCAAGAAAAAAGCATGTGTATGTGCTGCATGTACATCCGGTTTTGGAGAGCCACCATCTCTTTCACAGCTCTCCCTCATGCCTCCATTGCATGTGCACACATGCCACGTCTCAGTAGTAGGTCAACATACAGATATCACACTAGGTTCCCTCCTCAAAAGGAACATCCAACCTTTCTTGAGAAGTACAAACTTCATCTGTTCAGGATTGTGGTGACAAAGGTGAAAGAGGATGGGGCTGAGAGAAGGGAAGGGAAGAAAAGATCATTGACAGGGAGAAAGACAGGGAGAAACACCTGGAAGTGTGAGCCCTCGAGTTTCCTTAGGGAAGACCAGACAACAAGGGGAGAGGAGAGGAGGAGGAAGAAGAGGAGAGTTTAAAAAAAAAGAGTGGGAAGCCAACTCTCGCGTGCCATCAAAGCCAGGGGAAAGTGGGGCTTTCTCTGCCTGCTGCCGCCAGAGGAGTGCGGGGGGGGAGTGCGGGGAAAGGGGGTTCGTGCCGAGGCTCCGCAAGCGATTACCAGATTTGCAGCTCCGTTTGATGGTGAAGCTGGAAGCGCGCAACGCAGGAGCTCGCGGGGGCCCCGGGCGCCCGTTAATGGGGAAGAAGAGGCCGCTTGGGGTCGCCAGGCTCAGGCAGCCTCCCCCGCCCCCTCCCCTAGCAGCGAATAGCTGCTCCGGGGGCTCCCGCCACGGCACAGCCAGGCACTTTGTCTCGCTGCCCCGGGAGCAGCTCTTCGCTGCTAGGCTAGGGGGTGGGGGAGGCTGCCTGAGCCTGGCGGTTTCTTTGCGAAGCTGGAAGCGCGCAACACAGGTGCTCGCGGGGGCCCCGGGCGCCCGTTAATGGGGAAGAAGAGGCCGCTTGGGGTCGCCTGTGTGTCCCTCAGCGGGTAGACAACCGCGGCGGCGATGCTGCCCTGAGGCACGATCGGTTGCAGCCACGCCAGCGCAGGCCAGGCATGGTGCCGTAGCGGCTGACTCGAGTATAAGCCGAGGGCGGTTTTTTCAGCACAAAAAATGGGCTGAAAAACTTGGCTTATACTCGAGTATATACGGTAATTGTAAATATGGTTAGAATTATTATAATATATTATTATTTTTATCATCAGTATATTCGTTATTTTTCTTTTCTTTTGTAAAATGGTGCAAAACAATACATTGTATTCTGTTTGCTGACTTTCCAGATGTTAGTGCAGCATTTGCCACAATAAACAGAGAAATATGTGTCCTCAAAACGGAGCTCTGACATTTGGCCCTGATTCAAGCCCTTGTTTGAGTGGGAGGTTTGGGCTCAATGGAGCCATGAGAAGAAGGATGAAGGGAAGGAGGCATATTTGAATCCTTGTTATTCAGTTTATATATGAACAACTTCCTAAGACTAATGAAGGATCCAGAACAGATAATAAATAAATGTTAATTCATTCTTTGAAAAAAAAAGTACTAAATTAGTGGACCAGCGAAATGCAGTGCACATTGTAACCTTGGGTTTCAGAAAGGCTTTGACAAAGTAAACCACCACTTATTTCTCGGTAAGCTAAAACTATGTGCGATAGACAACATCACCCCCAGATGGATTCAGCCTGTTGTCCTCAATGGAACTTCATCTACATGGAGGGAAACAAGCAGTGAGGGACCCCGAGGTTCCATTTTAGGCCCAGGACTCTTCAACATCTTCATCAATGATTTGGATGACGGGTTATCATCAAATTTGCAGATGATGCTACTGAAGCAGGAGATAAAAATACATTAATTTTAGAGAAATAATGATACAAGTTTTATAAATAGTGAAATATGTGGTATTAAAAAGAGAAAGAACAAGGACTCTGAAATGCCAAGCCACAAGGATCATGTAATGGTCACAAAGTCGTATTTGCCAATATACCTTGTCTTGCTGTAACAAAACCACAAGCTAGGGAGTTTAGCAAGATGGGTTTGTGACATCCAGCCATCCTAGCTTAGCAACAGGGGAGGGGGAAAGCTGTGTTTCAAGTAACCAATGAATCACTGACAAGTTATATTTCTGTGTTTTGTCCCTTCTGAAGAAGTATGTAGGCATGTGTTGTTCTATAAGAAAGTTGTTCAGAAGTGACTCTCACTAAAATACTCTGAACCTGTTTGTGCAAATAAAACCAACTTATTTTTGGATTCCAAGGTCTGAGTCTCGTAATTTCCTGCAAACTACAGTGGCAGGAATAGCCAACACCCCAGAAGACAGGCTCAAGATCAAGATGGATCTGGATAGACTTGAACACTGGGCTAATCTAACAAAATGAAATTCACTGTAGAGAAAAGTAAGGTTTTACACTTAGACAAGAAAAGCCAAATGTACACTTACAGATTAGGTGACACCTGGCTCAATAGCAGTAACCATGATAGAGATCTTGGAGTCTGAATGGACAATCCCTTAACTATGAGCCAGCAGTGTGTGGCAGCAGCCAAAAAAAGCCATTGCAATCCTAGACTGCAACTGAAGTCTCCCTGTTTCTTGTACAACTGGAGAAGAAGCTGAAAAGATTCCTCCACAAAGAATCTGGGATATGGAAGCAGAATAAGATGCAGCAATCCTCCAATATTATCATAGGCCCTTTACTGGAATAAAATCATTCAGTTGGCATTTTTCACATGTTAATCTAGTTGCAATAATTTATAATGTTTTTGGTTTTTTCATCTGTTTATTATTTTTCACTATTATTCAATCTTGCTAATATTCTGCCTTTAATATTTTACACAATGTATACTTAACAAACTATTCTAATACATTCATGAGAACCAGGTTGGATTTATGAAAATGTAATATTCTAGATTTGATCTGATGCCAAGTATAACACAGCATTCTTTGTTACTTTTTCAGATCAGTTATGAAACTGCTTCGGAGGCTCTGAGTGATAAAAGTCAATTTCCTTTTGTCTACCAGATGGTCCCCAAAGAAGGATTCCAGTACCCAGCAATCATCCAACTGCTCCTCCATTTCAGATGGACCTTGATTGGCCTCTTTGATTCAGGCACAGAGAAGGGAGACATTTTCATGAGGACTTTCCTTCCTATGCTTGTCACGAATGGGATTTGTGTTGTTATATCACAACAATTCTCAACAACTGGACATACAACACCCCTCAGGGAGGCCCTCTCCAAGTGGAGACAAGTTAACGTCTTTCTTCACTTCGTAGAACATGATTCAATTTCAGACATAATTCTTCCTTTCCATTTAACATTTATGCGTTTGCCAGGATTCATTGAAGGGAAAGTCTGGATCATCACAAATCACGTATACTATCGAATGGCAGAGTCTAAACTTTTCAAATACATCCATAGTATTTGGAAGTTTGCTTATCTTCTAAAAAGACCGCAAAAGGAGGATGCCTTTGAACACTATTTATATGTGGAACATCTATTTCAAGATCATTATTTCCGTTGTTCTCTTTCAAAGCACGTCTTTTCTGGAAAAGGCCGCAGAAGATGCACCCAGAAAGCCCCACTGGGGAATCAGTGGAGAAGGAACAGGACGCAGAGTGTAAGTAACTATGACAGTTACTGCCTTGTGAAGACTTTGGCCCAGACCATGAATGCTGCCTATTCCTCCAAATTGAGGAGGGGAAGGAAAGAGGGAGAAAAGAGGTTGGAGGCTCCAAGGCTGCAGCCATGGCCGGTATGGGGTCCTGGTGTGGATCCATTAACCTTTAATCTTTTGGAGGAGGAATCTGGAAGAGAAGGAGGGGAACCATCTTAGCAGATCTGGCCAATTCAATTACTCAGGGAACAATGGCTCCAAAGAGGAGATACCATGGCATTTTGATATTTGGCACTGCTAATTTGAAAATGCTCCATTCCCTTTTTTAAACAAATCCCCGTATGTGAGGGTTTGCAATGAGAATGGCGGAATCCCCGCTTTGTTCCGTCTGGATGTGTTATTGTGAGAATAGGGAAACTGAGGAAACGCAAAGAGTGAGAATCAGATATCAAGGCGAGACAGGCAGCATGAACTAACAGCCAGCAAAGAAGCAGCTGGAACCTCTCCAGCGATGCTCCATGTGAGGGACGGAGGCCGTTTCCGGAGGTCTCAGTCAAAATGGCTGCTTCCATCTTCTCCAAGGCTGACACAAAATGGAGCCTGGCTTCAGCCCATCGAGTTAGACTTATCTGCCTCCAGCCACCAGCTAGGGCTAGAGCAACAACAGCACAATATTTACCTGTTGTGGCAGGTAAATTTAGAGGCGACCCTGAGACCATCTAGCCCAACCCCTCCTCTCTGCAGGAATCCCAGTTCAAGCTTCTCTGACTGATTACAGCTCAATCTTTGCATTCAGACTGTGCTGGTTAGACAGTATATAGTTAGATTGGGAATGGGAGCTGTCCCCTTAAGGGAATGCTAGATGGGAAATGTAGTTAATTCCTCTTGGGAGATGTAGTTCATGTCACGTGGTCACATCTATAATCCTGATTGGTCACTAAATTGACCTCTGGTTGGGCTGAGGGAGTTTTGGTCAGTCTTACCTGGACCCCAGCATTGTGCTGGAGTCTTCCTTTGCTGTATCATTATGGGATGAAGATTACTATCTTTTCACACTATGAAGACAACAATGCAAAGATTGGACATTAGATGACTCTCAGCATAACTGTGAGTTATACCTTGGAGATGCCTGATATATTCCAATAAAGTAACTTCGTATGGAAAGCTTTGTAGTGTTGAGCTGCTTCTCTCAGGAATTTTGGGAAGATAAAGATTACCTGGAGCAAGAAAGTGAAAAGGTAGGGAATCTGATTTCCTCTAAATCAGTGACAAGTCAGTAGCACAAGGACTTAAGCCTCTCCACACAGGAGAGTAAAAAACCCATTCCAAACTGGAATGGCAAATCCTTAGATGAATTTAGCAAGAAGTCAGTCTAAATTCTACACAAAGGAAAATGCCCAAACCCAGTTGAGCAGAACATAAGATTAAATGACAGCATCCTCTGATAATTGAGCTTTAAGCCAGGAGCCTGCGATCAAGCTACCCTTTGCAGCACCCTCTGGTGCCTGATTAGCAAACTACAAGCCTATATATACACCTTCCAGAGCAGCGTGAAGCACAACCATTATATGCAGCATGGCAGGACAACCTCCTCAGGAAGTACAGGGAAGAAGACTACGAGCCATCACAGATACACAACCCGAACCAAGTCTACGTCACTCCAAGGGGAGACCCCAATTGTGCCCATATCAATTTCAACCATCTCACCATAATAATGCACCCTACCTACAACCCCCATGCGACCTCAGTGGATGATCCCACATTCTGGAGAGAGTTGGCACTAAGGAGAGGAAAGCTAGATTTGGCTGCTAATGGTGTATACAAATTTTCTGACAGGCCAGGCAAAGGATATCTACTATGAAAGAGTATCTTAATGTGCAACATTCGGGCTGCATGCCTGCAGCCTGACAAAGTACGTGCACATTTGATAGCATGGCCGGGGCCACGGTTTGCAGAAGCGGTGAAGGACATTTACGGAACCCACATAAAAGATCCAGACACTGCCCTTTGGCTAACGTGGAAGAGATTCGATGAGGAGTATGGTGCTCCCACAGAGCTGGAATCCTCATTCTTGGACCGCCTCAGCAGCTTCCCTAAAATCAGTCTCAACAAACCTAGCCAGCTTAGGGAATTCTCTAATATACAGCTGAGAGCAGCACAAAAGGATCCCAACTTGCCGAGAGTCGCTTGTATTAACCAGTTCAAAATGCAAAGCAACATCGTTTAAAAACTACTACAGCTGTTAATTGAACAATGGATCCAATTGACTGAGGTCTTCAGGGCCAATGGTCAATTCTTCTCGAAGAATTTGTGGCCCTCCAGGCACAGATGTGCAATGATCCCAGGACCCGCAGACTCAGAGCTGATAGTTTCCCAAGTGACAAAAGAGCCAGCAGGAACTCTGCACCATCCATGGGTCTGGCACAAACTGCAAAGGGAAAATCCCTCTTGTCTACACATAAAACGTTCATTTAAAAGGTTCATTGAAAATCTCCTCTCTTGCAATTGAATTCATTTTTCAGTGTCTGATACCCTGGAAAGATAGTGAGCAGATCTTACGCTCGGGTGTAACATGTGTCAGTGGTTGGAAGAGGGCTGCATCCTCCCTTCTCCAAAAGGGGCTCCCAGACGCCTCCTGATCTTCAACTCTTCTCCTTGTGGTCTTTCCTCCAGGCTAAGAGCAGCTCCTTTGATCTCTTTCTTGGCTTATTTCTCCTTCTCTGAAGTTCATGTAAATTCTGTGTAAATTCTCCTCCGAGTGTGGTAGCTGCAAGGGGACCTGGTCCTTGAGTTGGGGTCTCCCTCAAACCAGAACGTTCCCTTTCTGAGATCCTTATGGCTTCATTTGCCTTCTTTCCACGAGCCCCACCCTGATGACTCTGATTCCATTTCCAGTGAACTACGATTTCGAGATCATTTTCACAACCGTACGTATCAAGTTTGGTATCCCTCATCTTTCTTCCAGTCCATCATGCATGTTCTTATTTGAAACTCTATTGTAAGTCAAGTCCTTGATACTAAAAATCAGATATTTTTCTACTAGTTTTTACTTGTGTGTTAATCATAAACATTGTTTCTGGAAACTTGATGTTCCTCTTTTTAAATTTTAATTTATTCAAAAAGGTAAAATACAAGTTTTGGAAAATAAAACTATTACAAAGAAAAGACAAAACAAGACAAAACATTTTTTAATTGTGCATTAAAACAGACAAAAACATGCATATTGTCCCCCCAGTTGAATACAATACAGCAATAATAGTTTCTCCCCTTTGCAAAATAGGCTCACAATTATAAATTACACAGGTCTCTAATCACATCACAGAATTGTTTGTGAGTCCTTTACTGAAATCCAGTTATATCACCAGTTTCCACACTCTATTTAGGAAATATAATGATACATGAGAATGACTTTTGGGATGAGAAGAAGAGAGGCTGTTTAGGGAAGGATCAGATAAGAGGGAAGAATCCTGCAGCTGCATAGTGGAAGCGAAATAAACTCAGAAAGGATCCTCGCTAACTTTTCAGGCTGAAAAAAGATTTGGTGGGAGATTTGTTCTTTCAGATTTGCAAAATTTTGTTAATGTAGCATTACGATGAAGTAGAATTAGCACATCTGGATGTGTTTTCCATCAGGATGACAGGGAGAAGATTAGCCTGACAACTTTCTTCTCGCTAAATCAATGCTTTCTGGGAATCAACCTGTTGTTTTCTAAGAGTTCATGAATTATCTTTTTTTCCTCTCTTCATTTTATTTGTCACCTGCTCTAGAATGTTCCATATAATTGACCAATTGTGTCCATTATATTTTCTCTATATTTTGTCAGTGTATGATTGACAAGTTTTTCTCAAACTTTTTCATTCACTTATGAAGATAATGGCAGTATTTGTATCCTAATTCAGCATATTTGGAGATTAGACAATTGTAGAAGAAAGATTCAATGTGGGATAAGAAACCAAATTTTTTCCTCTTCAAATTCCTGGATGTTCCCATTCTAGTTTCATCCCTTTCTGGAGAAGAATGAATTTTGGAATATTTCCAACTTGAAACTGTACTTGGACCAAATGGAGAGATAATAGCAGATCTGGTGATCTGGGGCTACTTGGTTGTCCCCAACAAGGATCTCGAGCATGGGACTCTGGCGTATTTTGAAAGACAGAGACTTACTATCAACCAAGATGTTCTTTCATGGATGAAGTTACTCAATAAGGTGGGAGAAATGTTGGTGTCTTTTCTCTTCCAAAGCCTGAGGTCCCATTTCCAGTGGGCCAAGCCCAGAATCTCCAGAGTGGTTGGCCTTCCATGCCAGTTGGTGTCTTCTAATGGAAGTTCTTCAAGAAAAAGGGCCTCAGTGAAATGGCTTTGCAATGAAATCTTTCAAGATCTTTGTGGTCAGAGGTTTCTTTCTCCATCACGTTTAATTTCATATTAAAAAAACAAATGGAATAAAAGTTTCCTCAAACTTTTACAGAAAACTTTATTCTCAGTTTGATTATGACTATATCATCATACTTAAGACTTTATTAAATAGAAAGTACTTTATTGTAATGTTAAATTCAAAAAGCAAAAGGGAGGAACTAAATGAAGAATCTGCCAGTTGTTCTATCCCCTGCATCTGTTTAGAAGTAGTCAGAGATGTTTTATTTACCTCAGTGAAGACCAGAGGCTACTTGGCAAACTTCTATTTTCCATGGATGGAGAGTCCTAATGTATTTTCTTTAGCATTCCTTCTTTTTCTGCTCAGCCCCTGCCTCAGTCCAAAGGTGTGGAAAGTTGTCTTCCTGGATTTGTCAAGAGGGCTCGAGAAGGAGAGCCAGTTTGCTGCTATGACTGCATTCCTTGTCCGGAGGGGACTTTCTCCACACAGAAAGGTGGGTGACACTAGAGGAAAGGAAGGCCTGATGGAAATGGATCCATCCAGAGCATTTTCATGAAAGTGCAAGTTAAAAGACAGATTGAAGCTAGCTTGTGTTTTTTTAACCTGCACAATTTCTTGTCTAAAAGGAAGTAAATCAAAAAGACTTTGGAGCGGGGGGGGGGGGGGGGGCTGGGAAGAGATGGGAGGAGGGGGTGGCAGACTGGGCAAGCTTTACTAACAGCAGAGGAAATATCTCTTTTGCTTTTTAGTTCGGATAGTTCAGCTGCTAAGTTCAGCTTTCTAGGAACACCTGAGTTCTTCAGAACTTGATGAATTGTTTTAGGTCCACCTTCTGAAAGACCTTGCAATTCCCTGTTTATTGGCCTCCCCTTGAGGATCCCTGAGAAGGTGTCCCTGCTCCATAATGTGGTGCTGTGGATAGTTATGGGGGGAACTCATTACGCAAATAGTCTGCCAATCATGTAATTGAATCAATCAATCAAAAGAGAGCTGGAAGGGACCTTGGAGGTCTTCTAGTCCAGCCCCTTATCAAGCAGAAGAAATTGTACCATTTCAGGCAATGATTGTCCAATCTCTTCTTAAAAGCTACAATGTTGAAGCATCCACAACTTCTGAAGGCCAGTTGTTCCACTGGTTTTGTTCTCACTGATAGGAAGTTTCTCCTTTATTCCAGGTTGCTTCCAGATGTTACAAGATACTCCAAGTCTGTTTGCCTAAAACGATTATATGATTCCTTATTAACATCTAATAATGTACCTTCCTATGAAGATTCTACACATTACACTGGAAATACTTAACATCCTAGGACTTCCCTCAATTCATATACTGTACCCAGCTACATTTTTTTTTAAATATCCCTCTTATGCTCTTTTAAATGAAATTGTTAAGAAATACTTCTTGGGAAATGCGCATGGTATCAGCTGTTATCCAAAGAAGGTATTTCTTATAAGATAAAAGGATAGAATCAGTGGTGGGATTCAAATTGTTTTACTGTTGGTTGTGTGGGTGTGGCTTGGTGGTCATAGCAGAGGAAGGATACTGCAAAATCTCTATTCCCTCCCCATCCCACTAACCTGCTTTCCATCTCTGTTCTGCTGTGCAGGGCAACAAAAGGAAACCCAGCCAATCAGTTGGTACCCGGGAGGCAGAGAATGGATGTGGGTGGGGCCAGTCACAGGTGGTATTTGCTGGTTCTCCAAACCACTCAAAATTTCAGCTACCAATTCTCCAGAACTGGTCAGAACTGCTGAATACCACCTCTGGACAGAATGTTTAAAAAATGTTGCTTTTTTGCTTTATCAGACACAGAAAAATGCACCAAGGGATGGCGCCCTTCCCAGGGCTGAGTGACACTCTCGGGCCTTTGGGCTGCTGGTTGAGGTCGCCTGGTTGGCCGGGCTTTGCTCCGCTGTGTACGAGCTTGGGAACAAGAGGATGCCACTACTGGGCCGCTCCAGACCCTTTGGGGCAGCTGCTCAGGAGCGAAACTCCATGGAAGGAAAAGACAGGAAAGAGGGAAGGAAAGAGAAAGAGGGGAGAAAGGGGGGGGAGAAAGAGGGAGGGAGGGGAGTGAGCCTTCTGGTCGCTTCCACCTCTGAAGTTTTGAGAGGGTCAGGCTGATTTTTGTTCAATTATTTGTGCAGTAGTTAAGAAACAGTCCAAAGGGAAGGGATTTATTTCCGTTACCTCTGCTCTATTTATTTATTTGATTTGTCAATCTCTTACAAGATAATAGGTAGTATATACATAGTTATGAATACATGAAATGGGTACTTGGTAGGCACAGTTGGTGCCCTTATGCAGGCCCCCCTACAGACCTCTTAGGAAAGGGGTGAGGTCCATAGTAGACAGTCTGAGGTGAAAGTTTTTGGGGTTTGGGGAAGAAACCACAGAGTCAGGTAGAGGATTCCAGACATTGACTCACTCTGTGGATGAAGTTGTATTTCCTGCAATCAAGTTTGGTGCAGTTAACCTTTTGAGTTTGTATCAATTGTTTGATTTTGTTGTTATGGTTGAATCTGAAGTATTCATTGACAGGTGGGATACTGCAAGGTATGATTTTATATACCATACTAAGATCAGGCTGAAGGCGGCATAATTCAAGGTTTTCCAGGTCTAGAAATTCTTCCCTTTTCCTTTCCCGTCCTGCTTTTGCTTTCATTCCTTCATGTTTCCCTTCCCACCTTCCTCTCTTCAGCCGACCCAGAGAGTTTGTGCAACCGCCTCGGTCGTGAGAATCGCCTCCATTCTCTCCTTGGAGGGCGGATCGTGCAGAAACGCCGCCTTCACTTCCTTTCTGTCGCAGAGGGAGAGGAGACCCGTCCTCATCTCGGGCTTCGCTTCTGAAAAGACGGGTTCCAGACCTTGAACTTCCATCGCAAGAAATCCCCTTACAGCTCCTCCGCCACCGCCTCTCTCTCGGGCAACTTTGCCCGCTGCTCTCCCTTCCCCTTCCCGGCTTTTAGCTGCCCCCTCCTCCAAGCGCTCGCTCACGCCCCCCCCCCAAAAAAACATCACCCTGCAACCAGCCTTCCCCCCCACGCCCGACTTCTCGCCCAAACGCCGAAGACGCCCTTCCCGAACAAACTCCGCTCACCCCCACCCCACCCTAGATGCCCCTTCTGCGGCTGTGCCTCCCTTTTCCCCCTCCCCCCACCCCAATTTACAGCCTTCACACCCGCCTGCCCCCCCGCAGCCCTTGACCCAGCTGCACCGATCACTGAAGAGGAGCCGACCCGTCTTCGCCCTCCCACCCTTTCCCCGCTTCCGATGCTGAGGAAACTCGGAGGGGGGGGCGAGGCGGGGCTGCTGTGTAAAAAAGGCAGCTTGGTCTCGCCTGGGACAAGTGGGGAAGGAGACGCCTGGCAGCAGCCGCCCTCTCTGACTCCGAGTGATAGGCAGGGGTCCTGCAAGCCCCCTGGGCCCGTTCTCTCCCTCGCGTTGAAAGCTGCTTCCTCTCCATCCGGACCTTCCCAGCCTGCAGGCACCAGGGGATCGTCTGGATGGCTTCACCTGACCGACCAAGCCTGGGAATGGGCGGGGGGAGCCTCTGCCGTTGGGGTCTCCCCGCTTCTTCTTTTTATCTCTGCAGCTGAAGATTTCGTCTGTGGCTGTTGGGATTCAAGAGGAGCCCCGAGGGACCCTGGTTGGTCAGTCAGGGTCACTCAGGGGCCTCCACAGCGCCCAGAGGCTACGAAGGTCCGGGGGGGGGGGAGGAACTGGCTCCCCTCAACCCAAACCCAAGGGAAGTTTTGGCCCACCTGGATCAGGTGTCTGGTCCATAATTTATGGGGTGCACCTTCATAAAATGGAAATGCCAATGGCTTTCCTTATATAAACAGAGAAACAGCTTCCTCTGGAAGGTATATTCAAGAGCACAGATCCTGACTGTCCCAAAACTCATGCCACCCAGAGCCTGACCTGAGGTGTTTATCCTTTTCTGGTGCAAATTCCCTTCCATGTTGCTTCAGTCTGATGTTTACATCAAAGGCAAAGAGATAATTACAGTCAGAAGGAACTTTTCCTCTGGGCATTCTGAAGCCCTTCCTCAGGTCCATGTGCAGAGGAGAGGCTGGAGAAAAGTGAAAAACCACAGATGCACCTAGAGGGGTACTGTTGAGTAGTGGTTGAGGTCTTTCCTGTCAGGACATGTCCAGAAAGGGATGCAGGAAGAGGACCATTCAATAACAAGAGAATTGTCATATAAGCCTCTGACCATGTTTTAGGTATTATCTTTTTTTACATAACTTCATTCATAACTTCTAACAATGGAATTCTCAATGATTCTTGAAATGTTTTATAGAATTCTGCTGGAAGCCCATCTGGACCCGGTGCTTTCCCATTATTTTGTCTCTTAAATGCTTCATTTAGTTCCATCATTGTTATATTGCTTTCTAGCATTTCTTCAGTCTCTTTAGGTACCTTTGGTAAATTAGCTTCCTGTAAATACTGTTTGACTTTTTTCTTCATCAATATTCTCTTGTTTATATAGTTGTCCATAAAAATCTCGAATAATTTCTTTTTTCTCCTTATTCCCATAACAAACTTGGCCTTGTTCGTCTATTAACGTCAATATTTTTCTTGATTCCTTCTCTTTTCTCAATTTATATGCTAGCCATCTACCTGGTTTATACCGAAGGAAGAGACTGACCCATTGCAAATTAAGAATTATAGACCTATTTCCTTATTGAATGCAGACTATAAAATTTTTGCTTCAATCTTAGCAGAAAGACTTAAAAAATATTTAAATAATTTTATTCACACAGATCAAAATGGATTTCTGCCAAAGAGACAAATTAGAGACAATATGAGAGTAATCTTGGACACTTTGGAATACTATGAGGCTCATCCTGAAAAACAAATGGCTTTGATATTCCTAGATGCTCAAAAAGCATTTGACAACGTGAACTGGAGATTCATGTTATTATTATTGGAGCAGATGGGTTTTGCTAAAAAATTTATTCAAGCAATAGAAGCCATATATAATAAACAGACAGCAAGGGTAATGATGGAGGGGGAACTTACAGATTTTATTAATATAAGGAAAGGCACAAGACAAGGATGCCCCCCTATCTCCTTTGTTATTTGTGTTGACCTTGGAAGTGTTGAATAGAAATATTAGGGATGATAAAAACATAAAAGGAATGAAAATTAAGAAGGAAGAATTTAAGCTACAAGCTTTTGCTGATGATTTAGCTTTTATTTTGGAAGATCCGCTAGAAACAGCTCCAAAGTTATTGGAAAGGATAGAGGCATATGGAGAGGTGGCTGGTTTGAAAATAAATAAAGACAAAACAAAGATTTTGACAAAGAATATGCTATCGAGACAGAGAGAAGAACTGGCAGACCTTTTGAAAATTCAAGTTACAAATAAGGTTAAGTATCTGGGGATATATTTGACAAGATGTAGCACATTAAAGGAGAATAATTATATTAAACTTAAACAACAGATAACTACAGATTTGAAGAAGTGGGAAAACTTGCAATTGTCATTAATAGGGAGAATTTCAACAATTAAGATGAATATCCTACCTAGAATTTTATTTTTGTTTCAAACAATACCAATTAGGCTTGGAAAAGACTATTTTGAAGATTTAAATAAAATTATGTTGAAGTTTATATGGCAAGGTAAAAAAGCGAGAATAAAGCTAAAGCTTCTGCAAGATGCTAGAATTAGAGGAGGTTTTGGCCTGCCTAATTGGGAATTGTATTATCAAGCTGCAAGTTTGATGTGGGTGAAAGAATGGATAACATTAAGGAAACATAGGTTGTTGACATTAGAAGGGCATGACTTGCTGCTGGGCTGGCATGCTTTTTTATGGTATAAGGGAACTAAAACACAGGGTTATTTTAGAAGACATTATGTACGGGAGTCTTTGTGGTTGAATTGGGAGAAGATAAAAAGACAATGTTATTTGAAAATTCCAGTTTGGTTATCGACCATTGAAGCATTTTCCTATCCTATAATTTATAAGAAGGAACAAACAGTTAGATATGGGGAACTTTTAGATGAAAAGGATGAACTTAAATCGATCCAAAACTTAGAGGAACAAGGTATAAAGATGAATTGGTTTTCATATGCACAAATACATTCAAGGTATGATGAAGATTCCAAAAAGGAGGGATTTTATGATAAACAGACTGATTTAGATAAGATTTTGATGGGTACTGATGAGAAGGTGATTAAAAAACTATATGGTTATTTACTGGGAATTAAATTAGAGGAAGAACAAGTTAAAGAAACTATGATTGTTTGGGGGAAGAATTTTGGATATGGGATTGATTTAGAGAAATGGCAGAAATTGTGGTCTCAAAATTATAAAATGACAATGTCAACAGCATATAAAGAAAACTTGTATAAGATGTTTTACAGGTGGCACTTTCCTCCGACAAGAATAGCAAGAATGTTCAAGAACAAATCTGAAAAATGTTGGAAATGTCATCAGATACCCGGCTCGTATTACCATATGTGGTGGACTTGTGAGGATGCTAGAAAATATTGGACTATAATTCACATGTGGTTGGAAAAAATGACAAAGAAACATATAGACTTGAAACCGGAGATCTTCTTATTGGGAATTTTACCTGATATATATAGTAAAGATTTGAAATACCTGATTGTAAATGTATTAACAGCGGCTAGGATTGTATTTGCTAAAAATTGGAAAAATGAGAAAATACCATTACAGGAAGAAATTATTAAGAAAATATTGGAATGTGCTGAGATGAGCAGATTGACATTCGAAATTAGAGAGCAAGAGGATAAACAATTTTATGAAATTTGGGATCTTTTTTATAAATGGTTAGATGATAAAATACGACAATAGAATATTTAGAATGTTAGAATGTTTTGTTATTATTTTGTTATTTGACATTATATTTATAAAAGGTTTTTTAAGGATTGATATGATATGATGATAGGATTTGTTATAGAGTAAATTGGTTTAAGGTATTGTTAGCTCATAAAGCATGAATGATTAAAAATATAGTCAAAAATAATTTTTTTTTTGGTGATATTAGGATACATAAGTTTGGATTGATGATATGAGTTGTTATGTAACATAATTGTAATTGAGACTACAGAATGAATGCACAAAAATGATGAACCAACTGACACACTTGATGTACATATGAGAGTTGATGTTTTTATGTTTTGTTTGTTTTGTTTGTCTGTAGAAAATTAATAAAAAAAAATTCAAAAAAAAAAAAAATAACAAGAGAATTGTCTTCTGCTGTCCTTCAACATGGCATCTTGTCTCCAGAGAATGATGGGGAAGATCGCCCAGATCTTTGGAGTTTGGTGACATTCTAGATGAATGTCAGTTAATTTTTCTGCTGTCTATCTTGTAATACCTAGGAAGACACCAGTACTTTTCAACCTGCCTAATGTTAAGAGTAGGGCCTCTTTGGGACTTTTCTGTGGGACAAGAGCAGACTGAACCTGAAGGTGGGGATCATCAATTTGGAATCCTTAGGGTCCCACAAAAGACTTAATCCAGCCCCGTGTGAATTCTATTGACATTCTATCTAGTGCCAATTTATCTAGACCATTAGATCAGGTTATTGTGTTCAGGTAGTATGTAGCAAGCTTTTAATGCTTTGAAAGCTTTTGATGCAGACTGGTGGGGACCTGAGCTACATTTCGCTGTACTGGAAGACATGTGGAGAGGCTGGAGTTCTCCTACTGCTGGGAGAGCAAGAGAGTCTTTCCTGGCACAGCTCCAGGAGGCAGAGAAACAGGATTCAAGCTGGCGGCTTCTCTGCCACCCAGAGCCGCCCATTTCCCTATTGGAGAGGAAGTTGCAAACTTTTCACTGTGCCAGGAAAGACTCTCTTGCTTTCCCAGCAGCAGGAGAACATGAGCCTCTCCACATGGGATTACCTGGGATTCACCGCAGCTGCTGGGCCCTGCCGGTGGTGGGGCAGAGGTGTGGGGGAGAGCGACCAGGGATCATGGCCCATTTGCCTACCATCCCTTCCCTCTCCCGCCCGCAGCCCCTTTGTTCGACCCGGAACAATCGCTCCTGGTTGGCCCTGCCACATCCCCCCAGTCGCACCCCTGTCTTCAACAGGCATCATCATTTCGAAGTTGAGGGAGAATTTGAGGAATGAGGTGGAGAGTCCTGCAGTGGCCAGCACAGGAGCGCCGCTGAGAAGCAGGGAGATGGCCTTCTAGTGGTCCGACCTGGCGTTCAGGCTGGAGGCAGGCCACGGGAAGTCAGAGCAACGAGGGAAAGGGGGATTGCCAGGTTGAGATGCCCTCTCCTAGCAGAATTGGGACCATTGGGGTAGTCCTAGGAATTGGGTGAGTCGAGCTGCAGCTCCTTGCCTTCTTAGCTCAGGGAATGGCCATTTTCTGCAAGAGGAAGACTGCGGAGGGGGGAGGTCTATCTGAGCAACTCCTCCGGTGTCTTCACCGGATTATTTGGACACTTACAAGCGAGCGCAGCTAAAGGTGCTGCTGTCGCATGTCAGCCCAGGCCTTACCCGTGGCTCCGTAAAGCCAAAACCAAAGAAGTGGGCGATCAGGTGAACCTGTGGTGCAATGCTCACCCAGATCTCGGCCGCTTCAGGCCGTTCAACCTCAAAGCCCCTTGGGAACTGCCGTTCCCAGGCTTCTACTCACCTGTGCTTGGTTGCCATCTCTTCACCTTGCTGAAGCGGCTGGCTCTGCCCCTCCCCCTCCCCCCCCTCAGCTGGCCTGAGAAGGTAAGGGTGACGGTGGGGGATAGCTAAGCGGTGGGTCCCTATCTTCCCTTCTCTCTCTCCCACTCTGTGTGTTTGTGTGTGTATCTCCCTCAAAGCTGCGGCTGGGTCAAGCCAGCAAGCTCTCCTTGGCGCTCTTCACTACTTCTTTCATTTCTTTTTTTTTGGAATCCAGAGTGGCTGAACAACGATCGCAAGACCATGGTGGAAGCATCCCTTCGGGCAACCCTTCTCCTCTTCCTCCTCCTCTCGCAACTGGCGGTTGTGGCAGGACCAGGAGGGTGCATGCGCACAGGGAGATGCTCCTCAAGCAAATGCCAAAGCACAGCAAAAATGGGTACGGGGCAGGTGGCTGCTCACTTGAGGAGCCAGGGTCTCCCCACACAAGTGCACCCTCCTGGTCCATCCATGGCTGCTGGTCGCGAGAGGAGGAGGAGGGTCACCCGAAGGGACGTTTCCACCGCAATCCGGCTGGCAGCACTCCAGTAGGGGGAGGCAGAGGCCCCGGAGCTGGCGGACTTCTGGCACCGTTGGGCAGCGCGAAGGGAAAGGGGGGGGGATTTGGAGAAGGCGGGAGGGAGGCTCCAGGCGCGCTGCCAGCCGAGCCGTCCAAGAGAACAGCGCCTCTTTGGCTCGCTTCCTCCGGCGGCTCCTCTCCGGCCTGTCACCGGCACTTTGCCCCCGCCCGCCCGGTGCTGCCACTTTCCCTCTCGTTCCCCCCCTTTCTTCAAGGTCCCCCTGCTCCCCCAAGCGCTCTCCTTCATCCCCCCGCCCAGACCCTTCGCCCCAAACGCTCTGCCCTTCCCCCAGCCCCCCTCCCCTCCTCTCGGCTGCTGCCGCTTTCTCCCCCTTCTCCTCGCCCGCCCCGCTTCCTTGGCCCGGACCAGCCACCTCCCCTCCAGGGACCCTGAAATTCTCATCCCCCCCCCCCCCCCGCGCCAAGACCCCTCGCCGCTCCTCTCTGAGGGGAGCCGGAGTTGTCAGCCCTCCCACTGTGGCCCTGCCCCGCCCCCTTTCTCAGCTCCTATCCAATCACAGCGCTCCTTGTTCCTTTCGGTCTCTGGTAGAACTAGAATAACGGTTCTAATGAAGGCGCCCGGTCTTAGTCTGCCCCAAAGAGGCTCCGTTGTGCAATGAAGAGAATAACGGTGATAATCAGGCTATAAAATATGATGGATCTCTAAAAAAAGACCCGAAACAGACAGTGCACTATCGCTGCAGAAATGGAACCTGATGTACGATAAAGGAATAAAAGAATTTTAAAAATCAAGTCAATAGCCACCAGCATGTCTTATAATGGATTCCATAGTAAATGTTTGGCTATGTGGAAAAAACACAAAAATTCCCTAAGGGGTGGGGGCAGAGGGGGGCTGCTGAATTCCCCCCGGGGAGCCTCTTCCTCAGCGGCGGGGCTGCTCTGGAAAAGGCGCCAGGCGATCTCCCCGGATGGCAGACCTGAAGGGAGGGGACCTGGAGGCAACCCCTCCTCTGGTTCGGTGGGGCGGGCAGGGAGGGACCCTCGGAGAGGAGGGGGGGCCTGCGGATATTCGGACCCCGTCCTGTCCCGGGCAGGGTTTCCATCTGGCCGTTTTTCCGGCCAAATTCGAGAAATCTGGCCGTATAGAAATCTGTTTGGCCGTGAAAAAATCATGTCTCCGGCCAAATATATTTGGCCGGAAATTTGCTTGGCTGTGAAATCGAAATTTTGGCCGAATACCGGTTTTCAATACAATATATTCGCATGAAAATGACTGTCAGATCATCTGAAAACCTCTGAAAAACGACGCCGGGAAGCTTCGAGTGAGGGGAAAAAACCTCGCGGTGGAGAAAGCGGCAGCAGCCGAGAGGAGGGCAGGTACGGTGCCAATTCCTTGTGCTGGGGGACGTGGGGGAGGGAGGAGGACGAGTTTCGCGGTCGGAGCCCGGGAAGGGGACGCTTGGGCTGCTGGCTCGAGAGGAAAAGGGGTACGGGTGTCCGGTGCACAGTAGCGGGGTTCGGACAGGCTGTGTGAGGGTGCTCCTCCGGCCGCCGCGTTTGCAGCTCGGCTTCTGAGTTTCTGCCTCGGACGCTCCCGAGGAGCGCCGAGAGAAAAGGCGGATGCATCGGGATCGCCTCGGGCTGAGCTTCATCCCCGCTGCTGCTGTTGCTTCTGCCACTCTCGGGCTTTCGCCGCCCTCTTGCACGAGATGCCTGCTAGGCAGCTTCCCCGCGAAGGAAGCCGGCCCCGTGGAGGAGTCTGGTTTGTTCCCCGTTTGCTTTTGCCATTTTGGGCTCTTTCTCCCGAGCTCCTTCCTCATTTTCCTCTCTTCGGGATGGGGAAGAGCTGGAGGCACCAGACTGCCCGGCGGGGAACTCGAGTCCCGTGTGTTTGCTGGCAGAGATTGGAGGCATCTTGTCTGCTGGCGTCCTCCGAGGCTGCGGTGCGACCGGGACCTCCGTTTATTGACAAGGGCAGGAATGGATGCTAGCACTGTTGCCGCCGCCTCCAGCCAGCTGTCATCGGACAGATTGGCGCTCCCTGGCTTTCTTTGCGGGCTTGTGTGCGGAACATCCGAAGCGTTGGCTCGGCGGGCGTTGAGCGAGACAGGCGAGCACAGCAGGATCCCCCTCCGGGAGGAGAGAGGCTTTTGAATTAAATTTGCAGGAGAAAAGAAGACGGGAAAGGCTTTTGCAAGGTTGGGGGGAATGAGGCAATTGCGGTTTGCCGCAAGGAAATCGAATAGAGAAGGGATTGAGGAGCTGCTCTTCAGTTTCTTGGTTATAATGTTGATGGAGACTTGTGAAAACGATGTTCGCTGTGTCGAAGTGAAACGTTCTGGAGAGAATTTATTCAATGGGGGGCTCCCCCGGGGGATTCGGCAGCCCCCCCATTATTTAGGGAATTGTGTTTGTGGCTTTTTGTGCTTTTTCCACACAGCAAAACATTTACTATGGAATCCATTATAAGACATGCTGGAGGCTATTAATTTGCATGGGTTTTAAAAATTATTTTATTCCTTTTTCTACAGCGACAGTGCACTGTCTGTGTCGGGTCTTTTTTTTAAATATCCATCATATTTTATAGCCTGATTATCACCGTTATTCTCCTCATTGTACAACGGAGCCTCCTTGGGAGAGATTAAGATCGGGCGCCGTCATTAGAACCGTTATTCTCCTAGTCCGACCACAGACCGAAAGGAACAAGGAGTGCTGTAATCAGTGTTGCCAGACGTACGATAATTATCGTATTTGTACGATAATTTGGCCCTCTGTACGATGTACGATCAATAATTCCCAAAAAGGTCAAATGTACGATAATTTTACAGTTTGGCAATTTAAGAAGATAGTTGGCCTACTTTGACCCTTTTTTGTGCCTCGTGACTGTCCTTTTCGTGGGTTCATGCAACTTCATGAGTCTAGATCACGTGTGTGTGCGTACGCGCGTGTAGTTTGTGCATATGTGATACACGCTCGCTCACGAGCTACGTACAAGTACGAGTCGACTCGAGTCAGCTAGTCGTCGCGCGCGTCAGGCCCATTGAGGTAGTTTATTGCTGATCGTAAGTTTTGCGGGATCGTATCTTGTGGCTTCATGCCTTCAGTTCGGACATTTTCCACATGGATATATGCCTACAGTTGGTACTTCCTGTGAGATCTAGAGTTTGCTATATGTACGATAATTTTCTCAAAAAAACGATAATTTTGAGTCTCGGGTACGATAATTTTACATTTTGAATCTGGCAACGCTGGGTGGGGGAGTTTCATCCACTGCCCGGGAGGTTCTGCGTTCTAATCCTCCCGCACGCTCCATGCATTCCTGGGGGGACGGTGGACCAATCCCCAGGAGGCTCCACATAACTTATTGACGGGGTGTAAAACTAGGGGGGCTCAAATTAATGTGGGGTACCAGAATTGGGCATTCCTGGGCTGCGAGGTGACCGCGTGTCCCTTCCTGTGGGATGTGATGGAGGAAAGGGACTGTTGTGGGGAAACAGCCCTGTTCCCAGGTGGGCAGAGCCATCAGCCTCTGCCTGTGGGCAACCAGAGGCCTCTGAGGGTCACTGTGGATCCCTTCATCTGAGGTCCTTTGGAGGGGGAATCCGGAGGGGAACCATCGCAGCAGATCTGCCCAATTCAAGGACTCAGGGAACCAGGCTTCAAAGAGGAGATTGCAGGGCGTTTGGCTACTTAGCACTGCTAGCTTGAAAATGCTGTCTTCTTTTCTAAATGAGTTCCTGTATGTGTGGGTTTGTGATTAGCATCCTGGAGTTTTACCTTTCTAAATGTGAAGGAGACCCTGAGACCATCTAGCCCCACCCCTCCTCCTCTCTGCAGGGATCCCAGTTCAAGCTCCTCTGACTGATGGCTGCTCCCTTTTTGCCTTGAGACCATCTGGGAAGGGGAGACTGAACTCTGTCAGGGAAGAGCCCCCTTCCCCCTCCTAGAAGAATGGGCTACTTTGAGGAATATTAAGGAGGGAAGATCGTTATATTTCCCCAAAGGGAGAAACAGGTTGTTCCAGGCAGAGAGCAGCCCCCACCTTTCCTCAGAGCCCTCAGCAGATATCAGCACTGAAGGGATCAAGAGCCTGTTGAAAGAAGCCAAGGACCTCGGAGCCGCCTCCTGCCCTGGGAGCCAAGGGAGGGCCGGATCCTCTCCCTCTGCAGCCCTTTGGCCAGCCCTGGGCGGGAGGAGGAGAGGGGAGGCCTTTGCTCTGTCCGGTCTCGGCCCCAGGAGAGGCAGGCAGGGAGGCCTGGGACATGCGAGGGGGGGCTGAGCAGCTCTGCTCCCCAGGAAGGAGTCTACTTCCACCGTCCCGAATCCATCTCCCATCTCCAGGGAGAGGGGGGCCGGGAAGGGCTGGTCCAGCCACAGAGGGCGGGGGAGGCAGCTGCCATTTCCCATGTTCCCTCCTGGCAGCCCCCCTCCCTGAAGTGGGGGGCTGGGGGAGCCCCAGACTGGCGCTTCCTTCTTCCTGGGGCTGCTTCTCCTGAGGCTGGGCCAGAGGTCCCTTTCCTAGGAGGGCTTTCCCCCCCTCTGCTGTCCTGCGACCCCCCTCCCCCCCCCGGGCTGGCAGGGTGTCGGGCTGCAGGAAGAAAGAGGCTCCTGGGGGGAGAGCAGGGACCCCCTTCAGGCCCCCCTCCAGACAGGGAGAACCTTCCCTGGTGGTTGAGGGGGATCCTTTTGCAGCAGATGGCAGTGATCTGGGATCTCTAGGGGGAGAAAACACCTCCCGATTAAAGGGCGTTTTTGAAGGTGCAGCTGCCCCTCTTCCCACCCCAACATAAGCCGCCTTCCACCAAAGCCCCCCCCCCCAATTGCAGGCTGCCCTCTGCAGGGACCCCCTTCTTAGGGCGGCTCCTCCCTGCCAGACCCTCTTGCAGCGCCTGGGGGGGGGGTCTGGGGTGCAAAGCCTTCGCCTTTCCCATCAGGCTGGGCATGGAGAGAAGCAGAGGCGGGCAAGAGGCAGACGCGGCGTTGAGGCCCGACGGGTGCGGGGAGTGGATGATGGGCCGCAAAGGAGCGTCTCGGGGCTCGAGAAAGGGCCAACGCCAAGGGAGACCGGGTGGTTCATGTGTTCTGTAGTTCGCGTCATCTGTGCCTGACTGATCGAGGCGCAGCGCAAGGGTTAAGGCCAGAGAGCTGCGACATCCTAGAGCAGAAAGGAATGCCTACTTCCGGCCTTCCTTGGGAAAGAGCCTCACAGGTGGAATCGTCTCTCCATTCAGCGGCTAACGTTCGCTCGCGCATGCGCGCTTCTTTCTCTGAAACTGCTGCTCCGGGCTTTCTGCGCCCGATGCTGCAAGGCTTCAGCCGGGCGGGAAGGAGTGGGGGCGTCTCCGCGGTGGGTCGGGCGATGGAAATCGGGTCTGCTCTGCCCCCCCTGCGGGGAGGCGAGGCCAGGATTGGGCTTCTCCCCTTTTCCCGCCTTGAACTGCTCGGGTGGGGACCCTGGAGCGATGATGGGACTTTGTGCGCAGACAGGGCTGGGTCTTTTTTGGGGGGGGGGAACCAAAGGGCCTTTCGGTGTTACCTCCTTGGGCATGGGGGTGAGGAGTGTGGAAGGTGGTGGGAAAAGGACCTGAGTGCCCCTCCCCGTGGGAAAGGAGTGGCGGATTTTCCCACGCCTGGCAAGATTCCATCTTGCCAGGAGGGGAGAAATCCTGGGATGTATAGAATATATACTGTCTGTATAGACTCTATAGGATGGGTAGAATGTCTGTTGCAGGTTGGACTTCTCTCCCCCCCCACACACACACACCCTTGTGACTATGATTTTAAATTTGTGGCTTGTATCCTAATGATTTTTTGACTTTTCTAGTCTGATTTGATTGCTTATTGTTTCCTATGACTATTAAGTGTTGTACCTGATGATTCTTGATGAATGTTTTTTTTTTATGGACACTTGAGAGCATTTGCACCAAGATAGATTCCTTGTGTGTCCAATCACACTTGGCCAATGAAGCATACACACACACAAATTGAGCAGTCCAACTTTAATGCTAACCAACCTAGCTGGGCTGCCCAGCGGCCTCCCTCTTCCGCCTCTGCAGGAACCCCAAAGGTGGTTTGCCCAGCCATCGCCCCAATGGGAAGAGGAGGAAAGGAGTTGCCCAACCACAGCCAGGACCCCCAACCCTCCTGGGCATAAAGAGGGGCCTTGTGGGGGGAGGGAATCCAAGGGACTCCAGGAGAAACTTTCAGCCCTTGAATTGTAAGGAAGCAGAGATGGAAAAGGGGCTTCTCGGGGGCTCCATTTGCCCCCAGCCCTTCTTTTCTCCAGGGGAGCAAACTTTGCTGGGAAGGGATCCAGGCAGCCCTGATCTTTAAGGAGGAGAAAAGTTCAAAGTTCTCAAATTGTTCAATGAAACTTTTTGCCTGAAGCCAAGTTCTCCAGCAGGGAACGTTTCCATCCTGGGCCTCTGGGGTCAGGGGAGAAGAGAGAAGCTGCCACAGACTTCCTGTCTCTGCCACAGACTCCCTGTCTCTGCCCTCCTAGGAGGATCCGGCCACAGAGCAGAGCTGAAACTTTGATCATAATTCTCCCTCTCAGGAGGGATCCCTGGATAATTCAGCTAGTTCTTGCACTCAGAGTTTGTTGGGCATTTCTCTGCAGGGAAATGAAAGGGAAATAATCCCAATGTGGTTCATAATGACAGGGGCAGAGATTGAATTAAATCCGTCATCTGGAATTGAGAGGTTTGGAAGCTTCATTCTTGAAATTGGCCCCAGAGGGAATACACGGCACCTGTGGATGAAGACAAAAAGAAGTGTGACATTTGTTGGCATCATGGTTAAAGAGACAATCCCGGGACATAGTTAATGTCTGAGCATGTCACAGGTCTGAAATGGAAGCAACATTTTCTTTATTTTGAAAACTGATGTTCACAAAGGGGTTGATGTGATAGTGTGGCCAGATTCCAAGAATAAAATGAACTTTAATGAAAAACTAGTTATCAGAACTTTGCATAGTTGAAAAAAATCACACCCAAAAACAAACACGTGCACAGAGAAGGAGAAGTCAGAGACAACCAAATGAAAAGAGATGGAGAAATCAAGGCAGAATCCCCCTTCCTGTTCTTCGACCCATTGTCTCTCCTCCTGACTATATAATTTTTTTCATTGTTGTTTGCTTTCCACTTCCCATCATTTTCTGGTCCTTTCTCTTAATTCTCCTTTTTTCCTTTATAATTTCTCTCCATTTCTTATTCCAATTATTTATTTTATCCCCCTCCCTCTCTTGATTTCTCCTCTGTAATTCCCTCTTCTGCTGTTTCCTTTTCCTTTGTTTAATTTTCCAAACAATTTCCCCTTTAATTATCACATCAAACCTCACATTTTTAGCTGCAATTCTTTTTTTCCTGTTTTAATGTTGTTCCACTTGTTCTTTTGGGCTGGTTTCCTCTTTATTTCACTCCTCTCCCTCTGGTTCTCTTTGTTCTTCTTTAATCTGCATTACCATTTCTAATTTTTGTAGTATAATGCTGTACATTTCCAAGCTTTCTTTCATCATTTCCTTCTATTTTGTTATTGCGATTTTATTTCCACACACATTTCTCCCATTTTGTACACTATTTCTTCTTTTATTTTCCTTTCTTTAATATTTATGTCCAATCCAATTGTCTAGTAGTTTATTGCAACCAGTGTCTTTTATATTAAATTTCAACAGTCAGTGTCCGTAAATCTTTGTTTCCAGCCTTTCTGCCCTGGGGAGCAGCAGCCCCAGTATCCTCAGCCCTAGCCTCACTGGGAATACTGGAAACCAGCATCCAAAGCCATTTCTGTGGCTCCAAGCAGGAGAAAGAGCATCAAAGTCACCAGTTGATCCTCTGAACACCCAAATCTCTATCCAGGTTTGTCCAGACATTGGGGGGGATCACTGACCCCTCCTCTACCCCTAAAGCTGCCTCTCTGTCCTATTCCCATTGTCCCAACGTTTTTCCCTGAATGCCAAACTCTGATCCAGTTCACACATTCCGCCAACCCCTGTTCGCTCAGCCGTAGTTTACTCCAAGTGTTGTAGCTGCTGAAAACCCCCAAGGAGCCAGAAACGGATCCTAGGAAAAGCTCCCCATCCTGTGTGCAGACAGGCTGAGTTGACCCTCTCCACGTAGCTGATCTGTGGCAAACATGCAACCTTCTACAATGCTGTAACAAATCTAGGATTAGAACAACCAGTAACCAACAACACTAGACTTACAACTACCTCGATCTCATCTTCTGCAATAGTTTGAATTCAATTTACAGAATACAAATTAAAGAACCCTTTTCCAACAGTGACCACAACATGATTGACTTTTGTCTCAACATTCACCCACACAAAAATCATTACAACGATGGAATCCCCAATTATAACTTCAAAAAAGGCAACTATGATCTTATAAACAACGATCTCTCATCTCTTGATTGGCAATTTCTATTTACTAGATGCAATACTGTAGAAGACCATTACACCATATTTTTACTTGAAGTCAAAAGAGTCATCAAACTATATATGGACCAATAACAACTCCCAAAACCAGACAAAAAACAAATTACCAATAACAATAAGCTTAAATCCAAAAAGAAATCACTTTGGTGGAAAAACAAATCTGGTCATGTTGCCAACTTCAAAAGCCGATACAAAAATTTATGCCACCAGATAAGGACTGCATGCACCAATCATCACATTAAAAAAGAGGAAAACCTTCTATGCATCAATTCCACCCACACTTGCTATAATTTTGTAAACCACAAATTAAAAGACTCAAGGTCCATCCCACCCCTGAAAGGACCTAATGGCAAAGACTGCAACGATGACACCATTAAAGCCAACCTCTTTAACACATTCTTTGGCTCAATATTTGTAAACAGCAATGGATCATGCCCAGTATTTCCTAGTAGAAACACAGACAACTACAGTGATCTAATACACATTGATTTTACAGAAGACATTGTTGAAAAAGCACTGGGCAATCTAAAACCATCCCTACCTGTTGGACCAGATGGAATATGTGCCTACTTCTTAAAAAAGCTATCCACTGTCATAGCCGAACCTCTAAGCACAATCTTTGAAAAATCTTTCAGCTCCTTACCAAAACTATGGTCACAAGCCACGGTCATCCCCATCTTCAAAAAGGGATAGCCCACTTAGTTGAAAATTACAGACCAATCTCTTTACGCTGCATCACCTGTAAAGTCATGGAATCAATTATTAACCAATCCATCATCCTCCACTTAGAGACAGACAACCTACTCTCTGATAAACAATTTGGTTTCAGAAAAAAACTATCCTGCAATCTGGAACTCTTACGCTGCAAAACACAACTCAATCAGGGCAAAGCAATAGATGCAATCTACATAGAGTTCTGTAAAGCCTTTGATTCAATGGTACATGACAAACTACTCCTAAAGCTAACATCTTATGGTATCTCTGGACAACTGCATAACTGGATAAAAGCATTCCTCTCAAACAGACAACAAATGGTCAAAATTGGGAGCGTCCTATCAAATTCTGTACCTGTCAATAGTGGTGTCCCCCAAGGCAGTATTCTAGGACCAACTCTCTTCATACTCTACATAAATAATCTCTGTGATCATATTAAGAGCAACTGTGTTCTCTTTGCTGATGATGTAAAGCTATTCAACACCACAGACAATACTGCTACCCTTCAAAAAGACTTCGACTATGTATCAGAATGGTCAAACAAATATATATAAAACTGCCCTATATCTTAGATCCAAACACTATCTGACATCTGCTAATTTGAATCTAATAGTTGGAATTGTAGGGGTGACACAGAAATTCACATTGCATTTTTAATTGTTTTTTATTTAATATGATTTTGCGTTCGATTTTTATATACGATCTTGTTAAATATTTAAACTGTCTTAAATATTTAAACCGTGACTAAGGAACAAGCTATTCTAATATGTTCATCATATTGGGTTTGTCAATAACTATATTTTGGAGTTGATCTGGACCACATTATAACATATTATTCTTCATTACTTTTTCAGATCAATGCTAGAATTCCTTCAGAGGCTCTGAGTGATAAAAGGAGATTCCCCTTTTTCCACCCATTGCTCCCCAAAGAAGGATTCCAATACCCAGCAATTGTCCAGCTGCTCCTCTATTTCAGATGGAACCTGATGGGTCTCTTTGCTTCAGACACAGAAAATGGAGACAATTTCATGAGGACTTTCCCTCCTATGCTTGTCAGGAATGGAATTTGTGTGGTTATATCACAACGATTCACAACAACTGGACATATGGCATCCCTCAGGGAGGCTCTCTCCAAGTGGAGACAAATCAATGTGTTTGTTCACTTTATGGAATTTTTTCCCATCTGGAACAGAATTTTTCCTTTCCATGAAGCACTTATGCATTTGCCAGGACCCATTGAAGGGAAAGTCTGGGTCCTCACAAATTTTGCAGTGTATACAATAAAGAAGCACATATTTCTCAAATACATCCATAGTATTTGGAACTTTGCTTATCTGAGAACAAAAAGGCCAACAGATGCTGCCTTTGAACCCCATTTCTTTGTGGAAGATCTGTTTCAAGATCATTATTTTCACTGTTCCCTTTCCAAGCATGTCTTTTCTGTCAAAGGCCGCAGAAGATGCAACCAGAAAGCCCCTCTGGAGACCCAGGAGAAAAGGAACAGGAAACGGATCATAAATGACCGTCATCGCTAGAGTATCATTCAGACTTTGGCCCAGGCCATGAATGCCGTTTATTCCTCCAGATCGAGGAAGGGAAGGAAGGAGGGAGAAAAGAAGTTGGGGGCTCCGAGGCTACAGCCGTGGCAGGTATGGGGGTCCCGATAAGGATCCATTAATCTGAGATCCTTTGGAGAAGGAACCCAAAGGAGAAGGAGGGGAACATCTCAACCTTTTTGTGCTGCAAAAGGTCAACCGATTTGCACCATCTAATTGCTCCTGTCTGACGCTTCGGAATAGCAGGGAGCAGATCTGAAGTTTCTGTCTAGCCTCTGTTGAAAGAAATCTCCTGGGTTCAGTTCCAAGTGGGGAAGAAAGACGCTGGAAACATTGTGACTGCTTGGAAGATGGTTTAATGGTGGACAGGAGCACATGCCTTGGTTGAGGAAAGAAGGGCTGAGATGCTGAGAGAGTGCAACTGTTTTATGCCCTCTGTTGGGATTTGAATCTGAGCTTGTATTCTGATCGGTTGTCAGGCTCCCATGGGGCCATGCAGGGGCAACTCTATAGGCTGTTCTGAGTCCCAGGCTTGGTTGAGCCTGGCTGGATGATGGTGATGTAATGAAAGGGCTTTGGGCAATTCCCGTAGAGCTTTACCAGGAGTAGATCTTTGTTATGTAAAATAGACTGGCCTAGGCCAGAGTAATGGTCCATTAGCAAAGGTGGGAGGGGGGCTGAGTTTCAGCCTCTCTGAGTTTCTACTTTTCTTTTTAGGGGAAATATATTCTCCCTTTTTAGTATATCCTAAACTATTTCATTTTCCTAGGAAAGAGCAGGATTTTAACTCCCAATACCTCTTTCAGTCATTGGAAGAGTGTTGAATCCTCCCTTGTCCAACTGAGAGATTTTGCAAGTTGGAGAAGCTGCTCTCATAATCTCCTCCTTGTCTTCTCTCAAGACCCAGTTTCAGGTTGCAGTCGAGAACGATTTTGAGATTGTTTTCATAAACATGTATTTATGTACAAATAACGCAAGATGGCAAATGTCTCCAACACAGCTTCCTCCTTCATCCAATCCACTTTTAGTACAGTCAGAGACCAGCATTAAAAATAATAATAATAATAATGGAGAAAAATAAAAATAAATGACAGTCAATGGGCAGTTAGAGTCTGCCTAATGCTGAGTCATGTGCGAATATGTGGCAATATAAATGTCCTATATAAATAAATACATAATTTTGCATTACAGCAGAGCAGAATTTGGCCCCATTCAGAGAAACTTCTTCCTATTGATCTGATAACTGCAATTGCACGTAAAAGAGTTCTGTATTTTCCGGATATTTTATTAGGAGAGACATCACAAAGTGAATCCCTGAGTCCTGATAGGAGATGCCGCACAGCAGGCTGTGAACTCACTGGTGGGATTCAAATTTTTTTACTAGTGGTTCTGTGGGCATGGCTTCAATTTGTGGACATGGCTTGGTGGTCACGTGACCAGATGGGCATGGCTTTGTGGCCATGTGACTGAGTGGGCTTGGCCAGGTGGCCATGTGACTGGCAAACCAAATACAATTAGTTCTCGTTTAATGGCCATTTGTTTAACAAGTGTTCTAATTTATGACTGATCTCCCCAGAGCTACTTGTCCTGTTTTTGGAGTTTTGACAACCATAAAGACAAACACACAAACACACATGCACACACACGCACACAGAGCTTTGTAACCCTGCTATTCTTTGATTCTGTAAGGATCTCCTGCTGGAGCAGGGGTTGGACTATATGACCTCCGAGATTCCTTGCATGCCAGCCCGAGATTGCTGTGCTGCTTCAAAGAGTTTTCTGAAGCCAGGGTTTGTGTCCTTCCTTCCTCTCCTTTTTTTCTCCCTCCCTCCTTCCATGTATTTATCTATCCATCCATATATCTCATTCACTTTCTGCATTCTGCTCTTTCTTTCTCTTTCTTTTTTCTATCTCTTTCTCTCCCTCTTTCTTGCTCTTTCTTTCTTCTCTTCCCCCCCCCCCTGTCTCACACACACTCAAACAGGGACACAGAGTGGGGGGGGGGGCAGAGGGGAAGATACGGACCTGGTCGAATAGAAGCCTGGGAATGGCAGCTCCCGGCTCAGCTGGCCTGAGGGGCTCCTGCAGGCATATCGCGACAAGGGGAGCAAGAAGCCCCGGGACATCCGCCCACCCCCCTGCTGGCTGGCCAGGCCAGGCTGGACTGGAGGAGGCGCATCCGCCAGGAGAAGTAAGAAAACGTGATCCGGGAGGGCGGGCAGGCAGGCACAGGGTTGCCCGATTGCAGCTTGGCTCTGCGGCCAAACTCAAGTCAAAATACAGCCAAATTATTTTCTCTCATGGCCAAATTTTGGGGCCAAATTTTTTTATGCAATATAACATGAGGATATATTGTTTTTTTTAACTGTTTTAAATAATCAAATCATAAAAAATAGTCGACCAGGGTGTTCAGGATCGCGTGCAGTACTCACCCATCTCCGGCACCTCCCGCTCCCACGCTCTGCTTCGCACCTGCCTCTCCTCCTCCTCCTCGCTGGCTTGTTCTCTCTCGTTTCCCAAACGGCGCCCCTTGCACGAAAGTTGGGGTGGGGTGGGTTCTCGTGGGGCGCATCCAAGGCACAGCTCTGGGCAGAGGGAAAAGGGAGCGAGAGTGAGAGCAAGGCGTGTGAGCCAAAAGCTGGAGTGGGGTGGAATGAAGGGGCTCAGATCCTGATCCAGACTCCTCGCGGGAGCCCCTGAAAGCAGCCCTGCGCTTTTCCAGGGTGCTGGAGGGGCGCCAGGGCGGTGGCAGAGCTGTCAGCCAGGGAGGAGGGTGCGCGATGAAAGGCAAAGGCAGTTGCCGCTCAAAACAACCGGGAGAGGAGAAGAGAGTGAAAGAGACAAGAGAGGGAGAAAAAGCCACCGAGGTTCCAGCCAAGGGGGAAAAGGGTGCCTCTCCAAATAAAGTGACCGAGATTTCTTCCTTTCTCCCACATGCATTAAAGATGATAAAATAAATATAAAGTTATGCGTATACCACATATATTATATGACATGGAGAAACATCACAGCCTAGATAGACCAACCAAATGTAGCTTTGTACCATTTGGTACAAAATATAAATTGAAATGCAAATAAAGACCCTTCATACAAATTAAAACTCTTGATAAACTCAAGAAAAGCAAAACGCTATACCCTAAAGTCTTATTTCATGGCTGGTATCAGGTAGTACCACTAAAATAAAGAAATAAATAAAAATACAAAATTATGCGTATACCCACATTTATAGATTATACGACACAGAGAAACAACACAGTCTAGGTCCGGATATATACATGCAGAGGGCGAGAAAAAAAAAAAACCCGAAATCTTGCGAGTTTATTTCAATAGGGACCCGCCTGGGCTCCAGCAAAAGGCAGAGTGGTCTATTTTTTGCCTTTGTACGGGCAAAAGGTTGGGCACGCTTAATTGGGCAGGAATCTCCTTCTCGAACGCCGCTCCGGACCAGGCGTGATCCTTGGCCAAGGGGCAAGCAAGCCAAGGAACCAAAGCACATGATTTATTTATTTTTATCATTATTATTATTTTTTGGAGGGGTATTTTAAGGATTCCCTTAGGATTCCTTCACAAAGTGCAAATATAGCAGGCGGCGAGGCGAGGCGTGCCGGAAAGAGGCGCTTTGTGGCGGAGCCGCTGAGGCGAGCTTTCTCTCCAACCCATGTTCCTCTCTCCCTCAGGCCGCTAACTGGTGCTGCCGCTGCTGAGGGCAGATTTCCCTCACCCGTAGGCTTCTGCAAGATTTCCCCCCCCCCCCCGCCGGGGACAAGGTCAGACCCGCCATTTAGCCCCAAATTGGGGCTGGTGGGGGCAGAACTGAAAACCGGTATTCGGCCAAAATTTCGATTTCACGGCCAAGCAACTTCCATATGGCCAAATTTCCGGCCAAATATATCTGGCCAGAGACATCATTTTTTTCACGGCCAAGCAGACATCTATATGGCCAGATTTCTCGAATTTGGCTGGAAAAACGGCCAGATGGCAACCCTGCATGCACTGCTGCACACACAGTGCGCATGTGCAACAGCTCTGGGACATCTGCCCGATCTGTGCCACAACCACCACGTATCAATTAGTAGTTGTGTGTTCATTTTCCCCACAACAACAACCCTGTGAGTTGAGTTGGGCTGAGAGACTGGCCCCAAATCCCCCAGTTTGCTTCATGACCAAGGCCGGACTTGAACTCATATCCTCTTGCTTTCTACTTTGGACGCTTAATCAGTAGAGCAAACTGGCTCCCTTACATACTTATCAAGCTTGGCACAATCCTTCATCCTGTGCATCATTAGTGTTCTTAGATACTATAATTTATCAAACCCTAAAACCCAGTGTCAGCCTCAAGATATCCCTAATATGTATTATCTGCATTCTAACTATTGCTTTTCTGCTGAGATGCCAATCTATGTCTTTCGGCTGTCAATAGCAATGGAGGGAGGGGGAAATTTGGAGGGGAAGAAAGCTGGAGGTGTTTTGCATTCCTTTGCTGGGTTAGCAAGGGGAGGGGGGATTCTTTTCTTTAACTTTCCATTTCTTGGCTAGCTTCTGTCCCTTTTTGCGCAACTGCGAACTTTTATCAAAATATGTCAAGGTCAACTGACAGCAGTCTCATCACCATCTGGAGATGACCACATGATCATATTCAGAACTTTTAATTGGAAGACTCATTTGGACTTTGGGGGGGTGGGAGCATTTCCAATTCCTTTGTATATGTGATCTGCGTGCCAATTTCTTAGATTCGGAATTAAATCTGAAGCTTTCACTTTATTTCCCAGTAAAAGGATAACTTTGCTTTAACCATGAAGTCTGAGTATTTCTTTCTTGGGATTTGAAGAGAGCACAGACTGACACCCAGATAGTTTTTGACTGCTTTTGAGTCATACAGTTGTTTCTAGGAGGAAATCACAAATATTTTTCCAGAAAGTTGGTAATGTTTAAAAAACATAAAAGTATATTTGCCTGAGAATTGTTATAAATCTTGTATAATAGCGATTTATCAACCCTATTATATTAATGACAACATAGAAAAAATGATGACTTAATGACAAAATGTTGTATCTTCCCACTTTCATGACAAAGATTAAAAAAACAAAAAATTATTGGAGTACCATTTTTAAATCAGTTTTTATCCACTTAATTATCATACCATCCACCCCTCACTTAACTGGGTTTCTGATCACATCACAAAATTGTTTGTTACTCTTTCCTGAGATCAAGTTATATCAGCAGTATTTCCATAATGTATTTAGGAAATCAAATAATATGTGAGGATGACTTGTATAGAGCACATAAGTTATATCCCCCTGTTTCCCACAACCCATTTAGAAAGGGCAGTGATAGGAGGGATTGACTTTTGTGGGGTGGAGGAGAGATTCTGCCTGGGGAAGAACCAGATAGGAGGAGGATACCTACAGCTGCATTAAAAAAGGGTCGGTGGGAGATTTGTACTTTCTGACTCCCCAAATCCTGTCAGTGCAGCATTACAGTGAAGTGGGCCTAGCTCAGGTTTCCTGTCTGGGCTTCCTGGGAGAGGATTACCTTGACAATTTTCTTCTTGACAAATCCATGTTTCTGATAAGCAACCTGTTGCTTTCAGGGAGTTCATAAATCTCATTTTTTCTGTTGTTCAACTGTATTTTGTCAAAATCTATATTGTCAAAATATGATCGACAAATTTTTGTGAACTTTTTCCCTTCACTTGTAAGATAGTGGTAACACCTATTTTCCTAATGAAGCATGTCTGTAAATTAGGCAACTACAGAAGAAAGATTAAATATTGAAAAAGCGTCTGGGATAATAAACAAAGTTTTCTGCTTTTAAAATTGCTGCATGTTCCCATTCTAGTTCCATCCTTTTCTGGAGAAGAATGAGTTTGTCAATATTTCAGAGTTTAAACTCTACATGGACCCAAATGGAGAGGTAGCAGCAGATCTGCTCATTTCGGGCTTCTTGGTTCTTCCCAGGGATGATCCCAGGGAAGAGACTGTGGCGTATTTTGTAAGATGGAGACTTTATATCAACCAAGATGTTCTTTCACGGCTAAAGGTGCTCAACAAGGTAGGAGAAAGTTTTGCTGTCTTCTGTCTGTTTTCCAAAGCCTGAGGTGCCATTTCAAGAGGGCTGATGCTATTCCCCAAAGGTGGTTGACCTTCAGCAACAATTGAATCTGGGCAGTAGAAACCGGATTTTTTCCTTAGGCTGCTTGGGAGGCTTCGATATTGTTCCATTTTGTGGACCACATACAATTAAGGGTCTCCATCAAATGGGTGAGAAACCCACAAGGACTGGGGAATGTGTCGCTAGTAGCTTCTGGTTGTTTGCTCCTTGTACCCAGAAGAGCAATGAAGGCGGCAATTCTGCTGACCGGGGCCAGAATCCAGGCTTGGACTGTATTGGATGGGATTGAATCGTGATTGGACGGAAGTCCTTTTGGTCCCATTGGGGGAAAGAAGCTTTCTCTCATCCTGCTTGGGGAAAGGTGTCCCCTGAAGGGGCAGCTCCATAATCTGGGAGACTCTTATGGAGGCTAGACCTGGCCACAGCTCTCCATGCCTCCCTTTCACCCTCCCTGGGATGGAGCAATGGGCCTTCTGCTCCTAGGAAGCAGCTCCAAGGCTTTAAGTTTGCATGAAATTATCAAGATTGTTCTGATATCACACAATTATGGGTGTAAGAAGAGGGGAGAAATGCGTGTTAATGGGGTCATGAGAAGGAACCGACAGGTTATCACTTAATGCTGAAATCTTTTCTCAGTTCCATCCAGGGGTGGGATTCAAATTTTTTTTTTTGTAAAAGTTTTATTGATTTTAACAACAGACAAAAAACATATAAGACATAAAACATGACATAAAAAAAAAAAAAATTATAGCATTCTTCATAAATTTACAGTGTATCGGTTGGTTTACAACTCCCTTTTGTGCATCCATTTCATAGTCATCAGAATAATTATATTACATAATAACTCACATTATCAATCATCAATAAAATATCCCAATATCATTATTGAACAATCATTTGACTATAATTTTAATAATTCATACTTAAGCGAGATAACTATAATTAAGTTAAATTATTTTATGACAAATCATGAAATCATATCAAATCTATCATAATAAAATATTCTTAAATATTATCAAAACCAAGAAAAATTATATATTCATTATTTCCTAAATTTCTAAATATTCTATTATATTGTATTATCTAACCATTGATAAAAAAGATCCCAAACTTCATAAAATTGTTTATCTTTTTGTTCTCTAATTTCAAATGTCAATCTACTCATTTCAGCACATTCCAATATTTTCTTAATAATTTCTTCCTCTATTGGTATTTTCTAACTCTTCCAATGTTTAGCAAATACAATCCTAGCTGCTGTTAATACATTTACAATCAAATATTTTAAATTTTTATTATATATATCAGGTACGATTCCCAATAAAAAAAATCTCTGGTTTCAAATCTATGTGTTTCTTTATCATTTTTTCCAGCCATATGCGAATTCTAGTCCAATATTTCCTGGCCTCCTCACAAGTCCATCATATATGGTAATATGAGCCAGGTATCTGATGACATTTCCAGCACTTTTCAGATTTATTCTTGACCCGCAGACTCAGAGCTGATAGTTTCCCAAGTGACAAAAGAGCCAGCAGGAACTCTGCACCATTCATGGGTCTGGCACAAACTGCAAAGGGAAAATCCCTCTTGTCTACACATAAAACGTTCATTTAAAAGGTTCATTGAATATCTCCTCTCTTGGAATTGAATTCATTTTTCAGTGTCTGATACCCTGGAAAGATAGTGAGCAGATCTTAAGCTCGGGTGTAACATGTGTCAGTGGTTGGAAGAGGGCTGCATCCTCCCTTCTCCAAAAGGGGCTCCCAGACGCCTCCTGATCTTCAACTCTTCTCCTTGTGGTCTTTCCTCCAGGCTAAGAGCAGCTCCTTTGATCTCTTTCTTGGCTTATTTCTCCTTCTCTGAAGTTCATGTAGATTCTGAGTAAATTCTCCTCTCAGTGTGGTAGCTGCAAGGGGACCTGGTTCTTGAGTTGGGGTCTCTCCCAAACCAGAACGTTCACTTTCTGAGATCCTTTTGGCTTCATTTGCCTTCTTTCCACGAGCACCACCCTGATGACTCTGATTCCATTTCCAGTGAACTACGATTTCGAGATCATTTTCACAAACATACATATCAAGTTTGGTATCACTCATCCTTCTTCCAGTCCATCATGAATGTTCTTATATGAAACTCTATTGTAAGTCAAGTCCTAGTTACTAAAAATCAGATATTTTTCTACTGGTTTTTACTTGTGTGTTAATCATAAACATTGTTTCTGGAAACTTGATGTTCCTCTTATTAAATTTTAATTTATTCAAAAAGGTAAAATACAAGTTTTGGAAAATAAAACTATTACAAAGAAAAGACAAAACAAGACAAAACATTTTTTAATTGTGCATTAAAACAGACAAAAACATGCATATTGTCCCCCCAGTTGAATACAATACAGCAATAATAGTTTTTCCTCTTTGCAAAATAGGCTCACAATTATAAACTACACAGGTCTCTAATCACATCACAGAATTGTTTGTGAGTCCTTTACTGAAATCCAGTTATATCACCAGTTTCCATAATCTATTCAGGAAATATAATGATACATGAGAATGACTTTTGGGATGAGAAGAAGAGAGGCTGTTTAGGGAAGGATCAGATAAGAGGGAAGAATCCTGCAGCTGCATAGTGCAAGCAAAATAAACTCAGAAAGGATCCTCGCTAACTTTTCAGGCTGAAAAAAGTTTTGGTGCGAGATTTGTTCTTTCAGATTTGCAAATTTTTGTTAATGTAGCATTACGATGAAGTAGAATTAGCACATCTGGATGTGTTTTCCATCAGGATGACAGGGAGAAGATTAGCCTGACAACTTTCTTCTTGCTAAATCAATGCTTTCTGGGAATCAACCTGTTGTTTTCTAAGAGTTCGTGAATTATCTTTTTTTCCTCTGTTCATTTTATTTGTCACCTGCTCTAGAATGTTCCATATAATTGACTAATTGTGTCCATTATATTTTCTCTATATTTTGTCAGTGTATGATGGACAAGTTTTTCTCAAACTTTTTCATTCACTTATGAAGATAATGGCAGTATTTGTATCCTAATTCAGCATATTTGGAGATTAGACAATTGTAGAAGAAAGATTCAATGTGGGATAAGAAACCAAATTTTTTCCTCTTCAAATTCTTGGATGTTCCCATTCTAGTTTCATCCCTTTCTGGAGAAGAATGAATTTTGGAATATTTCCAACTTGAAACTGTACTTGGACCAAAATGGAGAGATAATAGCAGATCTGGTGATCTGGGGCTACTTGGTTGTCCCCAACAAGGATCTCGAGCATGGGACTCTGGCGTATTTTGAAAGACAGAGACTTACTATCAACCAAGATGCTCTTTCATGGATGAAGTTGCTCAATAAGGTGGGAGAAATGTTGGTGTCTTTTCTCTTCCAAAGCCTGAGGTCCCATTTCCAGTGGGCCAAGCCCAGAATCTCCAGAGTGTTTGGCCTCCATGCCAGTTGGTGTCTTCTAATGGAAGTTCTTCAAGAAAAAGGGCCTCAGTGAAATGGCTTTGCAATGAAATCTTTCAAGATCTTTGTGGTCAGAGGTTTCTTTCTCCATCACGTTTAATTTCATATTAAAAAAACAAATGGAATAAAAGTTTCCTCAATCTTTTACAGAAAACTTTATTCTCAGTTTGATTATGACTATATCATCATACTTAAAACTTTATTAAATAGAAAGTACTTTATTGTAATGTTAAATTCAAAAAGCAAAAGGGAGGAACTAAATGAAGAATCTGCCAGTTGTTCTATCCCCTGCATCTGTTTAGAAGTAGTCAGAGATGTTTTATTTACCTCAGTGAAGACCAGAGGCTACTTGGCAAACTTCTATTTTCCATGGATGGAGAGTCCTAATGTATTTTCTTTAGCATTCCTTCTTTTTCTGCTCAGCCCCTGCCTCAGTCCAAAGGTGTGGAAAGTTGTCTTCCTGGATTTGTCAAGAGGGCTCGAGAAGGAGAGCCAGTTTGCTGCTATGACTGCATTCCTTGTCCGGAGGGGACTTTCTCCACACAGAAAGGTGGGTGACACTAGAGGAAAGGAAGGCCTGATGGAAATGGATCCATCCAGAGCATTTTCATGAAAGTGCAAGTTAAAAGACAGATTGAAGCTAGCTTGTGTTTTTTTTAACCTGCACAATTTCTTGTCTAAAAGGAAGTAAATCAAAAAGACTTTGAAGGGGGGGTGCTGGGAAGAGATGGGAGGAGGGGGTGTCAGACTAGGCAAGCTTTACTAACAGCAGAGGAAATATCTCTTTTGCTTTTTAGTTCAGATAGGTCAGCTGCTAAGTTCAGCTTTCTAGGAACACCTGAGTTCTTCAGAACTTGATGAATTGTTTTAGGTCCACCTTCTGAAAGACCTTGCAATTCCCTGTTTATTGGCCTCCCCTTGAGGATCCCTGAGAAGGTGTCCCTGCTCCATAATGTGGTGCTGTGGATAGTTATGGGGGGAACTCATTACGCAAATAGTCTGCCAATCATGTAATTGAATCAATCAATCAAAAGAGAGCTGGAAGGGACCTTGGAGGTCTTCTAGTCCAGCCCCTTATCAAGCAGAAGAAATTGTACCATTTCAGGCAATGATTGTCCAATCTCTTCTTAAAAGCTACAATGTTGAAGCATCCACAACTTCTGAAGGCCAGTTGTTCCACTGGTTTTGTTCTCACTGATAGGAAGTTTCTCCTTTATTCCAGGTTGCTTCCAGATGTTACAAGATACTCCAAGTCTGTTTGCCTAAAAAGATTATATGATTCCTTATTAACCTCTAATAATGTACCTTCCTATGAAGATTCTACACATTACACTGGAAATACTTAACATCCTAGGACTTCCCTCAATTCATATACTGTACCCAGCTACATTTTTTAAAAAATATCCCTCTTATGCTCTTTTAAATGAAATTGTTAAGAAATACTTCTTGGGAAATGCGCATGGCATCAGCTGTTATCCAAAGTAGGTATTTCTTGTAAGATAAAAGGATAGAATCAGTGGGTTTCCGGTTTCGCATGGCTTCGGGGCAGCAGGAATTCGCGACAGCTCGCGATTCCTGCTGTGCTAGCCGTCGAGGTACCCCCGACCCAGATGGGTCAGGGGGATATGGCTGCCCTGTAGGGACAGCTGAAGAGAGAGGGGAGCCGGACAGGGAGGTGGGGGTGTCGCAGACCCCTCCCTTCTCCGGAAAAACCCCTTTTTCCCAAGGCGGTGGAGCGGCGGTCAGCAATGGCCGCCACGAAGAAGCCAGCAACCGGGTAAGATTGCGCTGGAGGAAACGTCCTGAGTGAAAGTTTTGTCTGAGCCGGGTCAAGTAACATCCTTTAAATTGCCTGGAACTGAGCTGTTTGAATTGCTGGAGGATACATTGTATCCCTAAGAAGATCGAAAGCGACGGAGAAGCTGTTAAAGGGAACTTTTGTTTTTTCTTCACTCTCCCTCCCCATGGAAACAGCAGAAATGTTTGGATATATTGGACATTGAAAGTGAATTGTTTTTAGAGTTGAAGCCAAGGAACAAAAGGATTTTTGGACATTGAAAAATTTAAGAAATTGGAAAACCCTTGTTGGAGGTATGGATTTCTGATTATGTAAAATTGACATTTCAAGTGGGAAGGGAGAGGAAAAAAAATTGGAGCAGAAGCTGAAAAAGGAGGAGATTGCCTAGAATCCCAAAGAAAGATATATGGTAATTGGACCTCTTTGATTAAACATTAACCCCAGAAAGAGAAAGAGAAGAAGGAAGAAAAGTATTAACTTTTGGAACTTTTTTTGAATTGTTTTTGATTAAAAATACTTGTGGTTGTTTTGGGAAAAGTTTCTCTTTTCATAATGGCATTGTTTGTGGATGAACTAAAGACTGAATATCAAAAATATAAAAAGGAAGATACTTTGGGCGCTTTGTTTCAATTCTTAGAAATGGCGTTATGTACTTATGAAAAGTTGATTACACAGCAGAAGGACTGGGACAAGGAAGAAGAGGAAGAAGAAGCCATCTTTGATGAACAATGGGTCCCTTCTGGAGAGGAGGAGAAAAAGGATAAGAAAAAGGGGATTTTAAGAATTATAAAAACAACCAAAAAGAGAAAAATGAGCGAAAAGGTGGAGGCATGGTTAGAAAGCAAAGGAAAAGGAGTAAGAAAAGAGAGGAGAAAAAACAAAGGGGTAAAAAGGGCAAGGAGAAGAATAAGCAAGAGAGAAAGGGGGGGAGGAGAAGCCTTAATGGGGGGAAGCAAGATCTAAAGAAAAAAAGTTTATTTAGAGACAATGGGTGAATTTAATTTAGGATAAAAGAGGGATTCTGGAGGGTACATAAGTTTGTGTTTTTATATGTGTAGTTAGAGTATAAAATTCATTATGTAATTTTAGAATCTTTTAAACAGAATCCCAAGAAAAATTGTTATACGAAGTACTTTTAAGTTAGGGTAATGAGTTATAGATGTTACTCCAATTGGTGTATAGGAGAACTATAGTAAAAGAAAAAAGATGAATGGATAGTTGGAAATAGAACAGACAAAGAATGTTATTGAAGATGGTAATAAGATATGGAAGGATATATAAAGGCTTTGTTATGGTTTTTTTTTTTTGGATTTTGTATATTGATAAAAGGCAATAAAATTTTAATTAACAAGAAATAATTTGGATGAAAAGGAGAAGTAGGGATAAGATATGAAGTTAAATAGATAAAGTATTGATACTATAATTTGGAATTGTTATGCTCTATTGGTTTTTTATTATTATTTTTTCCTAGAAAAGAATTTATAAGCTGTTATGCCTTGATTCTTTGTGCATTGTTTTTATAAAATTGATAAAAATGGTTTTTATATATATATATATAAAAAGAAAATGATAATAAGATATGGAAGGACATATGGGGTGAATATGATGTTTGAATTTGTGTCTGTGTGAAAAGTTTTAACCCGGGATCAGACAATTTTCAGAAAAGATCTTTTAGTTTTGTTTATGTTTTGTGTTTTGTATGTTTGTGTATTGTGTCTTCTGTAAAATTATTAAAAAAAAAATTAAAAAAAAAAAAGAATTAATAAAACCTTGGAGGAATGTTAGATGAGAATAATTGTAAACAAGTCAGAAAGAAATGAATGTGATGACTATAAAATGGATAAATATAGAAAAGAAATGAAATTGAATAAGAGTAAAGAGAAATAATGAGAAATTTGCTGAAAGATATTTATGTGTCCATATGGAAATGGGATAAATTAGAATTATGTTGTATAAAAATAATGTTTTATCCGACTTGTAAAAATTTATAATGTTAAGAGGTTTTATGTACTTAATGGTTAATGATGTGTTGTTTGTCTTTAAAATTAATAAAATTTGTTTCAAAAAAAAAAAGGATAGAATCAGTGGTGGGATTCAAATTGTTTTACTATTGGTTGTGTGGGTGTGGCTTGGTGGTCATAGCAGAGGAAGGATACTGCAAAATCTCTATTCCCTCCCCATCCCACTAACCTGCTTTCCATCTCTGTTCTCCTGTGCAGGGCAACAAAAGGAAACCCAGCCAATCAGCTGGTACCCGGGAGGCAGAGAATGGATGTGGGTGGGGCCAGTCACAGGTGGTATTTGCTGGTTCTCCAAACCACTCAAAATTTCAGCTACCAATTCTCCAGAACTGGTCAGAACCTGCTGAATACCACCTCTGGACAGAATGTTTAAAAAATGTTGCTTTTTTGCTTTATCAGATACAGAAAAATGCACCAAGGGATGGCGCCCTTCCCGGGGCTGAGTGACACTCTCGGGGCCTTTGGGCTGCTGGTTGAGGTCGCCTGGTTGGCCGGGCTTTGCTCCGCTGTGCACGAACTTGGGAACAAGAGGATGCCACTACTGGGCCGCTCCAGACCCTTTGGGGCAGCTGCTCAGGAGCGAAACTCCATGGAAGGAAAAGACAGGAAAGAGGGAAGGAAAGAGAAAGAGGGGAGAAAGGGGGGGGAGAAAGAGGGAGGGAGGGGAGGGAGCCTTCTGGTCGCTTCCACCTCTGAAGTTTTGAGAGGGTCAGGCTGATTTTTGTTCAATTATTTGTGCAGTAGTTAAGAAACAGTCCAAAGGGAAGGGATTTATTTCCGTTACCTCTGCTCTATTTATTTATTTATTTGATTTGTCAATCTCTTACAAGATAATAGGTAGTATATACATAGTTATGAATACATGAAATGGGTACTTGGTAGGCACAGTTGGTGCGCTTATGCAGGCCCCCCTACAGACCTCTTAGGAAAGGGGTGAGGTCCATAGTAGACAGTCTGAGGTGAAAGTTTTTGGGGTTTGGGGAAGAAACCACAGAGTCAGGTAGAGGATTCCAGACATTGACCACTCTGTGGCTGAAGTTATATTTCCTGCAATCAAATTTGGTGCAATTAACTTTTGAGTTTGTATCGATTGTTTGCTTTTGTTGTTATGGTTGAAGCTGAAGTATTCATTGACAGGTGGGATACTGCAAGGTATGATTTTATATACTATACTTAGATCGGACCGAAGGCGGCATAATTCAAGGTTTTCCAGGTCTAAAATTTCTTCCCTTTTCCTTTCCCGTCCTGCTTTTGCTTTCATTCCTTCATGTTTCCCTTCCCACCTTCCTCCCTTCAGCCGACCCAGAGAGTTTGTGCAACCGCCTCGGTCGTGAGAATAGCCTCCATTCTCTCCTTGGAGGGCGGATCGTGCAGAAACGCCGCCTTCACTTCCTTTCTGTCGCAGAGGGAGAGGAGACCCGTCCTCGTCTGGGGCTTCGCTTCTGAAAAGACGGGTTCCAGACCTGGAACTTTCATCGCAAGAAATCCCCTTACAGCTCCTCCGCCACCGCCTCTCTCTCGGGCAACTTTGCCCGCTGCTCTCCCTTCCCCTCCCCGGCTTTTAGCTGCCCCCTCCTCCAAGCGCTCGCTCACGCCCCCCCCAAAAAACACCACCCTGTAACCAGCCTTCGCCCCCAAGCCCGACTTCTCGCTCAAACGCCGAAAACGCCCTTCCCGAACAAACTCCGCTCACCCCCACCCCACCCCAGATGCCCCTTCTGGGGCTGTGCCTCCCTTTTCCCCCTCCCCCCACCCCAATTTACAGCCCTCGCCCTTGCCTGCCCCCCCCCGCAGCGCTTGGCCCAGTTGCACCGATCACTGAAGAGGAGCCGATGCGTCTTCGCCCTCCCACCCTTTCTCCGCTTCCGATGCTCGGGGGGGGGGAGGCGGGGGCTGCTGTGTGAAAGAGGCAGCTTGGTCTCACCTGGGACAAGCGGGGAAGGAGACGCCTAGGGGCAGCCGCCCTCTCTGACTCGGAGTAATAGGCAGGGGGCCTCAGAGAGGGTGGGGGTCCTGCAAGCACCCTGGGCCCGTTCTCTCCATTGCGCTGAAAGCTGCTTCCTGTCCATCTGGACTCTCCCAGCCTCCAGGCACCAGGGGATCATCTGGATGGCCTCGCCTGACCTTCCAAGCTTGGGAATGGGTGGGGGGAGTCTCCGCCGTTGGGATCTCCCCGTTTCTTTTTTTGATCTCCACACCCGAAAGTTTCCTCTGCTGCTATGGGATTCAACAGGAGCCCTGAAGGACCCTGGTCAGGGCCACTCATGGGCCTCCACGGCACCCGAAGGCTGCTAAGGTCCAGAGGGGGAGGAACTGGCTCCTCTCAACCCAAACCAAAGGAAAGTTTTGGCCCACCTGGATCAGGTGTCAGTTGCATCTCTGCCCCAAGTCAGGCGGAACCTCCTTCACCAGGTGGGGCTGTCTAGAGTTGGGGGGGCTGCTTCAATCCCACCCCCACCTGCAACTTCCCCATTTTACAATAGGGATGGTTCTGATTTTTCATATGGCTTACAATTAATTTTCGCCATTCAAATGGTCATCAAAAATTCCCTGCTCCTGCACAATCTCACCCTGGGCTACAACATCCATCACAACTATTGGAGCACTTTCCACACTTCAGATGCCTTGCTGGACATGCTCTCCACTGGAGACGCCAATGTCCCCAATTACAGCTGTGGAAGGAAAGAGAACCTTCTGGCTCTTTTTCATCGAGTTAACAGGGACATTTCCATCCAGATGTCAACATTAGGAAGCACCTACAAAGTCCCACAGGTTTGTTTGTGTTATTCTCCATCTGGTACATTGAGTGGTAGGTGTTCATGGGCGAGCAATAGAGGCAATCATGTCTTCTCCATAGAATTTAAGAGCTGCTTTTCTCCATATTAGCAAAAATGTCAATATTTTACTCCTTTATATTCATGTTTAAATTAATCATAAAAGGCCTGGAATGCAAGGAATACTGTCAGGCTACAGAACTTTTCCCATTCAATCAACTAGAATGAACTTCTGAAAAGGTATCAAAAGGAATCCTTTATTGAGATGAGTCAATTCATGTAGGGGTTAAAAGCAGCATCTAAGGTCTCTCAGGCATGCACAGATAGATAAGGGAGTTTAAAACCCCTCCCTTTATCTTGATGTGTATTTAGTAAAACAAAGGGCCAACATGTTGATCCCCCCACCCCCTTTCTAGAACGATCTTTTTCAGAGTTTCCCAGGACACATCTCACTATGGAATTTTTTATGGTCTCTTCATCTCCTGGCTGTCTCTCTAAGAAGCGATAGGTTCCGGCCATCTGGGTTTCCTCCCTCCATTGTGTCATGTGTGGGTTATACAAATTCCATATAAGATTAAATAAATTTGGGTTACATCAAGAAGGATTTCTTTATCAGTCTCCCCCTCCTTTTCTTCTTTCATTGAAGAAATGACAGATACACGGATCTGACAAATACATTCCCTGGAGAAGACATTCTACCAACTATTTAATTGATCAAAAAATATCCTAGATGTTGGGGCCTCTATTGGCATGTTCTTTTTCACATATAAATAATGCCTGCCATATCAAGTGGGATTGAAGTTGGCAACAGTAGCATTCTATCTATCTACAATGTGGAATAAAAAGGACTCTAGCAATTACAGGCTAAATAGATTGGCAGATATTGTGGTTAAAATTTATGTCATGACCCTCAAGTTAAACTTGAGACAAATGCATTCCTTGTAGACGAACCAAAAGGTTTTTTGTAGATTTAAAAACTATATAGATTTTATAATAAATCATGCATAAGAAAAATCTAATATTGACAACAAATTTGTCTTGAAATATCTAATCACAAAATATATCAGATGAAATTATAATTCAGAACATATTGAATGGTGCAAAGATGGATAGACTGACATTGAAAATAAAAGATGAAGCAGACATAGAATAATATTTAACATGGAATAGGTTTTATCAATGGTAAATCTTTTGATAAAATCACCGATAAGAGGTAGAAATTAGATGAAGAAAGTATTGCTATCTTTAAATAAAATATGAATATATTCTTAAAAATATAAGTATGCTATTATAATTAACAGGAACATAAATAAGTGAATATACCATATATACTCGAGTATAAGTCGGCCCAAATATAAGTCGAGGCACCCAATTTTACACAAAAAACTGGGAAAACTTATTGACTCGAGTATAAGTCGAGGGTGGGAAATGCAGCAGCTAATGGTAAATTTCAAAAATAAAAATAGATACTAATAAAATTACATGAATTGAGGCATCAGTAGGTTAAATGTTTTTGAATATTTATTTCAAAGAAAAACAGTAAACTAGCTCTGTAAGTGGAAAAGAGAGCCAACAAAACCAATATGGTATCAACAATAACTTTAAAAGTACAAAAACCTTAGCTCAATCAGCAACCAAGCTAAAACACAAGAGTTAAAATCCTTCAAAACTGGATTCCTCCTCCTCATCTGTATGTCCACACAGAGTCACTCTCTCCCTTGCAAGAAAAAAGCATGTGTATGTGCTGCATGTACATCCGGTTTTGGAGAGCCACCATCTCTTTCACAGCTCTCCCTCATGCCTCCATTGCATGTGCACACATGCCACGTCTCAGTAGTAGGTCAACATACAGATGTCACACTAGGTTCCCTCCTCAAAAGGAACATCCAACCTTTCTTGAGAAGTACAAACTTCATCTGTTCAGGATTGTGGTGACAAAGGTGAAAGAGGATGGGGCTGAGAGAAGGGAAGGGAAGAAAAGATCATTGACAGGGAGAAAGACAGGGAGAAACACCTGGAAGTGTGAGCCCTCGAGTTTCCTTAGGGAAGACCAGACAACAAGGGGAGAGGAGAGGAGGAGGAAGAAGAGGAGAGTTTAAAAAAAAAGAGTGGGAAGCCAACTCTCGCGTGCCATCAAAGCCAGGGGAAAGTGGGGCTTTCTCTGCCTGCTGCCGCCAGAGGAGTGCGGGGGGGGAGTGCGGGGAAAGGGGGTTCGTGCCGAGGCTCCGCAAGCGATTACCAGATTTGCAGCTCCGTTTGTTGGTGAAGCTGGAAGCGCGCAATGCAGGAGCTCGCGGGGGCCCCGGGCGCCCGTTAATGGGGAAGAAGAGGCCGCTTGGGGTCGCCAGGCTCAGGCAGCCTCCCCCACCCCCCCTAGCAGCGAAGAGCTGCTCCGGGGGCTCCCACCACAGCGCAGCCAGGCACTTTGTCTCGCTGCCCCCGGAGCAGCTCTTTGCTGCTAGGCTAGGGGGTGGGGGAGCCTGGCAGTTTCTTTGCGAAGCTGGAAGCGCGCAACACAGGAGCTCGCGGGGGCCCCGGGCGCCCGTTAATGGGGAAGAAGAGGCCGCTTGGGGTCGCCAGGCTCAGGCAGCCTCCCCCGCCCCCTCCCCTAGCAGCGAATAGCTGCTCCGGGGGCTCCCGCCACGGCACAGCCAGGCACTTTGTCTCGCTGCCCCGGGAGCAGCTCTTCGCTGCTAGGCTAGGGGGTGGGGGAGGCTGCCTGAGCCTGGCGGTTTCTTTGCGAAGCTGGAAGCGCGCAACACAGGCGCTCGCGGGGGCCCCGGGCGCCCGTTAATGGGGAAGAAGAGGCCGCTTGGGGTCGCCTGTGTGTCCCTCAGCGGGTAGACAACCGCGGCGGCGATGCTGCCCTGAGGCGCGATCGGTTGCAGCGCAGGCCAGGCATGGTGCCGTAGCGGCTGACTCGAGTATAAGCCGAGGGCGGTTTTTTCAGCACAAAAAATGGGCTGAAAAACTTGGCTTATACTCGAGTATATACGGTAATTGTAAATATGGTTAGAATTATTATAATATATTATTATTTTTATCATCAGTATATTCGTTATTTTTCTTTTCTTTTGTAAAATGGTGCAAAACAATACATTGTATTCTGTTTGCTGACTTTCCAGATGTTAGTGCAGCATTTGCCACAATAAACAGAGAAATATGTGTCCTCAAAACGGAGCTCTGACATTTGGCCCTGATTCAAGCCCTTGTTTGAGTGGGAGGTTTGGGCTCAATGGAGCCATGAGAAGAAGGATGAAGGGAAGGAGGCATATGTGAATCCTTGTTATTCAGTTTAGATATGAACAACTTCCTAGGACTAATGAAGGATCCAGAACAGATAATAAATAAATGTTAATTCATTCTTTGAAAAAAAAAGTACTAAATTAGTGGACCAGCGAAATGCAGTGCACATTGTAACCTTGGGTTTCAGAAAGGCTTTGACAAAGTAAACCACCACTTATTTCTCGGTAAGCTAAAACTATGTGCGATAGACAACATCACCCCCAGATGGATTCAGCCTGTTGTCCTCAATGGAACTTCATCTACATGGAGGGAAACAAGCAGTGAGGGACCCCGAGGTTCCATTTTAGGCCCAGGACTCTTCAACATCTTCATCAATGGTTTGGATGAGGGGTTATCATCAAATTTGCAGATCATGCTACTGAAGCAGGAGATAAAAATATATTAATTTTAGAGAAATAATGATACAAGTTTTATAAATAGTGAAATATGTGGTATTAAAAAGAGAAAGAACAAGGACTCTGAAATGCCAAGCCACAAGGATCATGTAATGGTCACAAAGTCGTATTTGCCAATATACCTTTGTCTTGCTGTAACAAAACCACAAGCTAGGGAGTTTAGCAAGATGGGTTTGTGACATCCAGCCATCCTAGCTTAGCAACAGGGGAGGGGGAAAGCTGTGTTTCAAGTAACCAATGAATCACTGACAAGTTATATTTCTGTGTTTTGTCCCTTCTGAAGAAGTATATAGGCATGTGTTGTTCTATAAGAAAGTTGTTCAGAAGTGACTCTCACTAAAATACTCTGAACCTGTTTGTGCAAATAAAACCAACTTATTTTTGGATTCCAAGGTCTGAGTCTCGTAATTTCCTGCAAACTACAGTGGCAGGAATAGCCAACACCCCAGAAGACAGGCTCAAGATCAAGACGGATCTGGATAGACTTGAACACTGGGCTAATCTAACAAAATGAAATTCACTGTAGAGAAAAGTAAGGTTTTACACTTAGGCAAGAAAAGCCAAATGTACACTTACAGATTAGGTGACACCTGGCTCAATAGCAGTAACCATGATAGAGATCTTGGAGTCTGAATGGACAATCCCTTAACTATGAGCCAGCAGTGTGTGGCAGCAGCCAAAAAAAAGCCATTGCAATCCTAGACTGCAACTGAAGTCTCCCTGTTTCTTGTACAACTGGAGAAGAAGCTGAAAAGATTCCTCCACAAAGAATCTGGGATATGGAAGCAGAATAAGATGCAGCAATCCTCCAATATTATCATAGGCCCTTTACTGGAATAAAATCATTCAGTTGGCATTTTTCACATGTTAATCTAGTTGCAATAATTTATATTGTTTTTGGTTTTTTCATCTGTTTATTATTTTTCACTATTATTCAATCTTGCTAATATTCTGCCTTTAATATTTTACACAATGTATACTTAACAAACTATTCTAATACATTCATGAGAACCAGGTTGGATTTATGAAAATCTAATATTCTAGATTTGATCTGATGCCAAGTATAACACAGCATTCTTTGTTACTTTTTCAGATCAGTTATGAAACTGCTTCGGAGGCTCTGAGTGATAAAAGTCAATTTCCTTTTGTCTACCAGATGGTCCCCAAAGAAGGATTCCAGTACCCAGCAATCATCCAACTGCTCCTCCATTTCAGATGGACCTTGATTGGCCTCTTTGATTCAGGCACAGAGAAGGGAGACATTTTCATGAGGACTTTCCTTCCTATGCTTGTCACGAATGGGATTTGTGTTGTTATATCACAACAATTCTCAACAACTGGACATACAACACCCCTCAGGGAGGCCCTCTCCAAGTGGAGACAAGTTAACGTCTTTCTTCACTTCGTAGAACATGATTCAATTTCAGACATAATTCTTCCTTTCCATTTAACATTTATGCGTTTGCCAGGATTCATTGAAGGGAAAGTCTGGATCATCACAAATCACGTATACTATCGAATGGCAGAGTCTAAACTTTTCAAATACATCCATAGTATTTGGAAGTTTGCTTATCTTCTAAAAAGACCGCAAAAGGAGGATGCCTTTGAACACTATTTATATGTGGAACATCTATTTCAAGATCATTATTTCCGTTGTTCTCTTTCAAAGCACGTCTTTTCTGGAAAAGGCCGCAGAAGATGCACCCAGAAAGCCCCACTGGGGACTCAGTGGAGAAGGAACAGGACGCAGAGTGTAAGTAACTATGACAGTTACTGCCTTGTGAAGACTTTGGCCCAGACCATGAATGCTGCCTATTCCTCCAGATTGAGGAGGGGAAGGAAAGAGGGAGAAAACAGGTTGGAGGCTCCAAGGCTGCAGCCATGGCCGGTATGGGGTCCTGGTGTGGATCCATTAACCTTTAATCTTTTGGAGGAGGAATCTGGAAGAGAAGGAGGGGAACCATCTCAGCAGATCTGGCCAATTCAATTACTCAGGGAACAATGGCTCCAAAGAGGAGATACCATGGCATTTTGATATTTGGCACTGCTAATTTGAAAATGCTCCATTCCCATTTTTAAACAAATCCCCGTATGTGAGGGTTTGCAATGAGAATGGCGGAATCCCCGCTTTGTTCCGTCTGGATGTGTTATTGTGAGAATAGGGAAACTGAGGAAACGCAAAGAGTGAGAATCAGATATCAAGGTGAGACAGGCAGCATGAACTAACAGCCAGCAAAGAAGCAGCTGGAACCTCTCCAGCGATGCTCCATGTGAGGGACGGAGGCCGTTTCCGGAGGTCTCAGTCAAAATGGCTGCTTCCATCTTCTCCAAGGCTGACACAAAATGGAGCCTGGCTTCAGCCCATCGAGTTAGACTTATCTGCCTCCAGCCACCAGCTGGGGCTAGAGCAACAACAGCACAATATTTACCTGTTGTGGCAGGTAAATTTAGAGGAGACCCTGAGACCATCTAGCCCAACCCCTCCTCTCTGCAGGAATCCCAGTTCAAGCTTCTCTGACTGATTACAGCTCAATCTTTGCATTCAGACTGTGCTGGTTAGACAGTATATAGTTAGATTGGGAATGGGAGCTGTCCCCTTAAGGGAATGCTAGATGGGAAATGTAGTTAATTCCTCTTGGGAGATGTAGTTCATGTCACGTGGTCACATCTATAATCCTGATTGGTCACTAAATTGACCTCTGGTTGGGCTGAGGGAGTTTTGGTCAGTCTTACCTGGACCCCAGCATTGTGCTGGAGTCTTCCTTTGCTGTATCGTTATGGGATGAAGATAACTATCTTTTCACACTATGAAGACAACAATGCAAAGATTGCACATTAGATGACTCTCAGCAAAACTGTGAGTTATACCTTGGGGATGCCTGATATATTCCAATAAAGTAACTTCGTATGGAAAGCTTTGTAGTGTTGAGCTGCTTCTCTCAGGAATTTTGGGAAGATAAAGATTACCTGGAGCAAGAAAGTGAAAAGGTAGGGAATCTGATTTCCTCTAAATCAGTGACAAGTCAGTAGCACAAGGACTTAAGCCTCTCCACACAGGAGAGTAAAAAACCCATTCCAAACTGGAATGGCAAATCCTTAGATGAATTTAGCAAGAAGTCAGTCTAAATTCTACACAAAGGAAAATGCCCAAACCCAGTTGAGCAGAACATAAGATTAAATGACAGCATCCTCTGATAATTGAGCTTTAAGCCAGGAGCCTGCGATCAAGCTACCCTTTGCAGCACCCTCTGGTGCCTGATTAGCAAACTACAAGCCTATATACACCTTCCAGAGCAGCGTGAAACACAGCCATTATATGCAGCATGGCAGGACAACCTCCTCAGGAAGTACAGGGAAGAAGACTACGAGCCATCACAGATACACAACCCGAACCAAGTCTACGTCACTCCAAGGGGAGACCCCAATTGTGCCCATATCAATTTCAACCATCTCACCATAATAATGCACCCTACCTACAACCCCCATGCGACCTCAGTGGATGATCCCACATTCTGGAGAGAGTTGGCACTAAGGAGAGGAAAGCTAGATTTGGCTGCTAATGGCGTATACAAATTTTCTGACAGGCCAGGCAAAGGATATCTACTATGAAAGAGTATCTTAATGTGCAACATTCGGGCTGCATGCCTGCAGCCTGACAAAGTACGTGCACATTTGATAGCATGGCCGGGGCCACGGTTTGCAGAAGCGGTGAAGGACATTTACGGAACCCACATAAAAGATCCAGACACTGCCCTTTGGCTAACGTGGAAGAGATTCGATGAGGAGTATGGTGCTCCCACAGAGCTAGAATCCTCATTCTTGGACCGCCTCAGCAGCTTCCCTAAAATCAGTCTCAACAAACCTAGCCAGCTTAGGGAATTCTCTAATATACAGCTGAGAGCAGCACAAAAGGATCCCAACTTGCCAAGAGTCGCTTGTCTTAACCAGTTCAAAATGCAAAGCAACATCGTTTAAAAACTACTACAGCTGTTAATTGAACAATGGATCCAATTGACTGAGGTCTTCAGGGCCAATGGTCAATTCGTCTCGAAGAATTTGTGGCCCTCCAGGCACAGATGTGCAATGATCCCAGGACCCGCAGACTCAGAGCTGATAGTTTCCCAAGTGACAAAAGAGCCAGCAGGAACTCTGCACCATCCATGGGTCTGGCACAAACTGCAAAGGGAAAATCCCTCTTGTCTACACATAAAATGTTCATTTAAAAGGTTCATTGAAAATCTCCTCTCTTGCAATTGAATTCATTTTTCAGTGTCTGATACCCTGGAAAGATAGTGAGCAGATCTTACGCTCGGGTGTAACATGTGTCAGTGGTTGGAAGAGGGCTGCATCCTCCCTTCTCCAAAAGGGGCTCCCAGACGCCTCCTGATCTTCAACTCTTCTCCTTGTGGTCTTTCCTCCAGGCTAAGAGCAGCTCCTTTGATCTCTTTCTTGGCTTATTTCTCCTTCTCTGAAGTTCATGTAAATTCTGTGTAAATTCTCCTCCGAGTGTGGTAGCTGCAAGGGGACCTGGTCCTTGAGTTGGGGTCTCCCCCAAACCAGAACGTTCCCTTTCTGAGATCCTTTTGGCTTCATTTGCCTTCTTTCCACGAGCACCACCCTGATGACTCTGATTCCATTTCCAGTGAACTACGATTTCGAGATCATTTTCACAAACATACATATCAAGTTTGGTATCACTCATCCTTCTTCCAGTCCATCATGAATGTTCTTATATGAAACTCTATTGTAAGTCAAGTCCTAGTTACTAAAAATCAGATATTTTTCTACTAGTTTTTACTTGTGTGTTAATCATAAACATTGTTTCTGGAAACTTGATGTTCCTCTTTTTAAATTTTAATTTATTCAAAAAGGTAAAATACAAGTTTTGGAAAATAAAACTATTACAAAGAAAAGACAAAACAAGACAAAACATTTTTTAATTGTGCATTAAAACAGACAAAAACATGCATATTGTCCCCCCAGTTGAATACAATACAGCAATAATAGTTTCTCCCCTTTGCAAAATAGGCTCACAATTATAAACTACACAGGTCTCTAATCACATCACAGAATTGTTTGTGAGTCCTTTACTGAAATCCAGTTATATCACCAGTTTCCACACTCTATTTAGGAAATATAATGATACATGAGAATGACTTTTGGGATGAGAAGAAGAGAGGCTGTTTAGGGAAGGATCAGATAAGAGGGAAGAATCCTGCAGCTGCATAGTGGAAGCGAAATAAACTCAGAAAGGATCCTCGCTAACTTTTCAGGCTGAAAAAAGATTTGGTGGGAGATTTGTTCTTTCAGATTTGCAAAATTTTGTTAATGTAGCATTACGATGAAGTAGAATTAGCACATCTGGATGTGTTTTCCATCAGGATGACAGGGAGAAGATTAGCCTGACAACTTTCTTCTCGCTAAATCAATGCTTTCTGGGAATCAACCTGTTGTTTTCTAAGAGTTCATGAATTATCTTTTTTTCCTCTCTTCATTTTATTTGTCACCTGCTCTAGAATGTTCCATATAATTGACCAATTGTGTCCATTATATTTTCTCTATATTTTGTCAGTGTATGATTGACAAGTTTTTCTCAAACTTTTTCATTCACTTATGAAGATAATGGCAGTATTTGTATCCTAATTCAGCATATTTGGAGATTAGACAATTGTAGAAGAAAGATTCAATGTGGGATAAGAAACCAAATCTTTTCCTCTTCAAATTCCTGGATGTTCCCATTCTAGTTTCATCCCTTTCTGGAGAAGAATGAATTTTGGAATATTTCCAACTTGAAACTGTACTTGGACCAAATGGAGAGATAATAGCAGATCTGGTGATCTGGGGCTACTTGGTTGTCCCCAACAAGGATCTCGAGCATGGGACTCTGGCGTATTTTGAAAGACAGAGACTTACTATCAACCAAGATGCTCTTTCATGGATGAAGTTACTCAAGAAGGTGGGAGAAATGTTGGTGTCTTTTCTCTTCCAAAGCCTGAGGTCCCATTTCCAGTGGGCCAAGCCCAGAGTCTCCAGAGTGGTTGGCCTTCCATGCCAGTTGGTGTCTTCTAATGGAAGTTCTTCAAGAAAAAGGGCCTCAGTGGAGTGGCTTTGCAATGAAATCTTTCAAGAGCTTTGTGGTCAGAGGTTTCTTTCTCCATCAAGTTTAATTTCATATTAAAAAAACAAATGGAATAAAAGTTTCCTCAAACTTTTACAGAAAACTTTATTCTCAGTTTGATTATGACTATATCATCATACTTAAGACTTTATTAAATAGAAAGTACTTTATTAATGTTAAATTCAAAAAGCAAAAGGGAGGAACTAAATGAAGAATCTGCCAGTTGTTCTATCCCCTGCATCTGTTTAGAAGTAGTCAGAGATTTTTTATTTACCTCAGTGAAGACCAGAGGCTACTTGGCAAACTTCTATTTTCCATGGATGGAGAGTCCTAATGTATTTTCTTTAGCATTCCTTCTTTTTCTGCTCAGCCCCTGCCTCAGTCCAAATGTGTGGAAAGTTGTCTTCCTGGATTTGTCAAGAGGGCTCGAGAAGGAGAGCCAGTTTGCTGCTATGACTGCATTCCTTGTCCGGAGGGGACTTTCTCCACACAGAAAGGTGGGTGACACTAGAGGAAAGGAAGGCCTGCTGGAAATGGATCCATCCAGAGCATTTTCATGAAAGTGCAAGTTAAAAGACAGATTGAAGCTAGCTTGTGTTTTTTTTAACCTGCACAATTTCTTGTCTAAAAGGAAGTAAATCAAAAAGACTTTGAAGGGGGGGTGCTGGGAAGAGATGGGAGGAGGGGGTGGCAGACTAGGCAAGCTTTACTAACAGCAGAGGAAATATCTCTTTTGCTTTTTAGTTCAGATAGGTCAGCTGCTAAGTTCAGCTTTCTAGGAACACCTGAGTTCTTCAGAACTTGATGAATTGTTTTAGGTCCACCTTCTGAAAGACCTTGCAATTCCCTGTTTATTGGCCTCCCCTTGAGGATCCCTGAGAAGGTGTCCCTGCTCCATAATGTGGTGCTGTGGATAGTTATGGGGGGAACTCATTACGCAAATAGTCTGCCAATCATGTAATTGAATCAATCAATCAAAAGAGAGCTGGAAGGGACCTTGGAGGTCTTCTAGTCCAGCCCCTTATCAAGCAGAAGAAATTGTACCATTTCAGGCAATGATTGTCCAATCTCTTCTTAAAAGCTACAATGTTGAAGCATCCACAACTTCTGAAGGCCAGTTGTTCCACTGGTTTTGTTCTCACTGATAGGAAGTTTCTCCTTAATTCCAGGTTGCTTCCAGATGTTACAAGATACTCCAAGTCTGTTTGCCTAAAAAGATTATATGATTCCTTATTAACCTCTAATAATGTACCTTCCTATGAAGATTCTACACATTACACTGGAAATACTTAACATCCTAGGACTTCCCTCAATTCATATACTGTACCCAGCTACATTTTTTTAAAAATATCCCTCTTATGCTCTTTTAAATGAAATTGTTAAGAAATACTTCTTGGGAAATGCGCATGGCATCAGCTGTTATCCAAAGTAGGTATTTCTTGTAAGATAAAAGGATAGAATCAGTGGGTTTCTGGTTTCGCGTGGCTTCGGGGCAGCAGGAATTCGCGACAGCTCGCGATTCCTGCTGTGCTAGCCGTCGAGGTACCCCCGACCCAGATGGGTCAGGGGGATATGGCTGCCCTGTAGGGACAGCTGAAGAGAGAGGGGAGCCGGACAGGGAGGTGGGGGTGTCGCAGACCCCTCCCTTCTCCGGAAAAACCCCTTTTTCCCAAGGCGGTGGAGCGGCGGTCAGCAATGGCCGCCACGAAGAAGCCAGCAACCGGGTAAGATTGCGCTGGAGGAAAGGTCCTGAGTGAAAGTTTTGTCTGAGCCGGGTCAAGTAACATCCTTTAAATTGCCTGGAACTGAGCTGTTTGAATTGCTGGAGGATACATTGTATCCCTAAGAAGATCGAAAGCAGCGGAGAAGCTGTTAAAGGGAACTTTTGTTTTTTCTTCACTCTCCCTCCCCATGGAAACAGCAGAAATGTTTGGATATATTGGACATTGAAAGTGAATTGTTTTTAGAGTTGAAGCTAAGGAACAAAAGGATTTTTGGACATTGAAAAATTTAAGAAATTGGAAAACCCTTGTTGGAGGTATGGATTTCTGATTATTTAAAATTGACATTTCAAGTGGGAAGGGAGAGGAAAAAAAATTGGAGCAGAAGCTGAAAAAGGAGGAGATTGCCTAGAATCCCAAAGAAAGATATATGGTAATTGGACCTCTTTGATTAAACATTAACCCCAGAAAGAGAAAGAGAAGAAGGAAGAAAAGTATTAACTTTTGGAACTTTTTTTGAATTGTTTTTGATTAAAAATACTTGTGGTTGTTTTGGGAAAAGTTTCTCTTTTCATAATGGCATTGTTTGTGGATGAACTAAAGACTGAATATCAAAAATATAAAAAGGAAGATACTTTGGGCGCTTTGTTTCAATTCTTAGAAATGGCGTTATGTACTTATGAAAAGTTGATTACCCAGCAGAAGGACTGGGACAAGGAAGAAGAGGAAGAAGAAGCCATCTTTGATGAACAATGGGTCCCTTCCGGAGAGGAGGAGAAAAAGGATAAGAAAAAGGGGATTTTAAGAATTATAAAAACAACCAAAAAGAGAAAAATGAGCGAAAAGGTGGAGGCATGGTTAGAAAGCAAAGGAAAAGGAGTAAGAAAAGAGAGGAGAAAAAACAAAGGGGTAAAAAGGGCAAGGAGAAGAATAAGCAAGAGAGAAAGGGGGGGAGGAGAAGCCTTAATGGGGGGAAGCAAGATCTAAAGAAAAAAAGTTTATTTAGAGACAATGGGTGAATTTAATTTAGGATAAAAGAGGGATTCTGGAGGGTACATAAGTTTGTGTTTTTATATGTGTAGTTAGAGTATAAAATTCATTATGTAATTTTAGAATCTTTTAAACAGAATCCCAAGAAAAATTGTTATACGAAGTACTTTTAAGTTAGGGTAATGAGTTATAGATGTTACTCCAATTGGTGTATAGGAGAAGTATAGTAAAAGAAAAAAGATGAATGGATAGTTGGAAATAGAACAGACAAAGAATGTTATTGAAAATGGTAATAAGATATGGAAGGATATATAAAGGCTTTGTTATGGTTTTTTTTTTTTGGATTTTGTATATTGATAAAAGGCAATAAAATTTTAATTAACAAGAAATAATTTGGATGAAAAGGAGAAGTAGGGATAAGATATGAAGTTAAATAGATAAAGTATTGATACTATAATTTGGAATTGTTATGCTCTATTGGTTTTTTATTATTATTTTTTCCTAGAAAAGAATTTATAAGCTGTTATGCCTTGATTCTTTGTGCATTGTTTTTATAAAATTGATAAAAATGGTTTTTATATATATATATATAAAAAGAAAATGATAATAAGATATGGAAGGACATATGGGGTGAATATGATGTTTGAATTTGTGTCTGTGTGAAAAGTTTTAACCCGGGATCAGACAATTTTCAGAAAAGATCTTTTAGTTTTGTTTATGTTTTGTGTTTTGTATGTTTGTGTATTGTGTCTTCTGTAAAATTATTAAAAAAAAAATTAAAAAAAAAAGAATTAATAAAACCTTGGAGGAATGTTAGATGAGAATAATTGTAAACAAGTCAGAAAGAAATGAATGTGATGACTATAAAATGGATAAATATAGAAAAGAAATGAAATTGAATAAGAGTAAAGAGAAATAATGAGAAATTTGCTGAAAGATATTTATGTGTCCATATGGAAATGGGATAAATTAGAATTATGTTGTATAAAAATAATGTTTTATCCGACTTGTAAAAATTTATAATGTTAAGAGGTTTTATGTACTTAATGGTTAATGATGTGTTGTTTGTCTTTAAAATTAATAAAATTTGTTTCAAAAAAAAAAGGATAGAATCAGTGGTGGGATTCAAATTGTTTTACTATTGGTTGTGTGGGTATGGCTTGGTGGTCATAGCAGAGGAAGGATACTGCAAAATCTCTATTCCCTCCCCATCCCACTAACCTGCTTTCCATCTCTGTTCTCCTGTGCAGGGCAACAAAAGGAAACCCAGCCAATCAGCTGGTACCCGGGAGGCAGAGAATGGATGTGGGTGGGGCCAGTCACAGGTGGTATTTGCTGGTTCTCCAAACCACTCAAAATTTCCGCTACCAATTCTCCAGAACTGGTCAGAACTTGCTGAATACCACCTCTGGACAGAATGTTTAAAAAATGTTGCTTTTTTGCTTTATCAGATACAGAAAAATGCACCAAGGGATGGCGCCCTTCCCGGGGCTGAGTGACACTCTCGGGGCCTTTGGGCTGCTGGTTGAGGTCGCCTGGTTGGCCGGGCTTTGCTCCACTGTGCACGAGCTTGGGAACAAGAGGATGCCACTACTGGGCCGCTCCAGACCCTTTGGGGCAGCTGCTCAGGAGCGAAACTCCATGGAAGGAAAAGACAGGAAAGAGGGAAGGAAAGAGAAAGAGGGGAGAAAGGGGAGGGGAGAAAGAGGGAGGGAGGGGAGTGAGCCTTCTGGTTGCTTCCACCTCTGAAGTTTTGAGAGGGTCAGTGTTATGTATTCAAATGGTATACTCGAAATCCCCGAGCCTTGATTGGCCAAGGCGCGGGGATTTCTGATTGGCCAGGCGAGCCGCGCTGATTGGCCCGATTGAGGCCTCCCGCGATTGGTGCAAACCAAGAGCGGGAGACTTGAATTGCTGCCATTGGCCGCGGCCGCCGCTGCGAAAGGTATAAAAGCCGCGGGCTTTTTGCCTTTCGCCGGTTCGGTTCTTCCTTTGTTAATAAAGAGCTTTGAATGAAAGTCACCGACTCTAATCGTCTTTTTGCGGACACGACATTGGCGACGAGGATGGGATCTCGCCCCTGAACCGAACCCCGTGTCCAAGAACCAGTTCCAGCGCGAAGATGGCGAAAATAGCACCGCCCGCCCCGTTCAACCCCTGCCGCCGAGGACTGGGAATCATACTCGGATCGGTTCCGGATGTACCTGGAATGCGCCGGGATGAAGGACGCCCCGGCCCCGCTAAAACGCGCCGTCTTTCTCACACACTGCGGACCAGAGGTCTTCCAAATGGCCAAAGCCTTGGCCAAGCCAGCAGACGCCACAGCCATGGACTGGGACGTCCTGGAACCCATACTGCGGCGCCATTACGCCCCCGAAGTCCCCATCCTGATACGGCGCAACGAGTTCTACCGCCGAAACCAGAAACCAGATGAAAAATTGAGCGATTTCGTCGCAGAACTTCGGCGCCTGGGAGGACTCTGTGAGTTCGAGGGTCTAAACAGTCTCATAAGAGACTGCTTCGTACTCGGGTTATGGGATCCTACACTTCAGAGCCGACTTATGGCCAACGGCGACATCAGCCTAGCCGATGCCCTTACAGCAGCCGCAGCCGCTGAAGCAACGCGCACGTCGGCAGACAGCATGCGAAGATCTGACGCGAAGGGCGGAAACAACAACCCGGCAAGGTCGGCCGACGCAAGAAGTGAAACAACCGCACACTACGGTGAATACCAGTCAAACACCAGCACGTCAGAAGACGAGGAGGACATTCACCGAGTGCAGACGGGACGCGGCGATCAACGAAGCCGAAAAGGTCGCAAGTCGAGGACCAGCTGCGCCGGGTGCGGTGGCGACCACCCCAGGTCAGAATGCCGATTTTTTGACTCTATCTGTAGGCATTGTGAACGACGGGGTCACATCGCCCGAGTTTGCCGCCAAAAGAAGACTCGCAGCCCGCCCAAATGGGAACAGCACGACAGACGGAGAGAAAACTCCCCGCCCAGAACCAGAGAACGCCAGCCAGACGGTCGGTGGGACCGCACTCAACGATCTCAAAGAAGCGGCGACGGTCGGCGGAAAGAAGAAACCCACCAGACGGTGACCATCGGCCACGCCATCTCCGACGGCGCCAGAAAGGTACATGTAGAAGTACATATAGAAGGCCAGCCATGCAAGATGGAAGTGGACTCTGGGTCCTACCTTTCCATGATTGCATGGCGCGAAATCAAAAGACTGGTGCCTACTCTACAAAAGAGAAACGTGCATACACAAAAGATCATCATTAAAGACTACCAAGGGAACCGTGTCCCGGTAGTGGGCACCAAGAATTTCAACATAACTTACAAAGGCCACACAGAACAACTGCCACTCACAATCGTCGATCGCGACCGCCCAAGCCTACTGGGTCTACAATGGTTCGCCCCGCTTAACATCGCGCTGACAGGTGTCAACCAAGTCACCATCGAAGCTTGGGAACAGCGGCTAACCCAGGAGTTCCAGGAGGTGTTCGATGGAGGCTTGGGCAAGTACCAGGGGCCCCTTATCTCGTTTGACTTAGACCCAAGGGTTCCCCCTAAGAGACTTAAACCTAGAAGGGTACCGTTTGCATTAAAACCAAAGATTGACGAGCAGCTCGACAAGCTCGTCAAACAAGGGGTATTGCAACCGATAGACCATGCCAGATGGGAAACCCCTATAGTGACCCCAGTAAAACCAGACGGGTCCGTGAGAATTTGCGGGGACTATAAGGCCACCCTAAATGGCGCATTACAACAAAGCGCCTACCCAGTCCCTATAGTACAACATTTACTACACTCGCTAGGAGGGGGCAAAGTCTTTGCAAAGCTCGACCTTGCCCAGGCATATCAGCAGCTACCGGTAGACGAGAAAACGGCGGAAGCCCAAACAATAGTGACCCATCGAGGGGCTTTCAAGTGTAACCGGCTCCAATTCGGAGTCAGCGTGGCACCAGGCATTTTTCAAAGCCTGATGGAACGTTTGTTACAGGGCATAAAAGGGGTGGTGCCCTATTTTGATGACGTATTAGTAGCGGCGCCAAATGAAGCCGAATTAGAGAACCGACTCAGACAAGTCTTAACAAAATTTAAAGAAACAGGACTTAAGGTCAAGCGAGAAAAATGCAATCTATGTACAAAGCAGGTAGAGTTTTTGGGCTATCTCCTAGACCAGAAGGGCATTCACCCTACAACTAAAAAAGTAAAAGCCATCAAGGAAGCCCCCACCCCAAAATCCAAAACGGAATTACAAGCGTTCCTAGGATTACTAAATTTCTATAATGTTTTCCTACCTCAAAAGGCAACGGCGGCGGAGCCTTTACATAGACTCCTAGACAAGAAGGCAGCCTGGACTTGGGGGAGACGAGAACAAGCCGCTTTTCAAAGAACCAAGGACCTCCTCACCTCCGATGCTGTCCTGATGCAATTTAGTGAGACTTTACCCCTAGCTGTCACTTGCGACGCATCACCCTTCGGCGTCGGCGCTGTCCTCAGCCACACCCTCCCAGACCAGAGAGAAGCACCCATCGCCTTTTTCTCCAGGACTCTGACCAAACCAGAGCGCAACTATAGCCAGCTGGACAAGGAAGCTTTGGCTATAGTTGCCGCCGTTAAACGTTTTCATGAATATTTGTATGGCCGCCCGTTCACCATCGTGACGGATCACAAGCCTCTGCTGGGCATCCTCGCGGGAAACCGAGCCATGCCCAACATCTTGTCACCCCGAATGACAAGATGGTCGGAATTCCTGGCAGCCTACAGTTACGAACTGCTACACAAGCCAGGTAAGAAAATCTCGCACGCGGACGCTTTAAGCCGCTCGCCCTTACCTGACTCAGAACCTGACCCAGCACCAACGACAAATACCCTGAGCATAGAAAGTTTACCTATTACCGCATCCGACATTGCCAGAGAAACCATTAAGGACAGGCGTCTGGCACGAATCTTGCACTGGTTAGAAAAAGGCTGGCCGGAAAAGGACAGTGACGAAACTTTTAAAACATTCCGCCAGCGCCAGACCGAACTGTCACTACTGAGAGGATGCATTCTATGGGGTGACCGGGTGGTAATTCCAGATAGATTGCAAGAAAAAGTCTTGAGGATGCTACATGAGGGTCATCCTGGCATCGTCAGGACTAAAGCCCTGGCCAGAAGCTACGCTTGGTGGCCAGGGATGGACAAGCAAATTGAAGCATGGGTCGCCAAATGCCACCGGTGCCAGAAGACCAGATCCAGCCCATCCACAGCACCCATCCGGGATTGGGAAACACCACGAGGGCCCTGGTCCAGAATCCATCTTGACTTTGCGGGCCCCACAAATGGACATACATTTTTAATCACAGTCGACGCGTATTCCAATTGGTTGGAAGTCAGCGACATGAAGTCCACTACCACAGAGGCCGTCATTAAAGAACTGTGTAAACTGTTTTCCACACACAGCCTCCCAGACGTCGTTGTCTCAGACAACGGACCCCAGTTCACGTCCATCGAGTTTGAACGGTTCCTGGCAGAAAGAGTTATCCGCCACGCATTAACAGCACCGGCGCACCCGGCGGCGAACGGTAGGGCGGAACGGATGGTCCAGTTTACAAAAAAGACCCTCAGGAAAATGGACCACGGGGAGATCAACGACAAAATCAACCGCCTACTCTTCATACAACACATCACTCCCAACACTACAACCAACAAGAGTCCGGCAGAGCTGCTGATGGGCAGAAAGCTGAGGTCTCCGCTTGACAGACTGCACCCGACTTACAACCCGGAGCAGCCCCCAGACTCCAGCTCCAGGTTCCGGACATTTAACCCAGGTGACCTAGTCTACGCAAAAAACATGACGGGAGACCCCCTATGGATCCCAGCCGTCATAACGCAAGTCACTGGTCCAAAGTCGTACCGGCTCCAAACCACCGATGGGCGAGCCTGGAAACGGCATATCGACCAGTTAAGGTCCCGAACGGCAACTGACCTCAACCCCCAAGAAGCGAACCAAGGGGGGAGGGAATACCCGGAGAGACAATCGCAAAATAAAATAAACCAAAAATACTCACCAGAAAACAGCCATCGCGAGTCCCCTCCGGAGAAGAACCGTCTGGCCAGCTCTACCGACTCGGAGAAGCCAAGCGGGAGCAGCGAAATCCGCAGCTCAACCGACCCGGTAGGCCCAGGCGGGAGCCACGGCGAAAGAACCGGCCCGATCATCCAGCCGGTTCGCACAGAGGCAGGAGCAGCCAAAGGAACGACCGCTCCGGCCGAGTTACAACAGGAAAGTGAGTTGCGCAGGTCAACTAGGACTCGACGGAGCCCCGCCTACCTGCGTGACTACACCACCTGATGGACCATACCAAGGGGGCAGGGGTGTTATGTATTCAAATGGTATACTCGAAATCCCCGAGCCTTGATTGGCCAAGGCGCGGGGATTTCTGATTGGCCAGGCGAGCCGCGCTGATTGGCCCGATTGAGGCCTCCCGCGATTGGTGCAAACCAAGAGCGGGAGACTTGAATCGCTGCCATTGGCCGCGGCCGCCGCTGCGAAAGGTATAAAAGCCGCGGGCTTTTTGCCTTTCGCCGGTTCGGTTCTTCCTTTGTTAATAAAGAGCTTTGAATGAAAGTCACCGACTCTAATCGTCTTTTTGCGGACACGACAGTCAGGCTGATTTTTGTTCAATTATTTGTGCAGTAGTTAAGAAACAGTCCAAAGGGAAGGGATTTATTTCCGTTACCTCTGCTCTATTTATTTATTTGATTTGTCAATCTCTTACAAGATAATAGGTAGTATATACATAGTTATGAATACATGAAATGGGTACTTGGTAGGCACAGTTGGTGCCCTTATGCAGGCCCCCCTACAGACCTCTTAGGAAAGGGGTGAGGTCCATAGTAGACAGTCTGAGGTGAAAGTTTTTGGGGTTTGGGGAAGAAACCACAGAGTCAGGTAGAGGATTCCAGACATTGACCACTCTGTGGCTGAAGTTATATTTCCTGCAATCAAATTTGGTGCAATTAACTTTTGAGTTTGTATCGATTGTTTGCTTTTGTTGTTATGGTTGAAGCTGAAGTATTCATTGACAGGTAGGATACTGCAAGGTATGATTTTATATACTATACTTAGATCGGACCGAAGGCAGCATAATTCAAGGTTTTCCAGGTCTAAAATTTCTTCCCTTTTCCTTTCCCGTCCTGCTTTTGCTTTCATTCCTTCATGTTTCCCTTCCCACCTTCCTCCCTTCAGCCGACCCAGAGAGTTTGTGCAACCGCCTCGGTCGTGAGAATCGCCTCCATTCTCTCCTTGGAGGGCGGATCGTGCAGAAACGCCGCCTTCACTTCCTTTCTGTCGCAGAGGGAGAGGAGACCCGTCCTCGTCTCGGGCTTCGCTTCTGAAAAGACGGGTTCCAGACCTGGAACTTCCATCGCAAGAAATCCCCTCGCAGCTCCTCCGCCGCCGCCTCTCTCTCGGGCAACTTTGCCCGCTGCTCTCCCTTCCCCTCCCCGGCTTTTAGCTGCCCCCTCCTCCAAGCGCTCGCTCACGCCCCCCCCCCAAAACACCACCCTGTAAGCAGCCTTCGCCCCCAAGCCCGACTTCTCGCTCAAACGCCGAAAACGCCCTTCCCGAACAAACTCCGCTCACCCCCACCCCACCCCAGATGCCCCTTCTGGGGCTGTGCCTCCCTTTTCCCCCTCCCCCCACCCCAATTTACAGCCCTCGCCCCTGCCTGCCCCCCCCGCAGCGCTTGGCCCAGCTGCACCGATCACTGAAGAGGAGCCGATGCGTCTTCGCCCTCCCACCCTTTCTCCGCTTCCGATGCTCGGGGGGGGGAGGCGGGGGCTGCTGTGTGAAAGAGGCAGCTTGGTCTCGCCTGGGACAAGCGGGGAAGGAGACGCCTGGGGGCAGCCGCCCTCTCTGACTCGGAGTAATAGGCAGGGGGCCTCAGAGAGGGTGGGGGTCCTGCAAGCACCCTGGGCCCGTTCTCTCCATTGCGCTGAAAGCTGCTTCCTGTCCATCTGGACTCTCCCAGCCTCCAGGCACCAGGGGATCATCTGGATGGCCTCGCCTGACCTTCCAAGCTTGGGAATGGGTGGGGGGAGTCTCCGCCGTTGGGATCTCCCCGTTTCTTTTTTTGATCTCCACACCCGAAAGTTTCCTCTGCTGCTATGGGATTCAACAGGAGCCCAGAAGGACCCTGGTCAGGGCCACTCATGGGCCTCCACGGCACCCGAAGGCTGCTAAGGTCCAGAGGGGGAGGAACTGGCTCCTCTCAACCCAAACCAAAGGGAAGTTTTGGCCCACCTGGATCAGGTGTCAGTTGCATCTCTGCCCCAAGTCAGGCGGAACCTCCTTCACCAGGTGGGGCTGTCTAGAGTTGGGGGGGCTGCTTCAATCCCACCCCCACCTGCAACTTCCCCAGAAAGAGAAGATTGGGGGGGGGCATGGGCTGCTGCTGAGAGAGAGAGAGAGAGAGAGAGAGAGAGAGTGCTTTTCAGTCCTTGGGTGCGGTTGCTCCCCTCGGCTGCCCCTCCCAGCAGAAGGACTGCCATCCTCGGACGGCTGGATTGGACACTTTCCGTTGAAACCACATCTGGATCGTCAGACCCGGGAGAAGGGTCCTGCGGTGAGGGATAGTGCTGTGATTCCGGGATTGGAATCTGCTCCTTTGGCAGATGTGAGTTCGAGCGAAGAGGATATGGCAGCGAAATATGAGCCGGCATTGCTAAGTGACTTGGATGTTAGTCAGGATGTGGAAATGGATTTAACAAGGAGAGATGAACCTGAGTTAGTAGAGATGTCAGGACTTTGACCTTCTCTAATTCTTCCTCTGAGCAGCAGCCGGGAATTGCTAACAAGGAAAACATACGAGAGTTTTCCAGCGAAGAAGAGAACTTTGAGAGATCCTGGCTTGATGTAAGAAATAGACGGAGATTGAGACGTCAAACTCAATTAGGAAGGAGGTGTCGAGCCAGTGACTAATTAGGGAAATTAGGGGAGGAAGAGCACTATGGTTTGGATGGTGGTTAGATGTGGAAACCATCAAATTTGTAGATGACACCAAATTGGCAGGAATAGCCAATGCTCCAGATCTAGATAGACTTGAACACTGGGCTTATCTGACAAAATGAAATTCACTGTAGAGAAAAGTAAGGTTTTACACTTAGGCAAGAAAAACCAAATGTATACTTACAGATGAGGTGATACCTGGCTCAATAGCAGTAACTGGGACAGAGATCTTGGAGTCTGAATGAACAATCCCTTAAATATGAGCCAGCAGTGTGTGGTAGCAGCCAAAAAAAGCCAGGGGTGGGATTCTACTGGTTTGGACCGGTTCTATAGAAGTGGTTGTATTCTGCGCAGTTCTGAGAACCAGCAAATCGTGCCCCTGGCTAGCCCCTCCCCTCTCCACCTGCCCCCCGCCCCACCCCGTCAATCCTTATTGCGCATGTGCAACATCGCACGCATGCTGGACATCACTGACTGGGTTCTTCCCTGCCCAGTCACCTCTTTAAGGTATTTCTTTTTTTCCCCCTCCCGACAATCAGCTGTTCCTATGATCAGCTATGCCGGGATCCCTCTCGCTGTCTTACACACCCCCACTCTCCATTTTTTGCCTTTCTGGACCTCAGCCCCCCAGGCGGCTTCCGTGAGGTTCTGGAGACCCCAAAAAGAGGGGATGGTTGGATGATGCCAAAATAAAAAGAAAAAAAAAGAAGCCACACCCACTCAGTCACATGGCCACACCCACCTAGCCATGCCCACAGGACCAGTTGTTAAAAAATTTGAATCCCACCCCTGAAAAAAGCCATTGCAGTCCTAGACTGCAACTGAGGTCTCCCTGTGTCTTGTACAACTCAAGAAGATTCCTCCACAAAGAATCTGGGGTACAGAAGCAGAAAAATATGCAGCAATCCTCAATTATTATCATAGGCCCTTTATTGGGATAGAATCCTAACTGCAATAATTTATATTTTTATAGTTTTTTAAAATTTGTTTATTGTTTTCCATTATTACTCAATCTTGCTAATATTTTGCCTTTAATATTTTAAAAATGTCTAATTAACAAACTATTCCAATACATTCATAAGAACCAGGTTGGATTTATTAAAATCTAATATTTTGGATTTGATCTGACCCCAAATATGACATAGCATTCTTCATTGCTTTTTCAGATCAGTTATAAAACTGCTTCAGAGGCTCTGAGTGATAAAAGTAAATTCCCTTTTTTCTACCAGATGCTCCCCAAAGAAGGATTCCACTACCCAGCCATTGTCCAGCTGCTCCTCCATTTCAGATGGACCCTGATTGGCCTCTTTGCTTCAGACAAAAATAATGGAGAGATTTTCATGAGAACTTTCCCTCCTATGCTTGTCAGGAGTGGAACTTGTATTGTTATATCACAACAATTTTCAACAACTGTATAAACATCCCCCCTCAGGGAGGCCCTCTCTAAGTGGAGACAAGTCAATGTCTTTGTTCACTTCATGGAACAAGTTTACATTTCGGACATAATTCTTCCTTTCTATTTAACACTTATGCATTTGCCAGGATTCATTGAAGGGAAAGTCTGGATCCTCACAAATTTTGCACGGTATGAGACAGCAAAGTACAGACCTTTCAAATATATCCATAGTATTTGGGAGTTTGGTTATGAGGCAAAAGAAAAGCCAATGGATGATGCCTTTGAACCCTATTTCTTTATTTGAAAATCCATTTCAAATTCATCATTTCTGCTGTATTCTTTCCAAGCACGTCTTTTCTACCAAAGTCCACAGAATATGCACCCAGAAAACCCCACTGGAGACCCAGGAGAAGAGGAATGAGATACAGTTCACAAGTAACTACCAGGATTACATTCTCATGAAGACTCTGTCCCAGGCCATGAATGCCGCCTATTCCTCAAGATCGAGGAGGGGAAGGAAGGAGGAAGAAAAGAGGCTGGGGGTGCCAAGGCTGCAGCCATGGCAGGTATAGGGGTCCTGATGTGGATCCATTCATCTTAGATCCTTCTTCAGCAACAGAGTGGTCAATGTCTGGAATACTCTACCTGTCTCTGTGGTTTCCTCCCCAAACCCCAAAAACTTTAACCTTAGACTGTCTCCTGTTGACCTCACCCCTTTCCTAAGAGGTCTGTAGGGGCCGTGCATAAGCGCACCAATGTGCCTACCGCCTGTCAGGGTGTGCTCCCTTTAGATCCCAAGAAAGAAATACTCAGACTCCATAGGTTTAGAGCAAAGTTACCCTTTTACTGGAAAATAAAATGGAAGATCCAAATCAATTCCGAAACTGAGAAATTGGCGGGTAGAATCCACATTCAAAGAATTAGGTTTGTTCCCACCCCCCAAAGTTCAATTTATTCTTCCAATTAAAACTTCTGAATAAGCTCATGTGGTCATCTCCAGAGGGTGATGAGGTGTCTTGTCAAATGACCCTGACATATTTTGATAAAAGTTCACAGTTGCGCAAAAGAGGACAGAAGATAGCCAAGAAATGGAAAGTTAAAGAAAAGAATCCCCCCTCCCCTTGCTAGCCCAGCAAAGGAATGCAAACACCTCTAGTCTTCTTCCCTAGCAAAATCCCCCCTCCCACCGTTGTCATGACAGCCCAGAGAAATAATGAAATAACAGCAGAAAAGCAACAGAGGAAGGTATCTTGAGGGCTGACACCGCCCCTGTCCTATTGTTTCTTTTATTTTTATTTTTCTTATATGTATCCATATATTCATTATTATGTTTTTACTTATACCTATTATTTTGTAAGCAATTGACAAAAATAAACAAATAAATAAATAAAAATAAATACTCAGGGAATAATGGCTCCAAAGAGTAGATACCATGGCATTTTGATATTTAGTAGTGCTAATTTGAAAACGCTGCTTTTTTTAAAAACAAAAAACAAAAACTCCCGTATGTGTGGGTATGCAATGAGCATGCTGGGATTCCCTCTTTGTTCTGTCCACACTGCACGTAGGTCTGTGTGCACCTCGACAGGCAGCTGAACCCCCCAATCTCCTTCAATAAAACGGACCCTGGCATGGATCTGGATGTTTTATTGTGAGAACAGGGAAACTGAGGGAACGCAAAGAGTGAAATCAAATAAAAAGACAAGACAGGCAGCATGAACTAACAGCCGCAAAGAAGCAGCTGGAACCTCTCCAGTGATGCTCCGTGTGAGGGACGGAGGCCATTTCCGGAGGTCTCAGTCAAAATGGCTGCTTCCATCTTCTCCAAGGCTGACAGAAAATGGAGCCTGGCTTCAACCCATTGAGTTATCTGCCCCCGGCCTTTAGGTGGGGCTAGAGCAACAACAGCACAATATTTACCTGTCGTGGCAGGTAAATTTGAAGGAGACCCTGAGACCATCTAGCCCAACCCCTCCTCTCTGCAGCAATCCCATTTCAAGCTTCTCTGACTGATGGCTGTTCAATCTTTGCATTCAGACAATCTGGAAAGAGGAGACTGAACTGCTCTGCTTCCCTGGCTCAGCTCTAAAATAGCTCGTCCTTTTAGGATATTTTTCTCTCATTCATCTAAAATCTCTCTTGTAACTGAATGCATTTTTCTATGTCTGATACCCTGGAATGATAGTGAGCAGATCTTACACTTGTGTGTAACGTGTCAGTGGTTGGAAGAGGGATGCATCCTCCCTTTTCCAACTGAGAGATTGTTTCAGTTGGAAAAGCAGCTCCCAGACTCCTCCTGATCTTCAGCTCTTCTCCTTGTGGTCTTTCCTCCAAGCTAAGAGCAGCTCCGTTGATCTCTTCCTTGGCTTATTTCTCCTTCTCTGAAGTTCATGTAGATTTTGTGCAAATTCTTCCCCAAGTGTGGTGCCTTCAAGGAGTTCTGGTCCTTGAGTTGTGGTCTCCCCAAACCAGAATATTCTCTTCCTGAGATCCTTATGGCTGCATTTGCCTTCTTTCCATGAGCCTCACCTGCTGACTCTAATTCCGTTTCCAGTTAACTACGATTTTGAGATCATTTTCACAAACATACATATCAAGTTTGGCATCCCTCATCTTTCTTCCAGTCCATAACTCATGTTCTTATATGAGACTGTATTGTTAGTCAAGTCCTACTTACTAAACATCAGATATTTTTCTACTGCTTTTTAATAGTGTGCTAATCATAAATATTGTTTGTGGAAACTTGATATTCCACTTATTAAAATATTATTTTATTCAAAAAGGTAAAATACAAGCTTTGGAAATAAAACTATTACAAAGACAAGACAAGACAAATCATTTTTTTAAAATTGTGCATTAAAAACAGACAAAACATGCATATTGTCCCCCCAGTTGAATACAATACAGCAATAATTTATTTATTTATTTTATTTGTCAAGCAATTAGAAGATAACAGGTATAAGTATAAACATGGTTATGAATACAGGGAATGGATACATATAAGAAAAATAAAAAGAAACAATAAGACAGGGATGGTAGGCACGATTGGTGCGTTTATGCACGTCCCCTACAGACCTCTTAGGAAAGGGGTGAGGTCAATAGTAGACAGTCTGAGGTTAGTTTTTGGGGTTTGGGAAGAAACCACAGAGTCAGGTAGAATATTCCAGACATTGACCACTCTGTTGCTGAAGCTGTATTTCCTGCAATCAAGTTTGGTGCGGTTTACCTTGAGTTTGTATCCATTGTGCTCTTGAATTGTTATGGTTGAAGCTGAAGTATTCATTAACAGGTAGGACATTGTAATATATAATTTTATGTACTATACTTAGATTGGACCAAGAGCGGTGTAGTTCTAAGTTTTCTAGGTCTAGAATTTCAAGTCTGGTGGCATAAGGTATTCTACAACAAGTAGAGGAATGGAGAACTCTTTTTGTGAAATATTTCTGGACTTTCCCAACTGCGTTAATATCAGATACGTAATGTGGGTTCCAGACTGATGAGCTGTATTCAAGTATTGGTGTAGCAAATGTTTTGTATGCTCTAGTTAGTAGTGTGGTATTACCGGAGAAAAAGCTACGCAGGATTAGGTTAACAACTCCTAATGCCTTTTTGGCTATGTAGTTACAGTGGGTTCTAGGACTTAGATCATTAGAAATGAGTACTCCAAGATCCCCTGAATTCAATTAATTAAAATAAAATAGGCCCAAAAATTCCATAAAGAATCTCAGAGATAAAAGAAAAAAGAAAAGCCACCATTAAGTCCAATATAAAAAAAGAAACAAAAAATAGAAGATAAAAGGAAAAAGAAAAAAAAGAACTGTTCAAATATTAAAAAGAGATAGGCTTAAAAAAGGGAAAAAATAAGTCCCTCCCCCCCAAAAAACCCCCAAACCCCAGAATCCCAAATGTTCACCAGAAATAAATACCTAATAGGGAGGGGGGAAATTAGAGGATAAGCCCAAAGCAGAAAAAAAGCAGCTTTCTGTCAAAAAGAAAAAACACACACACCGCACCTGTATAATATCTAAGGCTTTTTGTTAACTTCCAAACAATTTTTATGACTCTCTTCTCTGGGCTCTTGTAATCTTTTAAACTTTCTTTCAAGACCAGACTCCAGACTCTTTCTTTCAACCCAGAAGAGCACCTGTAGTAACACTCTTCCATGCTCTTCCCTCTATCTTATCAAACCAGCTCAAAGTCCTTGAAAACAAGCCTCAGCTTTTTCTCAGCTTTGTCTAAGTCTCAGAAAGTGAAAGAAAAAACAATGTTTCCAAGTTTCTAGGTGGCAGTGTTACAAATTTTCCTCTATTTTCACTCCCCCCCTTTTCCAAAACAAAAAAGTTAAACATATTTTAAAGAGCAAAAAATTAATTAAAAAACTTAAGAGAAAAACCAAAAAGGAATCTCTAACCTACAATATTATAAAAATAAAAAAGATAAAAAAGAGCCAGTCCAGTTTCAAAATAAAAAAGCATACATAAACAATCCAGCAATAACAAAAGGAAAACCCCCCACTAATTTTGACTTCCTGTTTAAAATCGCCGCTTAACCACTTCTGTGTTCAATTTTACAATTTCTTTCTTTTACTTAGGGGGTTCTCACAAGAAATAGAGTTTAAAAAAAGTCATCTCACCAAACCGACACACTTTCTCTTTCCATTCTCTTCTGTTTGGACCTGTTCAAACTTCAGCGGCTTTAATGGCTGCCTCTTGGCCACTGGCAAAAAGAGCTTCTCCTGGATCTAGCAGGGAGTTTGCGGTGTCCCTGGGATCAGCAGGATGTGCTCTTTACTTTCACCATCTCTTCGGGATGGTTTCGGTCCAAAAGGACCATTTGGCAATAAAGATATCAACGGGAATCTTGGAGCTTCAAGATAGCACGTTGTACCGCCATGACACTAGCCCCTCCTTCCCTTGGTAGCAGAAATTTTGAGTAGTTCGGAGAACCAGCCAATACCACCTGTGACTGGCCCTGCCCATATCTATTCTCCACCTCCCGAGTCGCAGCTGATCGCCTGGATCTTCTTTGGTTGCCCTGCACAGGAGAACAAAGCTGGAAAGCAGGTTAGTGGGGTGAGGAGGGAATGGGATTTTGCAGTAACCTTCCCCTGCCACACCCAAGCCTCACCCACCAAGCACACCATGCCCACCAAGCCACGCCCACAGAACTGGAAGTAAAATTTGAATCCCACCACTGTTGGGAGTCCTTGTTGTAAGCATCAAGGAGATGGTCTCCTGGCCTGCAAGAGCCCCCCCTTCAGCCTCTCCCATCCCAGGTGTCCCAGGAGAAGCTCCGGGAATTTGGGAGGCCGTTGCCTGGAGGGGATGAGATCTCCCTGGACCAAATTCTCTTGTGCTCTTTTCCTTTGCACTGAGAAAACTGATAGACCCCCTGGAGCAACCCCATCTCTGCCACCAATCGGTACCATTTGACCCAGACTCCATACTCACAAAGCACTAGAAACTTGAATTTGATTTGGGTTTTTTTTTTGGTCTCTCCCTTCAAGGGCTGGAGTGAGACTTTTTTTTTCAAAAACTGGAAAGCTTTTTTTTAAAAAAAATAAAAATCAAAATAAAGAGAAATTCTAAATCCTTTCAACCAGAGAAGAAAGTAATGTTTACACTATAACTATTTTAGCTATTTTCTATCAGCTGTTTATAGAAACTAGTTTATAGAAACTAGCTCTCTAGTGGCTGCCTCTGTACCTGCCCTGCCCCCTTTGTCATGACAACCATGGAGCCCAGGGGCCTTCAAACATGGCAGCTTTAAGATTTGTGGATTTCAACTCCCAGAATTCCTCCTCCAGTCATGTGAGCTCAGGAATTCTGGGAGTTGAAGTCCACAAGTCTTAAACTTACTAAATTTGAAGATCCCTGCTGTAGCCAATGAAACAGGGGAAAGAGACCATTGCCTGGATGCTCGCCTGCCCTCAGCCTGATGGAGAAGGGGGGCTTAAGCCCCTTCCCCAGAAAAGGCTGCCATGAAGAGGGTTTCCTCAGCTGGGGGTTCTGGAGGACCCTTGTCTTCCTCAGGGTCACAGAGTGTCCCCTCCAGCCTGAGGCGATCTGCCTTTTCCTCCCAGACAGCCCTGGATACCCTGTGGAAGTCCTTCCCCCTGTCAGATTGCATTCAATGGTCAGATTGCATTCGCACGAGAGACTGACACGACACGGAGCTGAGTTTTCTCTCTGAGTTTATTTCGGTTCTGCAGAAGCGGGTTCACATCCAAGGCAGCAGGATGGAACCCCGAGCATATTTTACACAGTATATTTATACCCTAAATGCCTCATTGTATGAGGGCTTAACTCGCGGTTTGTCATTGGAATTCATACCTTCGGGGGATATTTTATTGCCCATTAACATTCCCCCGGTCCATCAAGTGGCTTTTTGATTGTTTTAGTTATTGGTATTTCCTAGACCTCCAGCTGTTTGCTGATGGTCCCTCTATAGGTCTTGACACTGCTTTTGAAACATGCATGCATGTAACAATGTTCGTTCTATCCTGATTCTTATCTCCCGAAAGGTTACAAGATGCAGGCTTTTGTAACCAATTCTAAGCGTAAGCGGATTAACAGAAGCAGAAATAGCGTTACATTGTTTCAATTCTCACAATCCCTCCTCTTCTGGTTACATTCTGTTTCAAAAGCACCAAGATCTTTACTAACTTGTATTAACATTTCCTCTGATTGATTGTATAAAATGAGTTCTTTCTTTTTGTTTGTGAACCTAATTTTCCTTAAAGATTGTATACATATATTGATTACGTTGGGAATACATTGGATACAACAGCATAGACTAATCAAAATTACTGCTATGATTATTAGAGTGGTCACTATCGATTTCCACCAAGATCCATCAGGAAGCCAAGACCATAACATATCCCACAATGATCCTGAACCGCTATCCCACTGTTTCTGGTATTCATCTATCCTGGTTTCCATTTCATGTACAGTTTTGGTTATATTTGGCTCATAATTGTGAATATATGTACAGCAATGAGAATGTATTAAGGCACAGACACCTCCTTTTGCGGCAAGCACTATGTCTAAAACATAGCGATTCTGTAATGCAACTTGTCTAACTTCAGATAATTCTTCATTAATCATTTTTATGCTTTTTATGGTGTCATTAAACATTGTGATGGTAAAATTATTCAATCGTTTGATGTCTCGGTAATTTAACCCAATGCCTATAGGTGCGACAAGGGCTCTTCCCATACCTTCCCACCAGGCTCCTTCACTTACTCTGGAATCGAGCTCTCTTTTATTTCTGATCCGGGTGTTGGGTAGTTTATCTAATTTATATATTACTGGTATCACAAACCCCATGGTACAAGTCCCTGACCACAATTTTGGTACTTCTCTATAGGCATATTTTCCACATAACATCCACCTGCTATCATCCATTGCCCAAGTAGCATTGGAAAGCCTTGTCCAATTGATTATCCCCTCAAAATACACACACATTTGACAATAATATGTAGGGAATGGTAAAAGATCATTTGTACAGTCACCTGAATTTGGTTTGCTGGTATTGAAACATGTTGCAGGCATTACAAATGTTTTATTACACCTTTCCCAATCTCCCAGGAAGACTCCCCCAGTAACATTCCTTTTAAAACAAACATGCGCTGTCTCTCGCAATTGGAGGAATACCCTCCCGGTCATGTTTCTCCCAAACTCTCTTTTATTTCCTGTCTTGTCAAAGGCACTCCATGTAAAATGACCCCCCTTTCAGCTCTCCCAGGCAAATGCATACATAACCAACAGTTAGTGATGTTCAGATCTTTCGCCATTGTCCTTATGTTCTTGATGTAGCAATTGTCTGTCCAGAGCTCTTCCCCAAGGTCTCCTGCTCTCTGCACATGTCGAGATTGTTCGGTTCCTGCTTCTTTAACCTGTTGTAAGATGAAAATACTTACAAGTACAGTTGAAGTACACAGGAACAGACGCATGATTTTATCTTTTAAGAGTCAGTTTCAAAGGTTGTCCTTCCACTGGGTGGCTTCTCCAAGGCTTCTCAGGTTCTGGAGTTGCTTTCACACGACTATGGTGAATCCATCCACTTTCCTTTGTCCGGACAGCAGACTCAGTCGTCAGAAGTACTTGGTATGGTCCTTCCCAGCTAGGTTGCAGTTTCTCAGTCCTCCAAGTTTTCACAAGCACCCAATCACCAACTTCATAGGGATGTTGACTTCCTACTAGTGGTGGTCGTTGTGCTAACAGTCCCTGTTTGCGAAGAGACAATAAAGATCTGGACAGCGTCTGCAAATACTTCCTTACAAACATATCCCTGAATTCAGGTATAGGTCTCCCAAAAGTTGTCAAGTAGGGGCGACCCATTAACATTTCAAAAGGTGAAACCCCCACGTCCTTTCTTGGACAAGTCCTAACTCTCAACAGAGCTAGGGGTAAGTTCTTAGTCCAAGGTAATCCATTTTCCAACTGCAATTTTGTTAAGTGTTTCTTAATTTCTGAGTTGCCCCTTTCAACCTTCCCTGAAGACTGAGGATGCCAAGGGGTGTGTAAGTCCCATCTCACCCCTATAGCCCTCATTACTTCTTGAAGAATTTTCTGTGTAAAGTGTGTGCCTCTATCAGAGTCTATCACTTCAAACATGCCATATCTAGGTATTATTTGTTCCAGCAGAATTTTTGTTACCATGGAAGCGGTGGCTTGTTTAGTGGGAAAAGCTTCCATCCACCCTGTCAAGTGATCTTTAACAACTAACAGGTATTTCCATCCACCACTGGGTGGCAGCTCAGTGTAATCAATTTGTATCTTCTGGAACGGCCAAGCTGCTAAAGGCCGCCCCCCCTTCTCTGTTTTTCTGGATGCACTTTTATTAACCTTTAAACATATTAAACACTTCCAGCAAATGGAATGGGCAATGGTCCACATGTTTAGACTCCAATACACTGGTTTGACAGCTTGTACCAATGCTTCAGTCCCCCAATGACTCCCCTCATGTAAATACTGCATGACATTTCTCATTTGTGTTTCTGACAAAACTTTTTCTCCATTCCCAGTCACCCATCCTTTCTCTGTTTTTCTGCACCCCTCCTTCTCTAATCTTTCTATTACAGTTCCATCTGGTTCCCAGTTGTCTTCGGGCTCTTCAGGCAACATGGGTACTGATACCATTTGTAGAGTTACCTCCCCAGCTGCCTCTTTTGCCCACCTATCTGCCCATCTATTCCCAACAACTTCCAGGCTATTCCCCTTTTGGTGTGCGTTCACATGGACAATGGCTACTTGCTGTGGTAATTGTAAAGCCTCCAACAATTCTTCTACTAACTGGAGTTGCTCTATCTGTTTCCCATCTGATTTTATAAACCCTCTTTCTTGCCAGATCTTCCCAAAAGTGTGAACCACCCCCCAAGCGTACTTAGAATCAGTCCATATAGTCACCTCAATTCCCTCAGCCAATTCCAGAGCCCTTTTGAGAGCGTATAGCTCACACTTTTGAGCTGACCATCCTTTTTGTAATGATCCTTTCTCAATTACTTCCCCAGTTTGAGTAACTATTGCATATCCAGTTTTCCTCATGCCATTCTCAACTCTGCTGGAGCCATCCACAAACCACTTCTCCCCTTTTTCCAGTGGAACCTCTTCTAAATCTTTTCTCACTTTTGTCATAATTTCAATTTCTAACAGACAATCATGATCTTCAGCTTCCCATTCTTTTCTGATCCCTTCCAAAAACTCTGCTGGGTTCAAATTTTTATCAGTCCCGATAATGATATCTGGACTTGTTCTCAAAATAGTTTCATATTTTAAAATCCTTCCCTCAGTCATCCAAGTGGAAGCCAACTGACTCAACACTGAGGTTACTTGATGTGGGGAATGCACTACTATAGCTCCCCCAAAGGTCAGTTTCCTGCTTTCTACCACCAAAACAGCTGTGGCAGCTACTGCCTGCACACAGATGGGCCAACCTCTCACCACAGGTTCTAATGTCTTACTCAGAAAGGCAATGGGCTGAAACCGCCCCCCCCCTCTTCTGAGCAAGCACTCCTACTGCAACTCCTGATTTTGCAGAAACATATAGATGAAATGGAAGTTTCAAGTTAGGCAGAGCCAACACTGGTGCTGTGGCTAATGCCTTCTTGATTTCCTCCCACCTTGCCTCATCCTCCTCTGTCCATTCAATAGTCTCCCTTTCTCCTTGCAACTTCTGGTTCAGGAACTGGGCTAACACTGCATATTGATCTATCCAAGCTCTGCAGTATCCAACTAACCCCAAGGCTTTTCTAACCTCCGTCCTATTCCTGGGTGGAGCTAAACTCATTAACCCCTTCACCCTTTCAGGATCCAAACTCCTGACTCCTTGCATGATGTAATGTCCTAAATACTTCACTTTTCTCTCTACAAATTGAATCTTTTCCCTTGATACCTTCAATCCTTGCTCCTTCAGCCAGTTCAGTAAAGCTACTGAACTTTCCCTAACTCTCGCTTCCTTCTCTCCAGACAACAGCAAGTCATCTACATACTGAATCAAACTTACCCCTGGCTCCTTTGGAAAAGCTTGCAACTTTTCCTCCAAAGCCTGGCCAAACAACAAAGGACTTTCTGTATACCCTTGGGGCAATACTGTCCATCTCAATTGTTGTTTCCTCCCACTTTCAGGATCACTCCACTCAAAGGCAAACAAATCTCTGCTCCCCTCTTCCAGTGGACATGCCCAAAAAGCATCCTTTAGATCAATGACTGTAAACCACCCATCCTTAGGGGGTATCTGACCCAAAATGGTATAGGGATCAGGTACCACCGGGAAACGTGGTATTACAAGCCCATTGATCCCCCTTAGATCCATTACTAGCCGGTGCTTTCCATCCTTCTTCTGTACAGCCAAGATAGGAGAGTTAAAAGGGGACATGGTTGGTTCCAATAACCCTTGCTGTAACAACTGATCAATTACAGGCTTCAATCCCTCTCTACCCTTCTTACTCATTGGGTATTGAGGTGTCCAACTTTTAACGATCCCTGGCTGTACCTTGATCTCGATGGGTTTTATTTCCATCCTCCCCACCCTTTGTCCATCTGCCCAAACATCATCATGAATCCGTCCTATATCCTCTTCTTTCAGGACACACATCCTTATTCCACTATTATCCCTCAACTGGAATCCAAACGCTGGCATGAGATCCCTTCCCAACAAATTTACCCCTGACTCTGGTATATACAGCACCTTGCTACAAACTTCTATTTCATCCATACTCATCTCTACCTCTTCCAAAACTCTCACTCTATTCTGCTTTCCGCTCACTCCAGCTACCAAAATTGTTTCCTTTCCCTTCATCCTTTGATTTATGGGCTCGCATACTGAGGTACGACTTGCCCCTGTGTCTATCAGGAAAGTTAACTCCTGACGGTCTGGACCTACTTTTATATTTACCAGTGGCTCCCCGTAGGTCCTCTTAAAGGAGCCGGAAATTCCCTCGTCTTCATATAGAGCGTAACTTCTTTCAGGGTGGCTGTTCTGGCACTCGCGCGCAAAGTGACCATGCTTGCCACACCTGAAACAGTTACGATCTATATCTACTCTATTAGTGCTCATCCCTCTCCCTCTAAAAGGTCTCCCTCTGGGAGGGAATCCTCTCCCCCTTCCCCCAGACGTCTCTTTCCTTGGCTGATCACTTTCTCCCGTTTTCCTCACTCCATTTTTAGCAGCGCTCTGTACCGCTGCCAGCATCATTTGAGACTTCTGCCTGGTCTTGATCTCATCCCTGTTTACAAAGGTCTGTTGGGCATTTCGGATTAATTCAGTAATTCCCTGCGCCCCCCAGTTATCTATCTTCTGGATCTTTTTCTGAATATCCGGCCAGGCTCCTGCCACAAACTGCATCTTTAACATGAATTCAAATGCAGGAGTGTCTGATTTTACTCCTGAATATTTTTCTAAGCTTTGTCTTAGCCTGGCACAATAATCCCCTGGGGATTCATCTTTTCCCTGGGTTATCTCAAAAGCTCTTGTTAAGTTCCGACCCTGAGGGACTGCACTTTTAATTCCCTCAATGATCATTGTCTTTAGATCTTTCATATTTTGTCTATGTTCTGCATTTTGGATATTCCAATTGGGAGGTGCCAAAGGGAACTTAACATCCCCAGCAACTGCTTGGTCATTTCCCAATTGTAACACTCGCCAATGTTCTATTGCTCCCTGCCTAATCAAATCTCTTTCCTCCCTGCTGAATAAATGCCCCAAAACGTACATCAGCTCTTCATACGTATAATCATTTGGTCCCAGAAACAGTTCTAATTCTAGGCTTACTTTTTGTGGATCCTCATGAAGCCGGGGAAGTGATTGCTTTAACTCTCTCAGTTCCCCAGGTCTCATAGGTTGAACGGCATACATAGCCACGGGCTGTCCCTGAGCGTTCAGACCGTTTGGCACTCCGCGCAAAGGATAAGCGTGTGCCGGCTGAGCCGGCTGAAAGGGAAAGTTCTGAACGCTTCGTTCTAACTCCCTTAACTCTCTCCGCAAGTGTGCATGGAGTGTAGGCGGCGGGGAGGGAGACAATGGAGCCGCTGCCGCTGCTGCTAATAAATCTTGCTGATTATGCGGAGGAACAGTTGGTGGAGGACGATAGAACTCATCGTCAGACTCCGGATTTTTAAGTTTGGACACAAATTGGTCAGCCGGTGGCAGGCTGGGTCCTTCAAATTCAACGTGATACCATACTTCCAGGTACGGTATCTCTGCGGTTAATTTGTGAGCCAATTGGTAAATTTTTAGTTGGTTCATCCAGTATGTACTGGTTTCTCCCTCCGGTGCCCAATGATAAGGGAATTTTGGATCAGAAAGGGGGTATTTTGGCCACCTGTATTTGCACAAAAAAATCATGTGCTTTTTCTCCAGATTCCGGGTAAAATGCTTTAGATTCGGGGAGAACCACTGGTTTAGTAGTTGTCCCAAGGGCGAATCTACCGGAATAGGTTTTCTGCCTTCTTCCTCCTCTATCTTCTCTCCCCTTGAGGCTTCCAATAACCTCTTACTTTGCCCTTTCCCCATTCTCGTCACCAGACCCGTCCTCCAGCAGGCGCTGGACTTTCTCCCAGAGAAAATTTAAGGACACCTTTCTATCAAAAACCCTATTCTTTTGGAAAAGGAACAAATTTACCTGATCACTCCGGGGACCTGTCGTCAGTCCAGGTATGCGGATGTGCGGGCGTCCCCGACTCAGGCTTTCCCGTGATCCCAGATCACTCGCAAGGTATCTTCACTCAGTCCGTTCGCTCTCTCTCGTTCTCTCTGAGGCTTCGTTTTGGATCGGAGATTCCTGGGATCTCTCGATCAATGGGGAGTGGGGTTGTCTCCAAACGAGACGGAGTGGCCACTACTCACCAGTCCCCAAAACACCGAGGATCGCCGTGGAATCTCCTGGCTGGCTCGCCAGCTGTCAGATTGCGTTCGCACGAGAGACTGACACGACACGGAGCTGAGTTTTCTCTCTGAGTTTATTTCGGTTCTGCAGAAGCGGGTTCACATCCAAGGCAGCAGGATGGAACCCCGAGCATATTTTACACAGTATATTTATACCCTAAATGCCTCATTGTATGAGGGCTTAACTCGCGGTTTGTCATTGGAATTCATACCTTCGGGGGATATTTTATTGCCCATTAACATTCCCCCGGTCTATCAAGTGGCTTTTTGATTGTTTTAGTTATTGGTATTTCCTAGACCTCCAGCTGTTTGCTGATGGTCCCTCTATAGGTCTTGACACTGCTTTTGAAACATGCATGCATGTAACAATGTTCGTTCTATCCTGATTCTTATCTCCCGAAAGGTTACAAGATGCAGGCTTTTGTAACTAATTCTAAGCGTAAGCGGATTAACAGAAGCAGAAATAGCGTTACATTGTTTCAATTCTCACAGGAATATTGTTGAAAATCCACCTAAGGAACTATTGCATGCTGCAGATCAGAAGCTGCATGACAGAGCATTTGCTTATATCGTAAGTTTAGAAGATGATCAGTTTATCAATGTCTATATCAAAAGACTGCAAATGAAGTCTGGGATAAATTGAGGACTGTTCATGCAACATTGCACAATTATCAAGAAAGTTATATAGAGCTTGTTTGCAGCCAGAGTTTCAGTGGAACAGCATTTTGTTCATATGCAAACTTTGTTTGTGGAATTAGAACAATGTGGGATGAGGATTCCTGAATCTCAGAAGGTACTCTGGTTTTGAACAATCTAAATGAAACTTGGGACATTGTGTCTGCAGTGTTTGAATGCAAACCAGAGCAGGAATTGAGTCTGAAGGCTCTGAAAGCATGTCTGATAGCTGAAGAGCAGAAATGCCATTATACGAGGAGGAAAAATTCCTGAGGAGGGGGCCCAAGAGGAGCAATGGAAATTTCCACAACCAGGCTGTCTCCAGAGACCAGAAGAGAGCAGTAGAGGATATCAGATTACAGCTAAGCAAAAAGCCCAACAACAGAAAGGATGTTTCATCTGTGGTGACACTACTCATTTAAAGAAGGACTGCTTGCAAGACAGAAGAAGTTTTCAAGGACAGGTTGATGGACAGATTGCTGTTGCAAAAGCCTGCAATAGTAATGGAAGAGATCAATGGCTTATTGACAGTGGGGCTAGCCAAATGATTATTAATAATGCTAAATTGTTTTACAGGATGGATGCAGCTGCAGGAGACAAACAGTAGCCTTGGCAAATAGCAAGAAGGCTAAAGTCACTGGAAGAGGCAGTGTACAAATTCCATATTTGGAAACAAGGTTTAACAATGTTTTATGTGTGTCAGAAATGGAACATAATTTGCTAAATGTCTCTAGTTTAGACAAGCAAGCATTTGAAATCACATTTGTAAATGGACAGTGTCTTATAAAGAAAAATAGGATTGTCTGTGCAAAGGGCATAAAGCATAATAACCTTTATATGTTACAAGACAAAAAGTTCAATGTGCACAAACTTTTGGCAATGTTGCAAAGCATGATTCATGTGTTCATCTTTTGCACAGAAAACTTGGTCATGCCAACTTTAAAGTTGTTCAAAAGATGGATCAGTACGCAGAAGGATTGCATGTAATGTTTGAATTGTGCAGGATGCAAAACATCAAAGTCCAAGGCATTCCCAGGAAGCAAGCGTAGCACAAGGCAGACAACGAGCTCTAGAGCTGGTACATGCAGATTTGGTGGGCCCAATGCAAACCAGTTTGGGAAGCGCTAAGTATGCGCTGGTCATTGTAGATGACTATAGCAAATTTGGGTTCTGCTATTTACTAAAGAGTAAAACAGAGGTGCTACAGAAATTTAAGCAATGGGTAAGCTTTGTAGGAAGAAGGTATAAACACAGGTATGTCAGCTGCAAATTGACAGAGGTTCAGAATTCATGTCAACAAGTTTTCAACAGTAGTTGGCATAATTAGGAATAAAACACAGACGCACAAATTCTTACACAGCAGCTGAGAATGGTATTGCTGAGAGATGAAATGGAATCTTGCAAACCATGAAGGACTCACTGCTAGAGGATTCTGGTCTAAGCAGGTCATATTGGGGTGAAGCTATATTGACTGCTAATTATTTAGTTAATAGGTTGTGGAGTTCCTCCATTAATGATACTCCATATGCAGTGCTATATGGGATAAAACCATCTCTAGCACATTTAAGGGTGTTTGGAAGCAATGTGTGGGTGCATATTCCAAAAGCAATTAGAAGAAATGGGCAACCAAAGGCTAGAAAGCTCAGGTTTGTGGGCTATGAGCCAGGCTCAAAAAGTTATCGCTTTAGCGATGGGAGCAAAAGACTAGTAATTTTAAGGTCTGCAAGCTTTGCAGAGCAACATTGGAACAGAATTGATGAAAATTTTTGGAATGATTCACCTAGTGATGGTGATCCACTTTGTGATGGCAACTCACTTAGTGATGGCAACTCATTTAGTGATGGCAACTCACTTAGTGACAGTGTCAGCGTTCAGGGAGGAGAAGCTGAACAAGATATTAAGCAAGAGAGGATTGACACACAGGAACAGTCAGTGCCATGCAGGTTAGAGCGATGGAACAAGGGGATTCCACTTGACAGGTATTCTGCTAGTGGAGTTAAAGTGTGTAATGTAGGGTATGAGCCAAGGAACTAAAAAGAATTGGCATTACCTAAAATTGAACAAGTAAAGTAGAAAGAATCATGGACAAGGAAATGAAATCCAGGGGAGAACATGAAGCATTCACATTTATAACTTTGCCACGGCGTAGCAAAGCTGTAGGATGCAAGTGGGTATACAAGAAGAAGGTACTACCCAATAATAGAGTCCAATATAAAACAAGGTTAGTGGCACAGGAGTTTTCACAGATGAAAAATGTGCACTATGATGATGTGCTCACGCCAACTATAAAGAGTGAAACTGGCACTAGTTTTGGCAACAGCACATGGCCATAAAATTTGGCATTTTGACATAACCACTGTATTTTTCAATGCAGAATTAGAGGAAGAAATTTATATGGTTCAAGTACCAGGGTATGAAAGTAAAAAAAACTAACACAGTATATAAATTGAATATTGAAATGTCTTCGGTTCAAGAATTGCAAGGCTGATGATTGCATGTACACTGGAAAGTTACAAGGTTGGGATCAATGCAATTGCATTGGATAGGTATAGAAATGAATTCTCAGGAATTTGGAGGGAACTGTGAATGTGGGTCTTCAAATACAGATATCTGAAGAATATTAAAGGTAATTGAATTTATGTCTATTCCAGTTATGAAGGGAGGAGTGTCAGAGTATATTCATGATCCGGAATAGAGCTTGGTCACAAGATCAGCCAATGAATAGGCATAGCAACTAAGTCAGCCAATCAGGATTGTTTTGGATACTGAAACTAGAAGTAGCCTAAGCGTGGCTCTATATTAAACTCTGAAGCTATGTTAAGCTGAGTCTGTCTATTGAAAATGAAACTGCTTCTCTCCTCTGCTGTATATAATGCTTGCTACTGAAGTTACTCACAACATGTTTCTGTTGTGAGTTTGCTCCATGTTGGAGAAATCTGCAACTGGTTTATAAAATCTACTTATTGTGTTTATAAAGATGTTAAATGAAGCATCAGCCATCTGTGTTTATTTTTCTGACAGTGAGTTAATGCTGCAAAACTCAGAATAAACTGATATTTTAAATTCAATGTTCAGCATACAATATTATTTCTAACTATCAAATGAACACCAGAAATGAATCTCATGAATTCTAGAGAAATATCTTTCTCATTCAGATTCCTTCATTTTGAAACCCTTATCAAATATTTGATCCAACTGTATTCCTTGTCCTGGTCTTCAAAAGCTTCTAGCCCCTCCTTTTCACTTCTATGCCCTTGAGCGAAACTTCTGCAACATTTTTCTTTTAAAAATAAATAAAGGTCAAATAATGGATAAGGTAACAACTGGGAATGGCATCCTCATGGATCTTTAAAGACACATTTTTAATGCCTCAGACAAAAAATGCATCCATAGCACTTAGGAGCAACTGCTCAGGCACAGCATAATTTTAATATGTACATACAGTATTATTCCATTATAATATTCCATTTACATGGAATATTATCAGTTCCCTTATGAACACACATCACAATGCATGTGAGAAGACTTCTTAAATTGTGTATGAATATGACTTAGGGCAGTGGGCCCCCGACCTTTTTTTTTTGTCCCACAGCCCAGTATTGGCATCACAAAATAATCCACAGACCGGTACCGGCATCAGCACACACGACCAAGGCAAGGTGAGCTGAGTGACCGGATAGCCAGCCATCCCCAGCTTCTCCCTGCCACCTTCAAATCCTCCTTTGTACCTTTGTTGATGGGCTTTTTGGGCTCTTTTTTAATCTTCTCCTAATGCGAGATTCCACCGCCATCGGGATGGCTCTTCATTTGAAGCCGCCCACCTTCGACAAAACTAAGGTGCGAGGATTCCTCCAGCACCCAAACACAGCTTTCCGACCGACCGATAAGCTCACCCGGAAGCACTTGATCAAACGCCGTCGAAACAAGATGGTGGTGCCCACTTCTTTGCGGCCCAGTAAAAAATGATCCACGGACCGGTGGTTGGGGACCACTGACTTAGGGTATTGAAATACTTGAAAAATCAAAAACTGCTATAATCATGTCAACACCATTCCAATTCTTCCAGAAGCCATAAAAAAGTATAGGGCATTCTTGTTTAATGACATTAATTGGGTGTGGAATTTCTGTCACTAAGCAATGCAATGATTGGGCAAAATATCTTAGATTGTACCACTTAGCAACGGCAATTTTTGCAGTCAGTAGGACAGAACTGCCAAGGCCCCTCCTGCCCATTCCTTCCCCCCAAATAGCTGCCCTGCGCTCTGCATGTAAGACTTTAGAAAGCAGGAGGAAGAACACAGCCAAAGTCAGCTGGGATGGCAGAGTGCAGAGTGGCCAAAAGGATTGAGGTGAGGTGGAAATATATAGGTAGGAAAAGCTGAAGTGATATAGTGGGTGGACTGCCAATCATCCAACATCATATGATCATGGAGGCACTGCAATGGTGTCCTGGCTTGAAACCTGGATTGAAAGTTTCAAATAATTTATCTCTTCCAATACCTCTGTAGTTGCAAGCTGGTCACCCTCATAGCACTCTTCCCTAAAAGAGAAGGTTGGAATATAGATAAAAATAATTCAGCATGATTTGCATGTGTGTGTGTCATACCACTGACTGCCTCCTTCCTCATTTAAAGATGCATTTGCATGTCCCTATCACGTGTCACTTGCCAGGCAGAGTTAACTGCCTGGGAAGTTAAAAAGTTAACTTGCCAGGGAAGCAAAGACAAATAGTTGGGTTAGTAGTCCTGGATGCAAGTCACACCAACACTAACTGGTAAAATATAGCTTTAGCAAGTATCATCTGCATAGCATGGTCAAGATCTTTGTCATGTTCCAGACTGTTGGTAGTAAGAGATCTACTTTATAAAGTTCTTCTTTTTAAAATCTCATAGCTTCCCCCTTGGTGCAAAGAATGGCTCATGTTTTTTATTCAGTAATGTTGGAAATTCACCTGTGAAAACCAAAGCCTATGAAACACACCTGAAATGCAAAAGGGACTAAGTTCACACATCATATTGAAATTAGCACTGTGCCAAATTTAGTTGTGGGGTCAACTATAAACTACTTGGAGTCAGCTATCAAGTATAGATCATGAATTACACTATAGTTTGATTTAATGATACGTTCAGCCAGAGAATCCAGAGTAACCAGATTCAAGCCTATTCAATATGTCACATTCCTTGGAGTATTTTCATCTACTCCACACTAAAGTCTTTCAAAACAATATGGTAATGATAAAACGAGGAGTGACCTCATGTTATTTCTTTGAGCTATTTAGAGGAAAGGCAAAATATAGATCAGGGGTGTCAAACTCAAGATCTGGCCCACAGGGTGCTTAGATATGGCCCATGGGGCTTCCCTGGAAACAGTGAAGGACCGGGCCATGATGCCTTTGCTAGTGAAAATGGATTCCTGAGGTCTTTTTGCTGGCAGAGGGTTGCAGGAGGCTGTCCCAGCCAAAAGCAGAGCTCGGGAATTCATTTTCACTGGCAGACCCTTGGGCTGCCACAGGGCCCCCCAACACGAGTGACATCAAGCTGGCCACACCCATCCTGGCTTCCCAAGGTCTAACATAACCCTGATGCAGCCCTCAATGAAATGGGAGTTTGACACCCTCGATTATAGATATAAAATATGCAACATATTCAATCAATAAAAAACCCCACATGACTTACTATAATTTATTGATCCAACCAGATTTAGAGAGTAAGGCTTATTATTCAAATAGTAAAAAGACTAAGGAATATAGAATTCAGATTTTGAATCTTCATCTTCATGGGCAAATACTGGTGGAGAGTTTCAGTTTCAGTTCAGGAGAGCACATAGACCAACATTCAGATAACTGATAAATTCAGTATTACTTTATCTTTTGAATTACCAAGCAAACATTTCTTGATTTCGTTTTAAACTTATAGAGAATATAAATGACTTTTCTTTCTACCCTTGAAGGAGACTACTGTAAAAGATGCTTTTTTATATAAACACAGTATTGCATCAGTTTAAAAGTTCAAAATCCAAGAGATACTCACATGTACATCTAGATACACATGCATGACTTTTTCTAGTTGGGATGAAAAAGCAGCATGCAGTGAATACTATCAACTTGGAGCAGACAGGACTGGTGGAATGATATATTTAGGGAAATGTCTAGGACAGTATTTCTCACTGGTTGGGGAAATCTGGGAATTGAAGTCCACGTATCTTAAATTGCCAAGTTAAGAAACACTGATTTGGAGTCTGAAATAACAGCCCAGTAGGTCTGCATTTGGGCCAAAGACACAGGCTCCCACAGGTTCATCATCCTACCATCCATTTCCCTTGTACTCAATGGTTTCACAGAGGGAAGTCTTGCGCTTTCTTCATCCTAATTCCACCCTCAAAATAAGCTTTTAAGGCCTGTGTCTTGTTTCTAGGAATACTTTCTTGGACCAAAGCCCTACTGACGTAAAACTTACTTCCGATGTTCTTGGAAGCTGAACATAAAAACCAAGGCAATGCTAGGTAGATATTTAAACCAAAAGAAAAAATAACTTAAAGGCACCTTGTCATGGCTGGATGACTGTGGCAAGATGGCAATGGCAAATTGTGCACTTCTACTTCCTCTGGGAGGATGGGAACTTCCTCTCTAACTTGCCGCAGGAATAAAATTCCATCTTCAACATCTTTCAATGTTATTGTCTTCTTAGATTTCACAGATTCTTTCTTAAGATCTTGAACAAAACTTTCTAGCTTACTGGAAATATAGAAAAATTAGTAGTGTAGAGTGGAGTAGAACAGAACAGAACAGAACAGAATAGAATTCTTTACTGGCCAGGTGTGAATGGACACACAAGGAATTTGTCTTCGGTGCATATGCTCTCAGTGTACAAAAAAAATACATTCACCAAGAATCATAAGATATAACACTTAGTAATAGGATACTAAATAAGCAATCAAATCAAATTAGGAAACTAAATATAAATCGTAAGGATATAGTCATAAGTGGGAGGAGATAGGTAATAGGAAGGATGAGAAGAATAACAGTAATGCAGTCTTAGTAAATAATTTGACAGTGTTGTGTGAATTAGTTGTTTAGCAGAGTGATGGCATTCGATGATATAGCTGATATACATTTTTATCAAAGATATTGCAACTGACAAAGAAAACAAGTGCATTTTAAACTAGACCAGGACTTAGATGAAATGGCAACAAAAAATAAGGAATCGGGAAGACTAGAAAGCATTATATATAGTTCTGCAGCTGTCAGAGAATAATCAAACAATGATAGTTTTTTTTTTAAAGGAAACAGAATAAAAAAGCAAAGTTGTGGTCTAAACAACAGCCACTAGATGGCAAGAAGCGACCAGCACTTCTCCATACTCCAGAATAAGAGAGATGGCATCATTGAAGAAATATGTGTATGTGTGTCTGCATCTGTGTGTCCGTGTAACTAAAAGCCAATAAAAGGAATTTGAAGCTAAGAAGCAGAAACATAAAATGATCACATGTGCTGGATTTGTATAAGATCTTAAAGCCATGCAGAAGCTAAACAAAAACTATTCCAGTTTCACTTATATGAGATGTAAACACAAGATTCTTTATTTGACCTGGTTAACACACTCTGCAAACACACTGTGCAAACACAGCCAATCTGTTCAAGCACTCATGAATCATTTCCGTATCATTTAGCTCAGGTATTCAGCCATTCTGAAACTGTGGGTTGTTCTCGCATCATGAATTATGTTTGATTCTTGCAGACTCCCTAGATAATAGCATATAGTGTCTGAATAACAGTGATTTGTCTCTGCCTGCTTTGACAACTTCCCAGATTCACTTGAAGATCTGGGATTTTCTCTTATTAGTGCTAACTAAATCTGATTCTGCTTAGATTTTTTGAGATAATAAAGACGAAGTGGGTGCTAGACCATAGAAAAATCTTTACTTAATTTGATTAAAATGTATTTCATTAAAGAAGTATCACTAATCTCCCTGAGTTCATTAATTTGTCTCTTCTGCCCTATTAAAAATAACCACAGAGCAGTTGTTTATATAGGGCTTTAGGGAATGCATCCAGTTCTAAGTCAGAGTTTCTCAAACTCAGCAATTTTAAGATGTGTGGACTTCAGCTCCCAGAATTCCCCAGCCAGCATCAACCTAATGTTGAAGTCTACTAGAATTGCTGTAAGTGGTGGGGTGTGAAACTCTGAGATAATAAAACTATAAACTTTGCCTGTTTTTAAAGAGGAAATCAATATTAACAAGTTGTCAAGGAGATGTTGTGGGTAGGGAGGATAAACTGTGGCATTTTTACCAACTAATCATAAATCTGAGCACTCCATTTTTGCTGGATTTATGGTACTAGAGTCTCTTTCTGAGATTGACCTTGGGGTGGAACAGTTATATTGCTTTTAAAAAAAACTTTTTAAAAATGAATGAATTTCCATTGCTCAAATTAAGTGCTGTTATGGGAAACTTAAGTTGAATTAAGCCATCTAAAAATCAACAGGATTTAATCCTCTTAAATATGCACATTCCAGCATATACTTATTCATTTGTTCTGAGGAGCTTGTTAAGAGTGACTTGGATTCCTGAAACAAATTAGGATCCGGTTGATTTTCTCGTGGATGTTGTCATAGTCAATCTTTTGAAGAGTCTTTTTGACGAATTGTACCATGCGCTCAGCCCTACCATTGGCAGCAAGGTGTGCAGGTGAAGTGAGCGCATGTCAGATACCGCGGTCAGCCAGGTACTGCTCAAAAGACAGCGTGGTAAACTGGAGCCCGTTGTCAGATACCAGAACGTCTGGTAATCTGGTGGGTTGCGAACAGTCTTTCCAGTCTTTTGATGACCGCGTCAGTGGTCGTGTTGCTCATTTGGTGAATCTCGAGCCAATTCAAGTAGGCATCGACGGTTAGCAAAAACATGTGGCCTTTGGTCGGCCCGGCAAAGTCCAGATGGATGCGGGACCAGGGTCCCCGCAGTGTCTCCCATTCAGTTGGGGTTGCCTTTGGTGGAGCGTTGCTTACTTCTTGGCATCTCCTGCAAGTTTTAATCCACGATTCGATTTGTCTGTCGATGCCTGGCCACCATGCGTAGCTTTGTGTGAGGCCCTTTCTGCGCACAATGCCAGGGTGGCCATCATGCAAGGTTCTTAGCAATGTCTGTTGGAGTCGTTCTGGGATAACGACTCTATCGCCCCAGATAACACAGCCCTTCTGCGAGAACAATTCTGTTTGACGACTTTTGAATGGTGCAAAGTCGTCTGGTACTTGGTCCAATGGCCATCCGCGTTCCACCCATGTGAGGACTCGTGCTAAGATGGGGTCGCGTTTTGTTTCTCTCGCGATGTCACGGGCCGTTAATGGCGGCGTGTGGAGTGTCTCGATCTGCAAACGCTGTAATCGTTGGTGCAGGATCGTTGATAGTTTCAGGGAGCGGTGTACGGCTCAGCGCGTCGGCGTGGGGAATGGCTTTACCGGGACGATATTGTAGCCGATAATTGTAGGCAGCCAAGAATTCTGACCAGCGGGTCATTCTGGGAGAAATTATGTAGGGAGTTGGCTTGTCCCCAGCGATGATCCAGCAATGGTTTGTGGTCAGTTACAGTGGTGAAAACCCGGCCATACACGTACTCATGAAATCTTTTAACAGCTGATACGATTGCCAGGGGTTCTTTATCGATCTGGATGTAATTTCGCTTGGTTTTCGAGAGCGTCTTTGAGAAGTAAGCAACAGGGGCTTCATTACCGTTAGGTAACACATGGCTCAAAATGGCGCCCACTCCAAAAGGCGATGTATCACATGTAATGTTTATTGGCAAAGTCTCATTGTACTGCATTAGTGCGGTGTCCGAAGTCAGTAGTTTTTTCACATTACGGAACGCCTGCTCTTCTTTGTGACCCCATACCCAAATCGATTTTTTATCTAATAGACGATGTAAAGGTTCAGCGACAGTCACCTTGTGCGGCAAGAATACATTATAAAAATTGATAAGGCCTAAGAACACCTGGAGGTCGGTCTTGTTCTGGGGTCTGGGAGCGTTTTTTATTGCTCTCAATTTGCTATCAGTAGGGTGAATACCCTGACTGTCAATTAAATACCCTAAAAATTCAACACGATTGGTACACAGTTTGCACTGATTTCTTTTGACTTTCAAGCCTGCTTCCTGGAATTTTCGTAATACCAGTCTTAAACGCTCCTGTAAGATTTTTGGAGTGGGGGCGGCAATGAGCACATTGTCAAAATAGGGGACAACGCCCTTGATCCCCTGCAATAGTCTCTCCATTAGGCTCTGAAAGATCCCCAGGGCCACACTGACTCCGAATTGAAGCCGCGTACACTTAAAGGCACCTCGGTGTGTTACGATAGTCTGTGCCTGTGCCGTTTTTTCGTCAACCGGCAGTTGCTGATAAGCCTGAGCTAAGGCTAGTTTAGCGAAGACTTTTCCGCCCCCCAGGGAATGGAGGAGGTGTTGTACCACCGGCACCGGATATGCGCTCTGTTGCAGGGTGTGGTTTAGGGTGGCTCAGTAGTCCCCACAAATTCTAATGGAGCCGTCCAGCTTAATTGGTGTCACAATCGGCGTTTCCCATGGGGAGTGGTCAGTTGGCTTTAACACTCCCTGGGCAATCAACTTATCATGCTGCTCATCAATTTTTGGCTTTAGAGCGAACGGAACTTGACGAGGCTTAAGGCGGATGGGAGCTATCTTTGGATTAAGGCTAAAGGATATCGGGGTCCCCTTGTACTTCCCTAGCTTTTCCTCGAAGACGTCCCTGAATTCGTGGGCGAGGTCTTCCTCCCAATCACTGCCGCCGATTCGGTTAATGCCAGCCACTTCAATGCCGAGTGGTGTGAACCATTGCAGGCCTAACAGACTAGGCCGGTCCTTATCGATCACCATCACGAGTAAGTACGCCGTGCGGTTCTTGAATGCAACCCGGACTTGACTGGATCCTTCGACTGGAATTCAGTTCCCCTGGTAGTCCTTTAACACGAGCCATTGGAATTGAAGGTCTTGGCGCCAGATAGTGGGGATGAGTTGCTTGAGGGTCTTCCATGAGACCATTGAAAGAGACGATCCCGAGTCAACTTCCATTTGGCAAGGCCGATTTTCAATGTTCATGTTGACCCGAATTTTCTTAGCATCTAGGAAGAGGCATGGCCAATAGTGAGTGTTTGATGGGCCTCTTCCCGTCTCGCTAGACGATTCACGGGTCGGTTTCTGTAGGAGTGGTTTACTGGTTCTCGCCTTATAGGGCGATTCCCTGTCGATTGGTGGAGATTGGTTCCTTTCGAGGTCTGGCTGGGTCCGAGGAGGCTTCTGCAGACTTGTCCGATGTGGCCTCGTTTCCCGCATTTGTGGCAGAGCGCGTGACGGAATTTGCAGTCGGAGCAGTAAAGGGTTGGCCCCGCAGCCAGCGCACGGTTGCGGGTATCGTTCCCGATCGGACCGCAGGCAATGGACCTCTTCTTCGTCGCTGTCTGACGATGAAGAGAGGTCCTCATGGTAGGCCGTCGGTAGCTGCCCTTCTGCATTAGGTGAAACTTCGCCGGCCGGTGGATGTGCTGGAGCGCGATTTCGGCATAGTTGGACAGCCGACTTCTTGGTCGCTTCCGCTGCTGTAGCTTCAGCTATGGCGTCTTTAAGGGTGACATCGCCCTTTGCCATTATTTTGCTCTGTACGTTTAGAGCGTCTAGCCCGAGGACTACTCGGTCTCTCAAGGCCTCTTCTAAGTCGGTGAAATCGCAAAGGCCTCCCAAGTTCCGAAGGTCTGAAATGAAATTGGCAACGCTTTCTCCTTTCCGCTGGTTTCTTTGATAGAACTCATGTCGTCTTACGAGCGTTGGAACGGTTGGTGCATAGTGGGCCCTTAGTAGCGGTTCGAGGACATCCCGGTCCATGGCCTTCGCTTTCGCCAGTTTCACTAATGCTTTAGCCATTTTGAATACCGTCGGGCCGCAGTGCGTTAGGAATACCGCCCATTTCTTCCCGGGTGTGGCATCATTCAGATTATTTATTTCCAAAAACATTTGAAAATGATCCATGTAGGACTCCCAGTCCTCTTGAGCTGGATTGAACGGAGCGGGTGGTACTACGCCGCCGGACATGGTTCCGCCGTTGTGCACTTCAGCCACGTGCTTAGTTGTCTTAGTTGGCTCTGATGTCATCCAATCCCATCCTCATCACCAGTGTTAAGTTTCGAGCATGGGTGCAAATGATGGAGACGAGCCGGTAAAAACAGTGAACTTCAAACTCTTTATTTACATATTGTGACAGCTCAAACTAGAGGGCTGCTATAGCCTTCCTTTTATAGGCAACTTATTAACTATTCAACCAATAGCAAACCTGGAGCGCTAGCTCCGTTAACCAATAGGAATGGCCTGTTAATGGCCAATCAGATGCTCCTGAACGGACCAATCCGATCCTGCCATTAACAGCCAATCAGAAGCGCAGGGCCAGAATCCTGCACTTGACTTCAAGCTCAAGATACTTTATTGATATTATTCATTCACAACAGTAATACTTTCTTTTAAAGACAATAATCTGTAATTCATGTGAACTCCAAGACAGCTAAGCAGTAGACAGATCATCAGACTTTGACAGAGCTGAATATTAGGAACAACAAAAACAATCATGTTATTAACAATTGAAAATGGTTTGCTTAAAACTTTGGCAAAAAAGGTGGTAAAATTGGGTGTGTTTCACTTAACAACTCTTGCTTAACAATGGAAATTTGAATCTCAGTTGTGGTCATAAGTTAAGAATGACTTGTACAAAACACTTCCGTTGGAGCCTGGAACCGGAAAGAGGAGGAGATACAGCCAACAGAAGAGGAGGATGTGAGCAAGACAAAGCAGTCCTGAGTCCCTTGGATTTTGGAGGGGTGGCCAGTGATGGAGACAGGGTGCAGGACGACTGAGCGAGGGAGGAGGAGAGGGAAAGAGTAGGCAGCTGAGCAGAGGGACGACAGCAAAAGCGGTATTCTGCAGGTTCTGACCAGTTCTGGAGAACCGGTAGCAGAAATTTTGAGTAATTCAGAGAACCAGCAAATACTACTTTTGATGGAGATTTTACAGTATCCTTCCCCTGCCACGTCTACCAAGCCACACCCACAGAATCAATAGTAAAAAAAAATTGAATCCTACCACTGGGATTTCCTTCTTAGCTTTTTATATTCTCTTTTGAATGATGTGTAAATGTGGTTTATCTCTGTCAGTCAATAGAAATTCTGACTAACCACCTGCCTATCAGGTACTAAGGAGCTGAAGGCATGGCAGCACAAGGAAATAACAATTAAAGACCTTTTATCAACATCCTAATTAACAATTTACATGCAAATAGGGGCCATATAAATACAATGGATAGAATAGCCCAGTGCACATATTCTGGAGAGATATACACATATATCTTTCTATTTACTCTCCATTGTGGGCAATGTTATCTTAATTTTTCCTGCAATCAGTGATGGAATGCCTACTTCTTTTGTCCTTCAATGGAACCTCCTACATTTTGTTGTGAAAGTGTAGCCACAAGACAAATTTGGACTACATTAAAAATGAAAACAATAACAAATAAACGATTTTGACTCTTATACATCGTGTATACTTTACAATGACGCTCTAATGCCAATTGGAGCTGTTTTCATTCTCGTACTGCAAAGTTAGTAAGGTCTGAGATCCAGCTTATTCACTATGCAGTATTATATAACATGTACCTAAATAGGGGGAAAAAAGAACACTGCCAGGAGAATTGGTCCACAAATCTTCACTATTTGAAGATTGCGGGAATTGAAGAGATCGGTGGATGGGACCCTCTGAGTGAGCTGCTTTTTTGGATTGAGATCTGAGAAGACCAGGGGAGGAATTCAGCGGCAGAGGAAGAAGAACCCTGGTTGTGAAAGCGACAAGCAACGCTTTGAATTCTGCGTGAAAGGTCTACTGTCTACTGTCTCAACTTAATACTGCTTATAAGACAGATTGCTGACGTGACGGATTTGAGGTGGAGGTTATAAGCGAAGAAGAGTAAGACAGTAGACCCACAATTATTGGTAGGGGGAAAGAAGAAGAGGGAAGAAGAAGACAGAAAGAGACTAAAGGAAGCTTGGTTAAGATGGATTGCTGACAACAATTAGTCAGCACTTTCTTTCACCCCCCCCATCTTGGAAATATTGTTTAATAGGTTTGGTATACCTTATTCTTTAACAGGCTTGGTATTAGATATCTATGTTTAGGTATAATGTTGTTGTTTTTAATGCTTTTATTTATGTGACCATAATAAAAATTGATTGATTGATATATATTTTTAACTGATTATATTAGCAATATTCTATTGTGGTTCCCAACCTTTACAGCATAGTAGCATGGCAGCAGAGGGAAATCGAGCTGCATGCATGTACGCCGGCTTGACGCTCACACAAGTTAAACTTGAACCTGCATTCTGGACTGCATCTTGTGCAAGTTAAACTGCACACGCGTGTATATGCACAAATCAGCGATTCATGTGGCCTGTTCTGAACTAATCCAATAGGGGGCCGCAACCCAGGGGTTGAGGACCTCTATTCTATTGCGTGCGTGTATCTGAAAGTATGGCTATTGTTTTTCTCTATCAATTAATCATTGGTGCCCTGATTGAAGCTCTTTTATCTTTTATAATCCCAAAAAGTATATTCAAATAAATTCAGTCTTTTTCAGGATAATTTATTCTGGCCTATAGTTATTACATCAGAGAAGTAAGTTCAGGAGGAAAAGGGACTTATGGGATTGCTAATATGCTCCTCTTTCCAATATCCCTGAGAATAAAAATGTTTCCTCTTAAAGTTCAAAATACATGCCTTTGTGAAAGAGAAATAAAAATATGTTACTGAGAACAGTTAATATGGAAGCCACTTTTTCAAACAGTGTCTCTTAACACACTGTTCTGTTCATAAGTTGCAGGCAAGTGAAACTTTAAGGCACACTAGTCACAGCAGTACAGCTGCTGACTTACTACAAGCTAGGCAACAGATATTTACCTATCAGCAACAGCTCGAAGAACAAGAACAGCTGTTGAGAAACTATCAGAAGAAAAATGAAGATTTTGAAGTGCAGGTTTCCCTTCTGCAACATAAAATCGTGGACATGGTTTGTATTTAAGGCCTGTATATTTACTTACCGTATATACTCGAGTATAAGCCGAGTTTTTCAGCCCATTCTTTGTGCTGAAAAAACCGCCCTCGGCTTATACTCGAGTCAGATTCCCCTCTGAAAAAAAAAATGGTGTGGAGCTCCGGAGCTGGGCAGCCGCTTTCCTGCAGGCAAGCCCCACTTCATGGACTCCGTCCATCCTCGCTCCCATCCACCCACCCACCCAAAGCGACGAAGTCCCCCAATCGCGCAGCCCAGAATTGCCCTCCCCTCAGGGGGCAGCAATGACGCCCGGTGCTTCCCGAGACAAGAAGCTCCACCGTGCAATGAAAGCGCCCTGGCTCTAGGCTCAGAAAACAACGCGAGGCGAGGTCGCTTCGGCTCCGCTGAGCTTCGTTTCCTAGCTGCTTTCAGTCCGCTCGGGAGGAGGGGGAGGAGGTGGCCTAGAGCTCAGAAAACAACGCAAGCTGCCGCCACCACCTCCTCCCCCTCCTCCCGAGCGGACTGAAAGCAGCTAGGAAACGAAGCTGAGCGGAGCCTAGAGCTCAGAAAACAATGCGAGGCGAGGTCGCTTCGGCTCCGCTCAGCTTCGTTTCCTAGCTGCTTTCAGTCCGTTCGGGAGGAGGGGGAGGAGGTGGTGGCCTAGAGCTCAGAAAACAACGCATGCTGCCGCCACCACCTCCTCCCCCTTCTCCTGAGCGGACTGAAAGCAGCTAGGAAACGAAGCTGAGCGGAGCCGAAGCGACCTCACCTTGCGTTGTTTTCTAAACCCGTGAGCCTAGAGCCAGGGAGCTTTCATTGCACGGCGGAGCTTCATCTCGGGAAATACCGGGCGTCATTGCTGCTCCGAGGGGAGGGCGATTCTGGGCTGCGCAATTGGGGGACTTCGTGGCTTTGGGTAGGTGGGAGCGAGGACGTTGACTTTAAGCGCTGCCGACCAAGTGTTTCACAAATACCAGTGGGACCTCCGCCACCACCACCCCTCCCTCTTTTGCCTCCTTCCTTCTGATCAATCAGGTTTTCCTAGTATTTGCTCACAGCTGCGTTTTCTCTTCTTCTGTGCTAGGCATTGAACGCGGGGATTTCTGATTCCCCTTACACGCGTGTGGATATGCTGCAGGGCATTTTCTTCCAAATGCCCCACTGGCAGAGAACACTGACTTTCATAATAGTGAGATCATATCCCAAATTAATTGATTCACTAACCCAAAAGAAGATGTTGATGACAGTGGGAGGCAGGAGTCACTCTTTCCCTTGCAAGAAAAAAGCAAGAGCCGTTCTTATGATCTCTCCCTCTCTCTCCCCGTAATACAGTCAAGCCCTTTCCAGCACGCGGGATCCGCCCCCGCCGCTTTGCACCTTGCAAATGCAAAAAACCCGGGATTTTGCATTTGCAGGGTGCAAAGCGGCGGCGGCAGCAGATCGCGCATGCTGGAAAGGGCTTGACTGTATTACGGGGAGAGAGAGAGAGAGAGATCATAAGAACGGCTCTTGCTTTTTTCTTGCAAGGGAGAGAGTGACTCCTGCCTCCCTCTGTCATCGTCATCTTCTTTTGGGTTAGTGAATCAATTAAACCTTTCATGATAGTGAGATCTTTTCCCAAATTGATGAATCTGTTTTTCTTTGAAATAAATATTCAAAAACATTTAATCTTCTGATGCCTCAATTAATGTAATTTTATTAGTATCTATTTTTATTTTTGAAATTTACCAGTAGCTGCTGCATTTCCCACCCTCGGCTTGTACTCGAGTCAATAAGTTTTCCCAGTTTTTTTGTGGTAAAATTAGGTGCCTCGGCTTATATTCGGGTCGACTTATACTCGAGTATATACGGTAGGCTTATTAGTAATATTTTTTTTCCTGAATTCCTACTCCATTCACCAACTGTAGCAACTGCCTAACATGACTTGGGGGGGGGGGTGTCAACAACCACAATTTACTGGGGTTTATAAGGCAAGAAAGATTTAATGTCCTTGCTTTTATGGTCTTCAATTCATTTGTAAATATTAAGTATTATTTATCTTGGATGTTTTAATTTTTTGATTAATATATTGCTGAAAAAGAATATTGTCGTAAACTTCTTGGAAAATTGTAGATTAAGGTAGCATACAGTTTTAATAAATAAGTGAGATTATAATCCAGATTACTTATATCTTTAACATCTTGGAGAATAAAATGATTATTAATTTTGTATATGTGTATTTTTCCTTAGAGCGATTTAAAATTACAGATGGAGGCCCAACATATCTGTCTCCTTATGGTTTACTCAGCGCATGTGAATCAGGTGTGTGAATACATGGAATATGAAAAAGAGAATGCACTTTCTGCTCTTAAAGAAGAGCTCCAGCTACATCATACACAAGAGTTGTGTGAACTAAAGGAAAGTCAGATTGTGGACAATCGAAAAACAGGTACATGGATAAATCAGCAGGAAATTATTTTTTAGAATTCTAAGCTTCTTATAATACTCTCCCAATATATCTCCCCCTTAGGCCATACCCATAGTTTCTTAAAATAAAACTTATTAAAATAAATATTTCAGTGATAATTTGTTTCCACAGATGAAAAAGACCAGTCTGCATGGGTGCATCTGGAAAAATTTAGCAAGAAAGTAGTTGAAGAATATTCAAAGCTCACTAAGGTCAAGAATCAATTGCCTTAGAACTGTTTAAATTTTGTGTTTTCATTCTTGCTCTAATCTTACAAAATGTTAAATGGTATCCCATGCCTTTTTATAATATTGTTAGGCTGTAGTATAAGTATGGGGATTGGGGAAAATACGGGTGAATCTTTTAGGCACTTACCTAAGGAATCTTTCCTGTAATAAAGTTATCTTGTAATTCTTAATGAATGAAAAATAGTATTCCTATGAAAGCTTTATTTGTTTTTTCCCCAGCTGGCTTGATATTCATTTTTATCATTTTTATAGTCAGTACGTGAAATTTTTCCTGAACTTTTTTCAAATGCTACTGAACTTGATGTTGGTGAGAGAAATCATTCTAATTCAGCATTAATGCCAACAGAAGACTCTCAAGGTAACTCCAAGTAAACTCTTCATGTGCAAACCTACACGTGGCTTACTTTAAGCAAAAGTTTATAGAATTGAAGTCCTCGGATACAACCACTCGTTCAGTGACTGTTCAAAGTTAGGACATACAAAAAATGGAACTTTTGATTGGTCTGCAAAGTTTTGATAATCGCAGGACTTCACAGACACATGGATCACCATTTGTGATCTTCCCTGTCAGTTTCCCACAAGTAAAATCAGTGGGGAAGCCAGCAAAGAAAGTTGTAAGTCACCTGTATCAAAAGTTGCTGCTGTATCTTTTTTTTCTTGGGGAACACTGCCATGGAAGTACAAAATCCGTTTTATGCTCTGGAGGTTCCCCTGTCCTCATATAGTACAAGTGGTCCTCGATAGCAATTTGAATGTCCCTTGCTAAGCAATGTAGCCCCATGTGCTATTGCACATCCAGAACAATGTGGGCCATAAAATGGAAAGAGGCAGGACTGCAGGTGGGAGCACAGGTGATGAGATAAATCATTCATAATTCAGCCAGATTGTTGGAGGCAATATGCTCACTCAGTAAACCACTTAAAGCTGTAAACACTGTGAAGCGGTATGTAAGTCTAAGTGCTATTGCTATAATTCAGTACTTTTAAAGTAATTCATAGAGATTAAAAATTCACATACATCCTTAGACTTTCAAAGATTAATATCTTACTGGCGTTATTATAAGAAAAGTAGAATACTATTTAATAAAAATGTATTTTACAACAAGGAATTAAAATTTATATTAGAATAATGAAATGATATATACAGTTTTATTTATTCTCTGTAATTTAGTTTTGCAAGGAACCCGACAAAGTCTCCTGAATAATACAATGGAAACGACCCAGAGGCTACTAGAATACCAAGTAGAATTAATAGAAAGCAGAAAAAAGGTAAGATTTGTTAAATTTGAGCAGAGGGAGAGGGATATGACACTATCTATTCTTTGTTGCAGTCTTTTCAGCAGTCCAAGAAAGCTTCCACACCTATTTGCACCCTGAGGATACAGATAAGCTCTCAAATGCTTAACAACTCTAAGAGAGCTAACAATACACCTTCAGAGTGCTAACAACCAGATAACTGCAAAGAAGTAAATAATTCCATTCCTCACCAGTTAGAACACCAGTTAGAACCGAAGAAGCTTCTTGAACGAGAAGTGAAATATTTTCAAAGAAAAAAAAAGTTCATTTGCTTTTTGGAAAACACTTTTTGAAAACAATATCTATTTCTGAATAAACTTACATTAGAGCAGTGGTCGCCAACCAGTGGGCCGTGAGAAAATTTTGGTGGGCCGCAGAGAAATCTCACCCCCAGAGCACCCCCACAAAGCAATTAATCCAGGCTGCGCAGAAACACACTCTCCCCGCCCACTCATTCCTTACCTGGCAAACTTGTCTGCTAAATTGCTATTTTTCCTTTTTCAACCATCATCTGTTCTGCTGTGCCTGGAGATTTAGATTAGCTAGGAAGCAGGAGATGGTTGGATTTCTTGCTTTCTAGCTAGTCTTTAGATCTTTAGATTTGTGCTTAAAAGCAGAGCCGAACCTCCCTTAGGACTGAAGGTTCCATTATTCAGTGCAGACTCATGGCAAGCAAATTTAAGAGACTGAGCTAGCCGATGGCAGATAGATAGATCACTGAATGATTTTGTGAGCCGAATTAATCTGCCTGGCTACTTTGCCTGATTTGGGGTAAAAGTTGCTTTTTTATATAAAAAATTCAATATTTACATACATGGTGTGTTGTGAGTTAATTTCGTGAGTTTGCTTGCTAGCAAATTTTATGAGTTTGCTTGAAAGCAAATTTTATGTGACAGACTGAGCTAGCCAATGGCAGATAGATAGATCTCTGAATGAATCTGTGATTCTGTCAGGAACTCAATTTGCCTGCCTGCCTGATTTTGGGTAATAGTTGCTCTTTTTTTATAAAAAATTCAATATTTATATAAATATTTATAATATTTACATACAAGCCATGCCCAGCCAGTCACATGACCACCAAGCCAGACCCACAAATTGGCCACGCCCACAGAACTGGTTAGTGGTCCCTGGGATTTAAAATTATGAGTTTGGTGGTCCCTGAGGTCCAAAAGGTTGGCGACCCCTGCATTAAATCTTGATTTATTGATCTGTAGTACAGTGCTACAGGTCCACTTGATAGTGGATACAGAAATTAAAGTTAGATCAATGATGGCTAATCTTTTCGGCACCAAGTGCCCAAAGCGCACATGCCATAGGTTCGCCATCACGGCATTAGATCAAGACAAGAACGTTGGTGTCTCTTAGTTCTGAGATGTTAGAGGAATCTCAGCTAGACAATATCTTTGAAGTAGCACAAATGCTGTGGAAAGCCCCACCCCTCTCCCTCCAGGCAATCATATTTGCCTCATAACTGGATAGCATTCAGGAAATAATTTGTACCTCTTTTTTATCTCTTATTTTGTTTTTGTGATTTGGATTGAATGTGTTCTGATTTTGTTGGTGTTTTTATTTAATTGTGGAACTCTTTAGAGTTATGAAATTGTAATGGGCTGAATATTGAAACGTACAATGAATATTTTGTTCCTCAAGACTACCATGAGTATCAGACATTCTGTTGAACCTATTGTAATGTTGTTAATATAAATAGACTTATATTGTTAATATAAGTAGACATGCATGGTTTTAAAACATTTATGCATATGAAAGAAATACAAAAGGAAAGGAAACTATAGTCCAGTATAATAATCTTAGTTTATTATACTTTGTAATCTGAGTAATATATTTAATATCTTAAAATGTTTATAATTTAAAGATTTAAGTTCAGATCTAGATATCTTCATGCTTCTCAGCAAAGCAAAATAGCTCTTATCTATTTTCATAGCACTGAAATTTTTTTAAACTCTGTAGGCATGGTGAGGCTGCCTATGAATGTTCATAATTTTGTCACTCAGTTTATATCTGAAAAATTGTGTGTGTATGTTTGTATAAAATTTTAAGATATTATTCTGACATATTCATTGCTTGTTTTTTTTATTAAGTAAACGAGTGTTTATTATTTATTCATTTATAGGCATTAAAGTTAAGTCAGTTTCTCAGGAAGAAGTAGAGAACTTGAAATTTCAATTAGAAGAACAACATGCCCAAAAAATTCGATCATATTTCCATCAACAGTTAAAAGAAACTGAAGAAAAATATTTTATTGAGATAGTTCACCTATAGAACAGACTCCAAATTGCCAGTGCGTCTTCTGAAAATTCCAGGTATTTATAATTTTGGAGCCCATTTTTTTTTTATGATTTGAGTTTATTTCAACAGTTTTTCTGTGTATTCAGAATTAATTTTGATGCTAACAGACTTTGATCAAGGTAGAAAATTGAGAGCTTATCCTTCCTGTTTTGTATTTTCCCAATTCCAGCCATGTTTCATTTAAAAGAAGGAAAAGAAGCTACAGTTGGATCTTTATACTTGATTCCATGTGTCCTGAATGATCTAGGAGAGTGATACCCAACATTTCTGGCTTGGTGGCCCAGTGGATAGGGGAAAGGTTTTAGTTCCTTGTGAATAATAGATGAGGCACACATGAGTACATGCAACTCCATTTGTTCCCAAATGGAATTCTTGCAGTCGTGCAAGTCAATACCTCAGGATGGCTGCCACTTGCCCGAGGGAAGTTTTGCACACAAGCACAAGATGGACATTCGTACAAGGGCATGTGGTCATGCTTGTGCGAGACAATTGCCACTTGCATCAGGGGAGCTTTGTGCACGATTGCAAGACGGCCACTGATCGCACACATACATATGCACTTGCCCACCAATGTGTGACTCTGTTTCAAATAGGTTGTGACAGTGTCGTGGACTGGAGATTGGAGACCCCTGATCTAGGTAAAGTGTATATTGCAGCACAGTTATAGAGCATGGGGCTTGCATTCAGAAGATCCCAGATATAATATTCAGCATTTCCAGGTAGTGCTGAAAAAGACTTCTGCAACTTGTCATAATTGTTGTATATGATAGATGGGTAGGATCATGGGTATATACATATCTCCAGTTTGTAAAGTGGAGAGTAAACAAAGAAGAGAAGTCTGCTACTTCATCTCTTCATTTCAATCAGTAAGATGAAAAGAATGTATAGAATGTATCTGAATTCTAAAGAGAAAAGATTGCTTATATATATTTATCCTGAAAATTGTCATACAGATTATTATTGATTTCATTAATAAAAATGTAAAAATATGGATTTTGTATTGGTACATTATACAATGTTGTATTTCCTAAATAATAATGTCTATTATATGGTGTTCTTTTCATTTTAGATATAAATAATTCACCTAATAATATGGTATTTATCTGCAGGATTTTTTCATTATTGAAAAAAGCTTATCATTTTCTGATACTCTTTTTTTCTCAAGTAAAAAAGGTCTTCTGTATTGCCCCACTGTTCCTATAACCCGAGAAGCAGAAAATTGATGACAATCTAAAATAAAGTGAGACCTCAGTTAAGGACTGTCTCATTTAATGACTATTTGAACTTAGCAATGGTGCTAAAAAAGTAGGTTTATGATTACTCTTCAAACTTTGGACAGCTGCAGCATCCCAGAGTCTTATGATTGCCATTTGTGACCTTCACAAGTGATTTTGGTGATTGCCTTGTTAGTTGTTGAATACTAATGCATCCATGAACACAAACTAGAGTCAGAAGATATGATGGGCAGAGAATTCTTGGAAGTCTGGCATTCAGACAAATCAGCTTTCAATGTGGAATAATCAGCATCTATATATCATTCCAGGACTCAATCCAAAAGTAAAAAAGGATATGAAATGATCAACCTCCATATCATCAATGAATATCCAGAAGAGCAGAAATTAACACCAATAATCAAGAAACAAACAATACCTCAATCATGAAGCTACCAACTCAGATAAACAAGCTAACAGCAAACAACAGCCTAATCAAGGAACCATCAAGACCATTTCCACCAACCCTGAAAAGGCAGGCTACTAGTGTATAAAATGAGAACAAAATCCACTCTCTCCTAGCTCTGATAATGTTACCTGCTTTGGTGATGAAATGTCTGCAAAAAAACCACCAAGCTTAAAAGAGCACGAAGGGCATCTCAATTCAACCTTGAACTATAGATATTCCCTTCTATTGGTGATGTATAATCTTTCAGAAGCTGCTTATGCCTTTTAATAAAATGTGTTGCATCATATTAAAGCAGCAAGAAATTGAAGTCCTCCTATTCCATTTCAAGTTGCTGTTCAAGATTTGAAGAAAATTTAAAAGAAAAAACTACAAGGATATATGAGCAGTCCCCTGTTTCAAGGATAATTTATAATCTAGATTCCAAAAGAGGAGTGACTTGCATTTAAGGAACAAAACTAAATAACAGCATCCTACACTTCCTTCTTCCACATCTGCTTACTGCAGTTTTTAAATGCCTCAACAATAGTGTGAGCAACAACTGAAGGATCAAAAAGTCTTTGTTCCATCTGAGTGTTGATCATGCAGAAAAGAATGAGGCTGCTTATTTTAGACTGAAAATTGGGAAAATATAAAATTCCTGGTGAAGTCCCATTCAAGTACTTCCTTGTGGTTAGAAATTCAGGCCCTAATTCCCTGCTTTAAAAACTTCAAATGAAATTACATTGAAAAACTATCCAACTTCTCAATTTTTCTTTTTTTAAATTAGTGTTTCTGTGAAGTCATATGTAAATAAAGATAAGCAGAAAGCAAAACATGTTGAAGGTGATACTAAAAAAAATGCTGAGAAGATAATAGAGGTACTATGTTTCCCTATTTACACAATGTATATTGAATAGAAAATATAAAAATATATTTTATATTGTTATTTTACTTAAGCAAAACCCTAGTGCAAACAAAACCTGTACATATTTTAAGAATTCTTTGAAATAGTTGGTATGAAACATGTTATTTTGATTATATCAATTATATCATATTTGTAAGTATATGTAAGTGTGCTTATATGTGTGTAACACTAATAATAATATAACAACTATAAATGTTAAAAAAACTACTAACTTTATTGAAATTGTTTATTGAAATTGTTAACTTTATTGATTTTATTTTTTATAATGCTGATGCCATTTTATCCTTAGCCTTGAGGCTCTAGTGATTCTATTTTTATCTGTTTTCTTATACCAAATATATATTTACTTAATACACATTAAAATCTGCTTTTCCCCCTCTGCTTTATTAGATTAGATGGATTAGATTTCTGTCTACAAAACATTGTGCTACAATAAGTGTAAGAGCCTTGAGCTTCTGTTATTTGAGGAAAGCGATTAGTAATAATGCAGTTTCCATTATATCTCTTTAAGGCAAGACTGTATTTTTATCCTTTATTTCTATATAATAGTATTCAAAATATAATTATTTGTGACATAAAAATGTTCAGAACTGATGTTATTAAAAATGACATTTTTCCCCCAGTTACCTAATGAAGCTGATGTGATTGAATTGCTGGAAAAATAGTACCAAGAAAAACTTCTACAAGAAGTGGTAAAGGTACAGTTGTATTAGAATACTATGGGAGAATTTAAAACCAATAAAATGTAAGCAATATAATAAAGTAACCACAGGTGCTCATCTCAAATGTGTGCAACATTCAAAAGCCCATTGAAAAGCTGCATTTTAACAGCTTTCTAGGTAGTTGGTCCCAAATTGCAGGTGGAATTCCATAAAATGAGATCTGTCATCAAACATTATCCCTGGATATAGATACTCACATGAAAGTAAGTGACACTGGACATCCTGGGATGAGAATGCTAAACAGAGATGTCTGGAAAAGATGATTTTGGATGTAGCTAAAAACCAAACCATGAAGAGTTTTAATGTAAAATCCAGAAGTTTGAATTATACCTGAAAACCTATGGAAGTGCCAATGGTTGTTATATCTGTCATGCAAATAATTGTGTTCTACATCAGTTGCTGTTTATAAATACTTTCAAAGATAATCTTATAGTACACATTGCAAAGTTTTATTAGAATTCTGGTTCAAATAAAAACAAGAATTGCTGACATGTCCTCCCATTCCATGGAGGGCAACAACTGGCACAAGCCTCCTAAGCATAGTCTGCATCTTCCTATCCAGCAATAATAGTCAATAATAGAATTCAGAGGGAATGCGATACCATCAAGAGCAGTGGTTCCCAAAGTGGGCGGTACTGCCCCCTGGGGGGCTGTGGGATGCCTTAGGGGGCGCTAAGAGACAAGGGGGCTGGCAGGGGGGCATGCAAGACCCTGCAGGGTCATCCTATTGACTGCTGCACCACTCCGGAGTCGGCACCTCGAATGCAGCAGCTCCGATGCATAGCATTGTAATGGGCTCCAGGAGGAGGAGGAGGAGGAGGGGATGGAGTAAAGTGCACTAAATTTGAGTGTGCTGCACAGGTGCTGCAAGAGCAGCGAACAGCCATGGAGCCGGCTGTGGTGGGCTTGGAGAGTGCGCATGAGAGGAGGAGAGGAGAGGAAGGAAGGAAGCCTCTGCCATGGCTTGCGCTCATTCCTCAGCCAACCTGAATTTCCAAAAACTCGCCAAGAAGAAAGAAAAGAAGCTTCTCACACTCTTGGAAAGTCCTTCGTCTCTCTACTTGGGGAGGAGGAGGGAGAGGAGGGAAGCTTGTTCCTCAGCTAGCCCAGATTTCCAAAAGGAAGAAAGAAAAGGGGATAGCAAAGAGCCCCAAGGAGAGCCTTTCCAATGTGAGAAGAGACACAGGAGAGAAGGAGGGAGAGGGAGAGAGAGAGAGAAATGGAGGAGGGAGAGAGATTCGGCTCAATTCACTCTGTCTGCTCCTCTCTCTGTCTTTGCCCAGTTTTGCAAGGATTCAGCAGTGATCTAAGGCAGCAACCTCGTAGCACTGTGAGGTAACAGCCTGACTGTCACTCCTTTTGGAATGCAAGGTTTATTTTTGTATCTTTCCAGAGACAGAAAGAAAGTGGCCAAATTTCCTTACAGTTAATCTCTGGGTGTGGGAGTTGCATGGGAAGGGGGGTGGGGAGAAGGAAGGAGGAAGAGGCATAGAGAGAGAGAGAGAGAAAGAGAGAGAGTTAGAGGAGAGGGGGGGAGGGGAGGGAGAGAGAAAGAAAGAGACGAGAAGGAGGAAAGTATGGAGAGGAGATAGAGATGGGAGAGGGAGGGAGGAGAGATAGAGAGCAACCTGTTCCACATAGAAAACAGAAAACCACAAAACCTGGGGGGGAGTCATTTGACTCAGTGGGAGTGACATTGAGTTGCCACGCCCACCCATGTCTTGGGGCTCCTGGTGTTTTGTTTTCTGTGGGAAACAGGTCCAAATGGCTCTTTGAGTGTTTAAGGTTGCCGTCCCCTGTCCTGGGGGAGGCAGAGGAAGGGGGGCTTTGACCACATGCCCAATATCCAGGATCCTGCTCAGCCAAGCCCACCCTTCTTTATAGTTGCCGTGCCTGACAGAAAGTTCACAGGGTGTTCCTTCTGCCAGGGCTCAGCCTCCCAAGCTGCCCCCCCCTCTTGGGGTACTCACCTTGTAGAAGGTGGTGCTGTTCCCTCCTTCCTGGAGCAGGGCAGGGTTGAGGAAACCCACGGTAGGCAGCTTTGCTCTACTTTTGCGATGTGCTGCCACTGCGTTTGACGTGCCGCCTCCACAGGCTCACCACCTCTCTGGTGTAACAGTCAATGGGGTGAACCTGCGGTGCCAGTGCCTCGAATGCCCCCCTGCCGCCTCTTAGCTTGGGCAGGTCCCTCCAATGCAGTGGGCTCAATCGGGTGGACCTGTGGGGCCGGCACCTAGAGCGTGGCAATGTCGGCATGTTTGAAAAGTTGAGCAAAGCCAGAGGTCGGTAATTTTTGCTGCAAAGAATCACAAAAGCTTCTGGGTTGTGCACAAGAAGGGGCACACATGTCAATGCAATTCAGCAACATAAAATAAAGAAATAAAAATAAAACAAATCAACAAGAATTAGCAAAGCATCTCTGATTAGATTTTATTCACTACTAGAATCTAATCAGAGATGCTTTGCCAATTCTAGTCCAATGACCTGCTCCAGTAGGGTTAGGGAGTGTGTGTGTATGTATCTGCATGGCTGTCAAAACTCCAAAAACAGGTCAAGTATCTCTGGGGAGGTCAGTCATAAATTGGAACACTTGCTAAACAACTGGCCATTAAGTGAGGACCGCTTGTATTTGGTTTATCAGTCACCTGGCCATGCCCACCCAGTCACATGACCACCAAACCACACCTATCCGGTCATGTGACCAGCAAGACACACCCAGCCAGCAAGCAATGCCAGCCAGTCACATGACCAGCAAGCCACGCCCACCCAGTCAGGTGACCAGCAAGATTAAATCAAATTAGGCCACACCCACATAAATTTAAATCCCACCTCTGGGTGAGGGGCATCGAGGATGAGTTTGTAGCACAAAGGGGGTGGTGGAATGAAAAAGTTTGGGAACCATTGATCTAGAGATATAATTGGAGCTGACCTTCCTTTTTCTTAGGGTTCAACTTCAGCTTCGTTTTATCTTATACAGAACCCCATAACCTCTAGGTGTTGATGAAAACTTTCACTGTATCTCCAGTTTTTCCTACATTTTCTGACTGATTACCCTCAGCATATTAATCATACCTCACTCCAGATAACCTTCAGAAATATGCTCATGTACATATTAAAATGTAGAGTAAAGAGAATGGTTGCCTGTAAACTCTACAAGGGATTACCCATTGAGCTCAGTTCTCCTTCCCAGTTAATTGCATTGTAGGAAGAAGGACTATAGGAGCCATTATAATATAACACTACCAGTCCACAATGCTAACAGCATTTTCCTTCTAATATGTGTGGTGTATGCATGCATACACCTTATTATAGAACCTTATTATGTGTTCAGTATTTTCACAGCATTTTAGTTCAATACTTAACATACAAAGCATTCATTTTATTTTCACCATTCAACATAATACTGTCATTTCCATACAAATATCTAAAACACTCCTTCAAACATTACTTCATTTCAGTTTCATATATTATTTTGTCACTTTAAATTCTGATCACTCTTTTGGAAGCTCCATGTTTAGCTATTTCCCTTGCAGAGATTCATATATTTGGAAAGAATGTTAAAGATCTCACTTATTTGAAGACTACTGTTCTATTCCCTTTATTTTTTTTGTGGGTGAAAGATACCCGTTCTTTTGTTGATCCTCATAGTTTGGTTTCCAGAACTTTAACTTTTTTAGTAGCTTTCCTCTGAATGTACTTCTATTTGTCACTATACTTTTTGAATTATGATGCCCATAAGTAAACAGAATACTCCAAGTGAGTAGGGCAGAGAGCATAGAGAAAAGTGGAACTGTTTGTGATTAGTGCACCTCAAGTTAGTATTTGTCTTATTAGCTGTATCACACTGCTGGCTCATGCTTAATTCATGGAAATAGATTACTCATTAGCTTACATGGAAGCATGAATGAAGTATTTGTGTTTCAATGTTTTTATTAAGGTGGTTGTAACCATGAATATAGAATTTGCGCAGAAAACTGAACTAGCAAGAATTGCTAATCTAAAGGAAGAGGAAATTTCACTGATGAAACCCATAGGAACTCAGCTGGAGAATAATTATCATAGAAAGGAATATCTAAAAGAATTAAATAGTCACATAAATGAGAAGACATGCAGTAAGCCTGAAGAATTGTATGGTAAAATGTCACCACTTGAAAGACAATTTGAACTTGATGCTAAACAAGCTACACTCTATGTAGTGCAACGTTTTCATCCAAAGCTTTCAACATATTCTTCCTCCCATGAAGAAGAAATTATTGAAAAGATACCTATGGTAAATAAATTTTAAGAATACAGTTTTTGAGATTCTCTTTTATTTTCATGTGTGCATAATAGCAAAAGGCTTGTTAGCATGCTTGTTACATTACAATATCAGATTTCTGTCAAACATTCTTAAAAATTCCCTTCTGGACTTTCCTGCCATTTTTTGCATGTCAGCTAAACAAATTGGAATGCTGTTTCTGTGGTTTGCACATTATTACATGCAGAATAATTCTGATTCTTGCAGAAGAATTGGGGTCTCTGATATGTTATAACAAACCAGAATTATAAGTCAGGAAATTAAAAGACGAAGAACTCAGGAAATCTATTCTCATATAACACTAAATAAATTTGAGCCCAGTTTCCTAATTTAGTTTCTCCTGTTGGCAGAAACTAATCTATTTCATTGTTGACTCTTAGCAACCATTTAGGTTGTATTTTCTATCCACATGGTTTTCTTGGTGAAAATACAGGAGTGGTTGGCCATTACCTTTTCCCTCTCAGTATGAGTTGTTGCTATTCCATTGTCTCTAAAATGATCATCGGATTATGCCATTTTTCTGTGACATAGCTGTCCAGTACAGGTGCCTGCTTCCTTTAGCTGGAAGTGGAATGACCTTTGTGCCTTGGCTGACTCTGTTCTGAATATATATTCTGAGCGCACACTCCTGATTTTCTTCACTCATCCTTCCCAGAAATATCCCTACAATGAGGCATCGCAACAGTATTAAGGGAAGGGAAGGAATGGATAAATGTTTAGCTGCAGCCCTTTATAATTTTATATAAAACAAAGTTTGAGACCAAAGAGAAAAACCTTAAGTTATACATTTTTAAAATTGAATTAATTCAATTTTCTAAATAAGTATATAAACAAGTTCCATCTAAACTAAACTTTAAAAGAATAATAAGAATACCTACAGACACCAATTCCTATGTGTATGTTTTTTTTTTTAAATAAGTCACACTGCCGTGAACAGGACTTGCTCCTTAGTTACTATGTTTAGGGTTTCAGCATAAAGCAAAATGCATTGGTCTGCTTTTAAAATTGTATTAGAGGAAAGTTATATTTACCGTATATACTCAAGTATAAACTGAGTTTTTCAGCCCTTTTTCTGTGCTGAAAAAAACCACCTCGGTTTATACTCGAGTGACAGATTCCCCTCTGAAAAAAAAAATTGTGTGGAGCTCCGGAGCTGGGCAGCCGCTTTCCTGCTTCCGTGTTTCCTTTGCAACTTGTAAGCATGGGGGTAATCAGAAGCAGAAAAGTTCCTTGCATGGTTTCCAAGGTGTCCCCTCTCCCCCTAATTCCTCCCTTCCCCCACACCTCCAACTCAATAAGCAGCGCTCAGGGTTGCCAGATCGCAGCTTGGCTCTGCGGCCAAACTCAAATCAAAATACGGCCAAATTATTTTCTCTCATGGCCAAATTATTTTATGCAATATAACATGAAGATATATTGCTTTTTCTTTTTTTAACTGTTTTTTTTTGGGGGGGAAAGACCCACCGTCATGTGAGAATGCTCAGACACGAAATCTATCCGCCCAAAAATAAGTGTGTGTGTGTGTGGGGGGATTATAACAGAGGGAGACGTAGGGAGAAGGCAAAAGCGACGGAAGATCCTTTATGGGAAACTGAGGGGGAGACTCACCCTTGGTCCAGATGAGCTCCCTTCCCCGCCCCTAAGGAAGCAGAGGCAGCCAGCAAGGGCAGGCAAGCCCCATTTCGCGGACTCCGTCCGTCCGGTGCTGCTGCTGCCGCTGCTGCCATTGCAAAGAGCCGCCACGACTCTTCCATTTTGCCTTTCCCTTCCCAAGGCGACGCGGGACTGGGGCTGCGCCAGCGGTAGCGACTCCTGACTCAGGGGGCCTCCGAGGAGAGTGACTCCTGCCTCCCGCTGTCGTCATCATCTTCTTTTGGGTTAGTGAATCAATTAAACCTTTCATGATAGTGAGATTGTTTCCCAAATTAATTATTTTTATTTTTGAAATTTACCAGTAGCTGCTGCATTTCCCACCCTAGGCTTATACTCGAGTCAATAAGTTTTCCCAGTTTTTTGTGGTAAAATTAGGGGCCTCGGCTTATATTCGGGTCGGCTTATACTCGACTATATACGGTATTTAGAAAATATAGTGTAGTTATTCCATTAAATCATTGCAGTAAATTATTAAACATTTTTCAGGTCACTGTGGAACATCCAAAAATTCAACATTCTGAAGATCCTATTTTTTTTCAGAAGTATTTTGAGATTTGCCTTTTTGCCTATGCTAGAACAGCAGGTAGAAAAGTAATATATATGTACAGCCAATACATATCACCATTGCTAATAATTTTATAAACTGAATTTTACTTAAAATAGCCAAGCATTTGGCTTTTCACATTTTCATGAACACCATTTTTGCCATCTCATATCATGGAGATAGTTTAGTAAAGTTTGTTGAAAAGAAAAGAACTATTCTTCTTTTATTCTGTTACATTGAAAATATGTTTCATAGGTTGAAAAATGAATTATTTCAGTCAGCTTAAGTTAAAATGTTTGCAAATAATTTTAACAAAATGCACAATCAGTTTCATTTTTGTTTAGTTATGAAATCCTTTTTCTGATTTGTAGTAATATAGATAGTACATGATGGATTTTCTTCTGGATAAAAAAGAATAACTGTGTCAAAAAGCTTAACCAATTATAGAACGTGGAAGGAAAAAATACCAACAATCTTTTGGGCTTATTTGTTTGTTTAATACCATTATCTACATGCTGCTTCATTTTCAAAAAACACTGTGGCATATATTAAGACTGGAAGCAAAAATGAGTTAGTAGAAAAATTCACAGGTTGGAGCACCATTTAGTCATGGTATGACTCAGTGGTGGTAATCAGCTGGTTCGCACAGGTTCAGGAGAACCAATAGCAACAATTTGGCCTGGGTCACCGAACCGGTAGCAACTTCTGGCTGGCCACGTCCCTGACCCGGTCACCTGGTTGCTGCTCACTCGCTTCTTCCAGCTGCTCAATGATCGCTCACCTTTTTCAGCTGCTGGATATATGTTGCCCTGCCCTATATATGTTGCCTTTGCCACATGGCCCAGCTAATTGCCTCGCCAGTTGTCTTGCTGATGCCCGGTCAGCTCAGCTCACCAAAGGTAAGCAATGCATGCTGCCTGCTGACCCTTTGCCTTGGGTTGAGGGCTGGGGCCCCAGGGACGTGCTATTCCCTGAGGACTGGAGCTTCCGGCTGCCTTGGCTGAGCCAGGGAATGCATGATTTCCCGACTCTGGCCTTGCTTCAGAGCCACCACCTGTTTACTACCCGCTACCTTTTAAGCATAATGCATCGCCCATTTCGCTCTCCTTCAGAGGCCCTGGCCCTTAATCTCCTCGCTTCCTTTTCTATGGCGACCTCTTCCGTTGTCCGCGGTTGCAACCTTACTTTCCTCCTGTGGCTGGCTGCAAGGGAAGGCAAGCTAGGGCTGAGAGCTGCTGGGCTCCCCGCCAGCACGCATCTCACCCCCCCCCCCTTGTTGCAAGATGCCTGCAGTGGCTGCCTCTCTTTTTTGGGGGTGCGAGAAGCCTCCCAGCTGATGCCTCTTTGCCAACCAGAACCGAGTTGGCTGGCTGGAGGCTTCTTGCACTGAAAACTACTGGCCTTTGCTTTTCAAAAATAGAGCTTCAGTCCCACCGCCATCGCCGCCCTGTTCTTCACACTGGCCATGCTGCACTGGGACTTTGCATTGCCTGCTGCACTGGAAGGACTTGCCTAGACAAGTACCTCCACTCTGGCACAGCAGGCAATGTGGTGCACCTCAATGCAAAGAACAGTCCCAGCTGCTGTTTCTTTGCCAACTGGAACCGAGCTAGTAGCCCACACGCCATCTCCTAGCAGATCATCCCAGGACCTCACATGTGCACACATGAGGCCGGGACCTTCTGCGAGGAGATGGTGCATGGGTGAGTCCCTGTGGCACTGTGAGATTCATTGCACATGCTCTGTGTATGCCCGAGGAGGAGAAGACTTGGATGAAATTTTTTGCCTCTGTTCACTTCGCTTCGCTGCTGCTTGGAAGGCAGCTGCCTCAGCCTGTTCCCTTAAGATACCTCAATGCAGAGGGAGGAACCAAAAGGGGACAGGCAAGGCTCAGAAGCTGCCTTCTGATTCCTGGCTGAGTCTCTCCATGTCTCCACCCCCACCGCCAAGAAGCCTCCAGCCGCCACCTCTTTGCTGGCAGGAGAATCCTCTAGCCGCCGCTCCCAGCTCAGTTCCGGCTAGGAAAGAAGTGGCAAAAAAAACCGAGGCAGCTGTAGGCTTCTTGCAGCAAAAATTACTGACCTCTGGCTTTACTCTGCTTCTTCAACACACCACCGTGGCCGCATTCTAAGCTCTAGCCATACAGGTCCACCCCTTTGAGCCTACTGCATTGGAGGGATTTGCCCAAACAAGTCCGAGCAGAGTGGTGCATCAGGCAACGGGGTGAGCCTGCATGGCCGGTGTCTAGAATGCGGCCACGGCACATTGCAGAAGCGGATCAAAGCCGGAGATCAGTAATTTTTGCTGCAAGAAGCCTACAGCTGTCACACCTTTTTTTCAGTGTGGCTGGAGTCCAGCTGCACCAAAACCAACATGCAGCAGCTACAGGCATCTGTAACAAGACCGAGATGCAGGGAGCCCACTAACAACAATTGGCTCAACTCTGGTTTGCCTTCCCTGGCAGGCAGCCGCAGGAGGAAGGTAAAACCATGGGCATGGAACGATGAAAGAGGCGGTCATAGGGGAGGAAATGAGGAGATTAAGGACCGGGGCCTCTGAAAGAGAGGAAACGGTGACGCATGTGACTGGTGAAGAGAGAGTGGGCGGCATGCAGGATTAGGCCAGGCCCTTGACAGATTAGGCCAGGCCTGCCTGGATAGAAAATAGGTAGCTAAGTAGAAATTTTTTTTTTCCTACTGGGTTCTGTGGGCGTGGCTTGGTGGAGAATGTCAGTTGGATATGCCCACTCAGTCACACGACCCTTTCACACCAAGCCACGCCCACAGAACCAGTAGGTTCTACTGGTTCTAGTATTCAAAAATTGAATACCATCACTGGCGTGACTTTAAATTTCATCATTAGGTGCAGCTGGTTCAACCAGATCCTATTTCTTCTGGACCTTTAAACAAAGCTGCTAGTATTTGTTGTACGCTGTGAGAATTTTTGGACTGCAACAGGGTGGTATGGTAGTTAAGTAAAAATTTCTAAAGATGGGTGCATGCATCACTTTCTGTTGCTCAAGAACTGAAGTAGATTCCACTGAAAAAACTCAAGGTTTATATTTCAAAAATATTTCTTTTGGGAGAGATTCATGAATGTAAAAGCATGGAATGGGAGCGGTAATTTTTGTAAATGTTAGGGCAACCACTATAAATCCCCAAGTATTTTCAAAATTCCAGAAAAGTCCTAACAACTTTATAGATGTTGGAGGATAGTTTAAGGGTGCAGAAAGAATGTTGGGATAATTTCTTCAGTTAACAGTGACTGTTGAAATTCTATGCTAATGTAGGGTAGAGAAATGTTAGGTGAGTTAATGGATCATATATAGACATAATCATTTATTAAGTCTATTTTCTTGGGTAGTTTTATTTTAACTGCCTCATAAATATAATTACAGTAACTAATACAGTCAATATGGTAAACTTATTAGGTGTCGTGTCTTGCATTTTTCAATTACATTTCAAAATAAAGTAAGTTTTGAGTAAACCTGCCCATTTATTTTCCTAATTTGGTGATCTTAAAACAGTAAAGCAATAAAATTAGCAAAGACATTTGGTTGCAACTGTGTCTCAAAATTGAATGCAGATTATCTCGAGATAAAGATTAGATTTATGGGACAAGAGGAGAAATTGGAGTGTGATAGTCATAAGAGATAAATTCCCAAATAGGAACGTATTTGTTTTTATAATTACAGTTTGGAACATGGTAACCTATATACCATACCTAGAGAATACAAAAGTACATAATTTTAAAATAGGGATGGCTATTTTATAGTAGTGTATTTCTTGCTGATATTTTTCAGTGTTTTCTACTTTACAATTTGGTATATAATTTACTATCTCTCTACTATATATCTATCCTCTTTGATCTCCTAAATTAATAGAGAATCTGAAAGTGCCTCAAAGATTTAATTTTGTATGTTTTTTCCTAAATATGTTTTCTAAATAATGGAAAACTTATAGAATACTGAACTTTTCTTTTTGGAAGGCAGAAAATATATATGGAAATATGAATGAGTTTTTGCAAGTTTATTACTTAATTAAACATTTATCAGAAAAGTTATTCTCTGTATGTTTTCGCTTCACTAGGTGAAGCAAAGGTGACCTATTCCTACACTGGAATTTACTTCATTTTATTTATGCTTTAGGGATGACCATAAGAAAGTTGTTCTTAATTAGTAAATTTATTTTTGATAATAAATAAATATAATTATAAATAAAGATATAATTTTTCAAAAGAAAAATAGAGTCTTTCTAGAAGGACGTAAATTCATCTATTACACATCACTATAAAATACAGTTTGTATTTTTCAATTATAATGGGGTGTGTGTGTTAATTTCTGTCTTTCAGCTTTACTGTTCAGCTAGGTGTGCTTTTATTGTTATGTGCCTTGTTGGAAAGACTGCTGCTATTACTACTATTGCTATTAGTAATAGGGCTGCAAATACCCAGCTGTTCAAGATTGTTATTTGTTTTTAGCTATACATATATTAATGAAATGTAAACATCAAGAAATCCACAAAGTTATTCGAGCTATTTCAGAAAATCATCATAATTACCACCAGACTAAGCTATTTAGATATCTACCACATATTACACAGTTTGTGAAGAATGTGGATAAAAAGTTTATAACGCTAGATACTACATTGAAACTAATAATTCAAAATTTGAATAATAATTCTCTGCAAAATGCAGATAAAACTATTAATTTTTCAGTAATGAAATGTTGACTTTTTACAAGGACTTTCTATGTATCTATGAAATATTTCATGGTCTCAATATTTATATTCCACTTATCTTTTAGGGAAAACAAGAAAGAAGCCTGAGGTAGTGGATACCATATTTGTTAAAAAAGTTAGAGAAGGAAGACCTGCTTTTGAAGCTGGATTATCCACAGGTATCTTTCACTTCTCTTCATATAGTAATCATATCTCTGAATTTGGCTGGAATAGGATTTTACACATAACAATTCAATAGGCAAATTTAAACTTTGTGCCAAACTTCATTGTTTGGCAAATCAGTCTTGATGACTCTCAGACATTTTATATATATGAACTACATTTTATATGTTTTACACGTGCATTAACAATTTAGTGCTCATTTGGCTATGGTGGAAATTCTTTCATCTCCATTAGCTCATTAAATTGAGGTTTAATGGAATATCATGAATAGATTTTTTTTTTTCAGTATTTGTCTCTGAACAATAAAAGAACACTTGGATAATAGAGATATCTAGCTAATTCTTCCTGAGCAGTTTTAATAATTTATGGCTAATTTTTGTAGGTGGATTTTTAAAAGAATTAATGAGCTTTGAAAACCATAACCACTTCATATATTACTAGAAAGCAGCAAGAAGTTATTATATATTTCCATATTATTAGATTCATGCAGGGGTGGGATACGACTGGGTTAACTACCGGTTCGGGATTTATGAGCTTCCCTGCAGGCTGCGAGCCGCGGGCCTGTAAATCGTTATCAGCAGCTGCCTGCAGAGAAGCAGCCTTTGAAACAGCCCTCTTTTCTTGCTTTTCTAACTGCAACTGTGTCTCGTTCGGCAGCTGAAGTTGAAAAATCAGGAAATAAAGATCAGGTAAGAGCCCAGGTGGGCGGGGTGGGCAAAAGCATCAGGAGACATAGAACTGGTGCTTTGTCTGCTGCTCTTTAGCGCTACCAGTTCTACAGAGGTGGACAGAACCGGTAGAAACCCACCCCTGGATCCATGTCTATAAATGCCATGAGATCTGGAATAATAAATGAGTTCCACACTTGTAGATTTCATCCATGATAACATACCTAATATTATTAGAATAATCCTAGTTATGGTGTGGAAGATTGTCAGTGATCCAGGTACAGTTGTTTGGAAGCTGAGTCATAGCAACCTTGGAAGTCCGGTTGCCAAGATTCTTCTTCCAAATTCTGGTGTTATAGTAGTTGTAAAGAAAAAAATTAGAATTGTTTTTAATTCCCCACTTTTAAAAAAAATTGTGTCAGCTTTAAATCAAGAAAAGAATGACTTTGTTTCCTTTTTTTATCTGTAGGTGACAGAATTATAAAAGTTAATAGAGAAAGTGTCAAAGGAAAGACATTTTCTCAAGTAATTGCTTTAATTCAGAACAGGTAAAGCATTTATTTTAAAATATAATTTGAATTTTCATTTCAAATATTTCATATATTTTTATATATCTTTGAAAGGGATTTATGAAATATGTTTTGTTCTGTGATATGATGAACTATAATTAAACTTCAAAGTCAAATTGTTAATGAAAGAAGGTGAATGGTTTAAAACATCTAGGTTTTCTCCTCTTGTAGTTTCAATCTAGTTTTTCTTGTTGATAACATTTACAAGAATGAAAATAATTCTGAAATGAATTTCACTGCACTTTACACCAGAGTTTATAGGTTTCTTTCCATAATATAATCCAGTCATTAACTAGCCAAGTGAAGTTTTATTATGTTTGGTTTGCTAACGGACAATCATACTAGTTGGGTCAAAAGTCATTCTTCAAGAATATATATCCTTGTTTATCAACCACAATTGGGACCAGGAATTCCATCACTAAGCAACACAATTGTAAAGTACAATGTCACTTGATCATGCCAACTTACAATAGCAATTGTGGCAGTTCTAACTGCCATCACTAGATGAATCCTGTACAAGCGTGATATTCTGCAATCACATGATTGTTATTTGTGATTCCCTGCTGACTTCACCATTGACTTTGCTTGATGGAGGCCAGCAGTGAAGGTGATCGTGTGACTCTGAGATGTTGCAGCTGTCATAATTATGAGCCAGTTATCAAGTGCTCAAATTGCAGTTTGTGATTAGAAGGATACTCTGATGGCTGCAATTATAAGAATGTGTGCTATCATAACTTTGAATGGCTGCTGAACAACTGCTCAGTCACAAGGATTATCTACATGTTCATTCAGAAAATGCTTGGTAACCTACCACTAGACTCTTCTCCCTGGAAATACCAGCATGCTTTATTATTAACTCCTTTCTGAATGGCCAGGCAAGATGTTTGGGGATTGAATTCAACCTGTTCTTTCCGCCTCTATTTCTTGTAAGTCTCTATAAGCAAAAAAAGAACAGTTGACTGGGATTTGGTGTTCCTAAAACATGACTAGATAGCTGGAATTAATTTAATCCTTTGTAAGTGTGGGTCTATTTTGTTCTAAATATTAGCACTTGGGATTTATTTATTACGTCAGTTGATTTTTTTTTTTTAGCCCAATGACATAATGCCAGAAACAAGGCCAGAAACATTAACTTCCAGATGTTGCTGATCCTCATTTTCCAATCAACTCTAATAGAATTGCCAAAAAGTCTGACAGTAACCAGAAGATCACAAGCCCCTACCTCTTCTTTAGCACCCTCTGTATTCCCAAAAAGAAATTGCAAATTTTATGGTAGTAGAAAAATCAACCTTCAGTGACAACCAAATTTTTTTAACGTTAAAAGTCCATGTACAAGTATTTGAAACATTTATATTAAGAAGTATTCTGTTATAAGTTCTCAAATACATTTTGTAGTTTTATAGCGCAAAAATACATATACTGTTTACTTTTGGAATAATGTGCAGATTTTTTAAAAAATATATAAAATACATCTTGAATTCCTTGTATAATTTTGAGAATTTCATAAAATAATATAATGAATCAAGCATGGATTAAAAGAAGATACAGTGTCAGGATTTAGAGATTAATTTGTAACTGTCTTCTACTTTTTTGAAGTCTATTCTATTTTTTATTAAAGCATGTAGGATTCTTTTCTTCTAAGACAGTCATTGCATTTTTCTTCAACCTCTTTTTACATCAATCAATTTAAGGCAGCAGATGTGAAACTAAAATCAAATCTTGTGTTTGATCAGCAGTTTACATAGGATTCTTTAAAAAAAATTTATTATGCAAGATCTAACTTTCATTCAGTAATTCACATCTTAATTTAAACATTTTTAAAGCATTCACAAATTATTAGTAGCATTAAGAAAACAAACAACATTTCTATAAAGTTTTGGAAACATAAAACTATTGAAAATGCTACTGCAGTGAAATTACCGTATATACTCGAGTATAAGCCGAGTTTTTCAGCCCATTTTTTGTGCTGAAAAAACGCCCTCGGCTTATACTCGAGTCAGATTCCCCTCTGAAAAAAAAATGACCCACCGCCATGTGAGAATGCTCAGACACGAAATCTGTCCGACCGAAAATAAGTGTGTGTGTGTGTGGGGGATTTTAACAGAGGGAAGATGTAGGGAGAAGGCAAAAGCGACGGAAGATCCTTCAGGGGAAACTGAGGGGGAGACTCACTCGGGAGGAGGGGGAGGAGGAGGTGGTAGTGGCGGCTCTCTCCCTTGCAAGAAAAAAGCAAGGCTCTCTCCCTTGCAAAAAAAAAACAAGAGCCGTTCTTATGATCTCTCCCTCTCTCTCTCTCTCTCCCCGTAATACAGTCAAGCCCTTTCCAGCACGCGGGATCCGCCCCCGCCGCTTTGCACCTTGCAAATGCAAAAACCCCGGGATTTTGCATTTGCAAGGTGCAAAGTGGCGAAGTGAGTGTGTGTGTGTGTGTGTGTGTGTGTCTGTCTGTCTGTCTGTCTCTCTCTGTGTGTGTGTGTGTGTGTGTGTGTGTGTGTCTCCCTTCTTCGCACCAGCCTTCCTTCCACTGCTACGCGTTTGGGCTGCTTTGTGCCCCCCTCCCTCCCCGCCGTCTTTTATTTTCTCCTTTCCAATGAACGGGAACGAACAAACCAGGATTAGCTTCAAGAGCCCCGAGGAGCAGCAGCGGCAGCAGCAGCACCCAGCATCCTCAACTTGAAAGTTACTGTTGGGTAAAGGAGCCGCTCTTGGAGCTCGGCGGCGCTTTGCAAGAAGAGCGAGAGAAGGAGGTGAGGTGCGGCCCGCTCGGCTCTGCAAAAGGCTGCGCCTGCAATGCCGCCCCGGGTGCTGAGTGAGGCTGACTAGCGGCGCCCGGGCTGTTCGGGAGTGGGAAGCGGCTGTGCCCCTGGCTGGCCAGGGGAATGGGGACCCTGCTTGAGCGGGAGGCGGCGGCAGTAATGGGGTCTTTCCAGTTAGGATCCAGGGGTGGCAGCCGCCCGGGCGTCGTCCTCTCGGCTTTTGGTCGGCCGTTTGCAGGGCTCAGCGAGTCACGTCGGACTTCGGGCCAGTCTGCGCCAGGAGTTGCCCCGCTGCCGCGCACCGGGGAAGTGGTGGCCACTCGCCTTTGCTGCAGTCGGAGCTCTTCGGGGGCGCCCCTCGTCTCTGTCTGACCTCGCGGTCTCTGCCGTCGTGGCTGCGATCGCCTCCCGTCACGGCGCTCGTCTGGAGGAGACGACGGTGGCTTGCGGAGCCTCGGCACGAACCCCCTTTTCCCGCACTCCCCCCCCGCACCCCTCTGGCAGCAGCAGGCGGAGAAAGCCCCGCTTCCCCCTGGCCTGTCTTGGGGAGAGGAAGCGAAGGGCCCCATCTCGGCTCCCGTCCTTCTCAGATACCTCTGGGTTTTTTTCCCCCTTCCAACTGGACGATGGCGATGTCCTTGAGCAAGTCTTAAAATGCCGGTGATGAGGGGCCTCCTGGCTCCTCAAAACACCTTCCTGGATACCATAGCAACCTGCTTTGATGGCACACGTGAGTTGGCTTCCCACTCTTTTTTTTTAACTCTCCTCCTCCTCCTCCTCCTCCTCCTCCTCCTCCTCCTCCTCCTCCTCCTCCTCCTCCTCCTCCTCCTCCTCTCCTCTCCCCTTGTTGTCTGGTCTTCTGTAAGGAAACTCGAGGGCTCACACTTCCAGGTTTTTCTCCCTGTCAATGATCTTTTCTTCCCTTCCCTTCTCTCATCCCCATCCTCCTTCACCTTTGTCACCACAATCCTGAACAGATGAAGTTTGTACTTCTCAAGAAAGGTTGGATGTTCCTTTTGAGGAGGGAACCTTGTGTGACATCTGTATGTTGACCTACTACTGAGCCATGGCATGTGTGCACATGCAATGGAGACATGAGGGAGAGCTGTGAAAAAGATGGTGGCTCTCCAAAACAGAATGTACATGCAGCACATACACATGCTTTTTTCTTGCAAGGGAGAGAGTGACTCTGTTTGGACATACAGATGATGAGGAGGAATCCAGTTTTGAAGGATTTTAACTCTTGTGTTTTAGCTTGGTTGCTGATTGAGCTAAGGTTTTTGTACTTTTAAAGTTATTGTTGATACCATATTGGTTTTGTTGGCTCTCTTTTCCACTTACAGAACTAGTTTACTGTTTTTCTTTGAAATAAATATTCAAAAACATTTAACCTACTGATGCCTCAATTAATGTAATTTTATTGGTATCTGTTTTTATTTTTGAAATTTACCAGTAGCTGCTGCATTTCCCACCCTCGACTTATATTCGAGTCAATAAGTTTTCCCAGTTTTTTGTGGTAAAATTGGGTGCCTCGGCTTATATTCGGGTCGACTTATACTCGAGTATATACGGTAATTTGCAAAAATTTATTGCTAGAAAAACTTCTGCAAAAAGAACATTTAGAAAATTTTAGTTTGATGGATTTCTTTAAAAATTACATTGGAAAGTTAAATTTTAGATTGTATTGATATTAAGAAGGTGGCATCAATCAAGTCAGTAACTAATGTACATGTCCTTTTTTGTAATTGATATTGGGACAGTTTATGACAGTCTGATCTGCAAAACTGCCAATTTTAGCTAAAATCCTACGAGTACTTTTTACTATTATATTCTTATATTCCCTATGTCTGATCTGTATGTGTAATATTACTGTTTCTGGAATTGATCAAATCTTTTGAAAGAGATGTTTTGCAATGTGGCAATCCAAGCACAGAAGCTCTCTTTGAATCATTAAAAGAGCTCCTTGGAAATCCATATTATTCCATATGGAGATTGAAGATGAAACAACAGAGGCACATTTTCCTAGGATTTGTCCCTGCCTCATGCCTTCTTATAGGTAGTCCTCGACTTACAGCCATTTAGTGACCATTCAAAGTGACATTACTCTTTTTCACACTTACGACTGTTGCAACATTCCCGTGGTTATGTGATCTAAATTCAGATGCTTTGCAACTGGTTCCTATTTATGACCGTTGCAGCATCCCAGGGTCATAGGATCCCCTTTTGCAACCTTCTGAGAAGCAAAGCCAATGGGGAAGCCCAATTCATGGAATCCTGCTAGTGTTACTAACTTAACAACCACAGTGATTCACTTAACGATCATGGCAAGCAAGAAAGGTCATAAAATGGGGCAGAACTCACTTAAGGATTTTCTAATTTAGCAACAGAAATTTTGGGATCAGTTGTTGTGGTAAGTCAAGGACTACTTGTGTTTACACTGGAAACTACAGCATGAACAGGAGATACCTAAATGTTTTCTTCTTTTAATTTAATTAAATAAATTTATTTTTCTAAGTGGCAGGAATACATTAGTTTCATCATTTATTTTTGTATAATAAATTATCTGCATGTAGGTAATTTTGAAAATGAATGCATGGGTTATGCTTTAAGAAATATCAATGACTCATAGCAAATAGTGTTAAGAGAAATAAATATTTATATTCTGTGCTGAGTTTTTGTTATATTCTCTGGATTTTTTGAAAAAATAGTTATTAAAGTTATTAATATTTCTATTTTTATGGCTAGAATTGAAATTCCTTCTCAAATTGTTAATATATTAATTTATTTCCTTGATAATAAAGTTGTGTGTTTATTTTTCCCACAGTGATGATGAGTTGGAACTCAGTGTTATGCCAAAAGATGAGGACATTCTTCAACTTGTAAGTTACATTTCTGACCTAAAATCTAAAATTAAAGTCTACATAATATTCCTACAAAAAAGATTCAAGTCTTTAATTAGCATATTAAATGTAATGAAACATTGAATTATTGAACTATTTCTGTATTTATAAATGTTCACCTACCCCTCTTATTTTACTTTATTTCTTTTTTCTTTTTGCAGTTTTAGTGCTATAAAAAGTAGGTAAAAATGAACTAGAGAAAAAAAATACTTTACTTTTTGTATTTCCTAGCTCATTTTAGTGAAATGAATATAAATTACCATTTTTTTTGGCACTATAAGACGCACCTAGGTTAGAGGAGGAAAACAGGGGGGAAAGTTGCTGCCTCCTCCATGTCTGTTGCCTCTGCCGGGAAATGCTGTAACCTTCGCTGCCGAGCAGCTGATCAGCTGGGTGGATCAGCCTCCCGGAATACCGTCAATCAGCTGTTCCAGGCAGCGGAGATTGCTGCCGCTGTACGCTGCTGCTGCTGCCTTTTGCTGCCCCCACATCAACCCCCTCTAATATTCATAAGACACACAGACACTTCCACCCACCTTTTTGGGGGGGAAAGTGAATCTTTTGGAGCGAAAAATACAGTATGTTGCCTTCTTATAGAACAGGTGTAATCTATTCTTCTCAAATGTATCTTGGGGATGGATAAATCTATACCAACTCCAGCAGTAAATGCAGGTTTTGGTATATCCCCTATGTCAGAGGTCTCCAAACTTGGCAACTTTAAGACTGGTGGACTTCAATTGCCAGAATCTCCAGTCAGCTGGCTGGAGAATTCTGGCAGTTGAAGTCCACCAGTCTTAAAGTTGCAAAATTTGGGGACCCTGCCCAATACAAACCCTGCCTACTGGCTGAATTTCCTTTCTATGGATCCAGATAGAAAACATCCAAGCTGTGTTTCAAGAAACAGTTTCATGACATGCTACCTTGAGATGACCTAACATTCTGCTTTCAAAAGGGTCATTTCACAATATGGATTCTCCATTCAATTTTCAATTAGATCTATAGGCCAGCAAAATGTTCAAACAAAGAATCACTAATGTAACTGTCCCAATATTATATTGTATCACTTAAATATTTTAAGTCTGTACAGTAGTTGGCTCAACAAAGAGGATAGAAAGTTTAGATCATTTTGATATTAACTGCTGGGTGCTGACATATTGTGAACAAGTCCCATTGTTTTCTATCTATCTACTTGTTTATTAATATTTTATACTTTGGTATGGTCAAATCACTAAATCAATAAAGTTTCTATAATGTTTTATAAATGTTATTAGCTTGAAAAGGATACTAAACAAATGTATACATAGTCTTCGACTTATGACCACAATTGGGCCCAAAACTTTTGTTACGAAGCAATTCAGTTGTTAAGTGAGTTTTGCCTCATTTTACAACCTTTTTTGCCACAGTTATTAAGTGAATCGCTGCTTTTGTTAATAACATATCAGTAAGTTATTAAGTGAACCTGGCTTCCCCGTTGACAGAATTTGAACCTACAAGTTATCTACAAGTTACCTATAGCAATGAATAAAACATAATACAGTATCACTATCATTATAGTTAACATCTAGAAGCCTTCTGGCATAACTTGATTTTTAACTAGCTTTGGGGCAGAAGCAGGGGGTCTTGTTCAAGCAGCATGCAGGCTGATTTGTTTTGATGTAAAATTCATCCTTGGGCCTCCATAAGAAAGGCCTAGAAGAAGACAGACACTCTGGACTCATGAACCAAGCATCCTGGGAGATTGTCATACCATCTGTTATTCTAAGTTTTGCAACAAGTATTACAATTAAGGTGTTATCATGACCCAGACACTGAAAGCCTGAATCATAAAAATCTTTCCTCATTATCAAACATCGGAGCCAAATTGAAAGTGACTTTTTGTCTTCCTCCACACTTCCTGGTTTAGCAGGAAATGCTGTAATACAGTATCACACACGGGCTACGTTTGTTTATTTTAAAAGCATCAGGAAAGGATTCCTTCACTGTCAATTCTTTTTTTTAAAAAAAAAAACAGCTTTATTAATTTTAACAACAAACAAAAACACATAAAACGTAAAAACATCATCTTCCCTTCATGAGTTTACAGACAGTGTATTGGTTGGTTTACCACATTTTTTTTGTGCATCCATTTCATAGACTCCATTGTAGTTATATTACATAATAACTCATATTATCAATCAACAATTATATAGCCTAATATAATTATTAAACAATCATTTGACTATAATTTTATTAATTCATACTTTATCAAGATAACTATAATTTACTTAATTTATCTTATAGCAAATCATAAAATCATACCAAATCTATCTTAATAAAATTTTATAAGGATAGTATCAAAGAAAGAAAAATGAAATATGTATTCATTATTTCCTAAGATTCTAAATATTCTATTATTATATTTTATTTTCTAACCATTGATAGAAAAGGTCCCAAACTTCATAAAATTGTTTATCTTCTTGTTCTCTAATTTCAAATGTCAATCTACTCATTTCAGCACATTCCAATATTATCTTTATAATTTCTTCCTGTGATGGTATTTTCTCACTCTTCCAATTTTTAGCAAATACAATCCTAGCCTCTGTCAATACATTTACAATCAAATATTTCAAATTTTTACTGTATGTATCAGGTAAGAGTCCCAATAAAAAAAATCTCTGGTTTTAAATCAATATGTTTCTTTGTCATTTTTTCCAACCATATGCAAATTATAGTCCAATATTTTCTAGCGTCCTCACATATGGTAATATGAGCCAGGTATCTGATGACATTTCCAACATTTTTCAGATTTATTCTTGAACATTCTTGCTATTCTTGTGGGGGGGAAATGCCACCTGTAAAACATCTTATACAAATTTTCTTTATATGCTGTTGACATTGTCATTTTATAATTTTGAGACCACAATTTTTGCCATTTCTCTAAATCAATCCCATATCCAACATTCTTCCCCCAAACAATCATAATTTCTTTAACTTGTTCTTCCTCTAGTTTAATTTCCAGTAAATAACCATATAATTTTTTAATCACTTTTTCATCAGTACCTGTCAAAATCTTATCTAAGTCAGTCAATTTATCATAGAATCCCTCTGTTTTAGAATCTTTAACATACCTTGAGTGTATTTGCGCATATGAAAACCAATTCATCTTTATGCCTTGTTCTTCTAGATTTTGCATCGTTTTAAGTTCACCCTTTTCATCCAATATTTCCCCATATCTAACTATTTGTTCCTTCTTGTATATTATAGGATAAGAAAAAGCTTCAATGGTTGATAACCAAACTGTTATTTTCAAATAACATTCTCTCTTAATTTTCTCCCAGTTTAACGATAAAGACTCCCGTATATAATGCCTTCTAAAGTAGCCTGCAATTTAGTTCCCTTGTACCACAGAAAAGCATGCCAGCCCAGTAATAAATCATGTCCTTCTAGTGTCAACAATCTAGTCTTTCTTAATGTTATCCATTCTTTGGCCCACATCAAGTTTGCAGCTTGATAATACAGCTCCCAATTAGGAAGGCCAAATTTTCCTCTAGTTCTAGTAAAAGTTTTAATTTTATTCTCGCTTTCTTACTTTGCCATATATACTTCAACACAATTTTATTTAAATCTTCAAAATAATCTTTGTCAAGCCTAATTGGTATTGTTTGGAACAGATATAAAATTCTGGGCAAAATGTTCATCTTGATTGTTGAAATTCTGCCTATGAATGACAGTTGTAGGTTTTCCCATTTCTTCAAATCAAATGCTATCTGCTGTTTGAGTTTAATATAATTGTTCTCTTTCAATGTAGTACACCTTGACGTCAAATATATCCTCCAAATACCATATATAAGTCGACCCGAATATAAGCCGAGGCACCTAATTTAACCACAAAAAACTGGGAAAACTTATTGACTCGAGTATAAGCCCAGGGTGGGAAATGCAGCAGCTACTGGTAAATTTCAAAAATAAAAATAGATACCAATAAAAACTTTCACTAGAACAGTTGAGAATAAGTTTGATGTTCACAATTTCCTCTTTGAAAGAGACCAGTAAATAGGAAACAAGAAGATGAAGAAAAAGAAGTGTGTTTTTTCACACTTTTCACACTGCAGTGAACAAAAATGGCATCATAGGAACAGGCTTATTCTCAGTCCAAAGGTTTGTTTCTGATTTCTTCCCTGATTTAAGGGAAATTTGGGAAACAATCTCACTATCATGAAAGGTTTAATTGATTCACGAACCCAAAAGATGATGATGATGACAGTGGAGGCAGGAGTCACTCTCTCCCTTGCAAGAAAAAAGCAAGAGTCGTTCTTATGATCTCTCCCTCTCTCTCTCTTTCCCCGTAATACAGTCAAGCCCTTTACAGCACGCGCGGTCTGCCTTCGCCACTTTGCACCTTGCAAATGCAAAATCCTGGGGTTTTTGCATTTGCAAGGTGCAAAGTGGCGGGGGCGGATCCCGCATGCTGGAAAGGGCTTGACTGTATTACGGGGAGAGAGAGAGAGAGAGGGAGAGATCATAAGAACGGCTCTTGCTTTTTTCTTGCAAGGGAGAGAGTGACTCCTGCCTCCCACTGTCATCAACATCTTCTTCTTTTGGGTTAGTGAATCAATTAATTTGGGAAATGATCTCACTATCAGAAAACAACGCGAGCCGCCACCACCACCTCCTCCTCCCCCTCCTCCCAAGTGGACTGAAAGCAGCTGGAGCTGAGGAAACGAAGCTGAGTGGAGCCGAAGCAACCTCGGCTCGCATTGTTTTCTCAGCCTAGAGAAAGGGGAAGGGGGCTCATCTGGACCAAGGGTGAGTCTCCCCCTCAGTTTCCCCTGCAGGATCTTCCGTCACTTTTGCCTTCTCCCTACATCTTCCCTGGAATCTTTAACAGTTACACCCATGTCTAATAATAACTGTTTGTACAGAATTAAGTCAGTGCATAGTAATGACAGACATGAAAATTCCGCTTCCATCGTGGACAAGCTGATATGCTGTTGTCTGATTGACCTCCATCCAAATAATATAGCCATTCCAGATGTTGATTTTCTAGTGTTTATGTCAGTTGCAAAACTTGCATCTGCATAGGCACTAAGACTCAAATCACCCTTTGGTTCTATATACAATGCATGGTTCATTGTTCCTTTAAGATATCTTAAAATTCTCTTTAATGATTGCCAATGACATTGATGTAGATCTGAATTAAAACGTGCCAGCTGATTAACACTATAAGCTATATCAGGCCTTGACCAATTGCTGATATATGATAAGCTACCAATCAAAGATTGATATATAGCCTTATCAAATTTGGGACTTTGATCATCAGTTTGGCAAATTTCCTGACTCATTGGAGTCTTTGCCAGTTTACAAAGTTCCATTTTATACATTTTAATTAATTGGCAAATTTTATCTTCTTGAGATATCTTAAATCCATTTTTTGTTTTGTTAATTGTCAATCCTAGATACTTTTTAATTTCACCTAAATGCTTTAATTTTACCTTTTTGGCTAATAATGATATAATCTCATTAGCTTCATTATTAGTCTTAATTATCAAAGCAATATCATCTGTAAATAATAACAATAATGACACCGTTCCATTATTTTTCCTTTTAAACACACATGGATCTGCTAAACCAGATTTAAAACCTATATTGTTTAATTCTTTTACAATATATTGATTCCACTCAAAGCCAGATTGTTTCAACCCGTAAAGACTTCTTTTTAGTTTCCAACAATCATTACTATTTACTTTATTGTCTTTTATAATAATTGGCTTTTTCAAATATATAGTGTGCTGCAATGGTGCATGCAAATAAGCAGTTTCTACATCTAAATGGTTAATGACATAGTTTTTCTTAGCTGCCCACACTAAAGCTGCTCTCAAAGATGTTGCTTTAAGACTTCGTAATCAGATGCAGTTTGATTAAATCCTTGAGCTACCAACCTAGCTTTATGGGTAACAGTCCCATCATTTCCAGTTTTTACTTTAAATATCTATTTGCACCCAATGGATTTTTCTCCCGGAGGTAATTTGGCATCTTCATATACTTTCATTACCTTTAATGAATTTAGTTCTTTTTCCATTGCCTTTTGCCAATTCTCCTGATCCTTAGCAGGATACATCCTAAGTTAATCTACACTAGTTGGAACTTTAGTTACTTGGCAAACTATATTTGCTTGATACCTATCAGGTGGTCTAATTATACGTGTAGTACGTCTAGGTATTACAGGACTTACAGGTGAACTTTCATTTATTAACTGTTCTTGATTATTTAACGCTTCCTAATCAACAGTTTCCTCTTGTTCTGGTCCTATTTGTTCTTCGTGGACTTCTTCTTTAATTGGACTCTTCTTATAACTAGTTTGTTCTTTCTGCCTTTTGTAGGATTCAGTAATTACCGTATATACTCGAGTATAAGTCGAGTTTTTCAGCCCATTTTTTGTGCTGAAAAAACCGCCCTCGATTTATACTCGAGTCAGATTCCCCTCTGAAAAAAAAATGGTGTGGAGCTCTGAAGCTGGGCAGCCGCTTCCCTGCTTCCGTGTTTCCTTTGCAACTTTTAAGCATGGGAGGGGGAGGCTTTTCTGAGCTCTAGGCTGAAAAAGCAACGCGAACTGAGGTCGCTCCACTCAGTTTCATTTCCTCAGCTCCAGCTGCTTTCAGTCCACTCGGGAGGAGGGGGAGGGGGAGGAGGAGGGGGAGGCTTTTCTGAGCTTTAGGCTGAAAAAGCAACGCGAGCTGAGGTCGCTCCACTCAGTTTCATTTCCTCAGCTCCAGCTGCTTTCAGTCCACTCGGGAGGAGGGGGAGGAGGGGGAGGCTTTTCTGAGCTCTAGGCTGAAAAAGCAACGCGAGCTGAGGTCGCTCCACTCAGTTTCATTTCCTCAGCTCCAGCTGCTTTCAGTCCACTCGGGAGGAGGGGGAGGGGGAGGAGGAGGGGAAGGCTTTTCTGAGCTTTAGGCTGAAAAAGCAACGCGAGCTGAGGTCGCTCCACTCAGTTTCATTTCCTCAGCTCCAGCTGCTTTCAGTCCACTCAGGAGGAGGGGGAGGAGGGGGAGGCTTTTCTGAGCTCTAGGCTGAAAAAGCAACGCAAGCGGAGGTCGCTCCACTCAGTTTCATTTCCTCAGCTCCAGCTGCTTTCAGTCCACTCAGGAGGAGGGGGAGGGGGAGGAGGAGGGGAAGGCTTTTCTGAGCTTTAGGCTGAAAAAGCAACGCGAGCTGAGGTCGCTCCACTCAGTTTCATTTCCTCAGCTCCAGCTGCTTTCAGTCCACTCGGGAGGAGGGGGAGGGGGAGGAGGAGGGGAAGGCTTTTCTGAGCTTTAGGCTGAAAAAGCAACGCGAGCGGAGGTCGCTCCACTCAGTTTCATTTCCTCAGCTCCAGCTGCTTTCAGTCCACTCGGGAGGAGGGGGAGGGGGAGGGGGAGGCTTTTCTGAGCTCTAGGCTGAAAAAGCAACGCGAGCTGAGGTCGCTCCACTCAGTTTCATTTCCTCAGCTCCAGCTGCTTTCAGTCCACTCGGGAGGAGGGGGAGGGGGAGGAGGAGGGGAAGGCTTTTCTGAGCTTTAGGCTGAAAAAGCAACGCGAGCTGAGGTCGCTCCACTCAGTTTCATTTCCTCAGCTCCAGCTGCTTTCAGTCCACTCAGGAGGAGGGGGAGGAGGGGGAGGCTTTTCTGAGCTCTAGGCTGAAAAAGCAACGCGAGCTGAGGTCGCTCCACTCAGTTTCATTTCCTCAGCTCCAGCTGCTTTCAGTCCACTCGGGAGGAGGGGGAGGGGGAGGAGGAGGGGGAGGCTTTTCTGAGCTTTAGGCTGAAAAAGCAACGCAAGTGGAGGTCGCTCCACTCAGTTTCATTTCCTCAGCTCCAGCTGCTTTCAGTCCACTCGGGAGGAGGGGGAGGGGGAGGAGGAGGGGGAGGCTTTTCTGAGCTTTAGGCTGAAAAAGCAACGCGAGCGGAGGTCGCTCCACTCAGTTTCATTTCCTCAGCTCCAGCTGCTTTCAGTCCACTCGGGAGGAGGGGGAGGAGGAGGGGGAGGCTTTTCTGAGCTTTAGGCTGAGAAAGCAACGCAAGTGGAGGTCGCTCCACTCAGTTTCATTTCCTCAGCTCCAGCTGCTTTCAGTCCACTCGGGAGGAGGGGGAGGAGGGGGGGGGAGAGAGAGAGATATCATAAGAACGGCTCTTGGTTTTTTCTTGCAAGGGAGAGAGTGACTCCTGCCTACCACTGTCATCATCATCATCTTTTGGGTTAGTGAATCAATCAAACCTTTCATGATAGTGAGATCGTTTCCCAAATTTCCCTTAAATCAGGGAAGAAATCAGAAACAAACCTTTGGGCTGAGAATAAGCTTGTTCCTATGATGCATTTTTGTTCACTTCAGTGTGAAAAGTGTGAAAAAACACACTTCTTTTTCTTCATCTTCTTGTTCCCTATTTACTGGTCTCTTTCAAAGAGGAAATTGTGAACATCAAACTTATTCTCAACTGTTCTAGTGAAAGTTTTTATTGGTATCTATTTTTATTTTTGAAATTTACCAGTAGCTGCTGCATTTCCCACCCTGGGCTTATACTCGAGTCAATAAGTTTTCCCAGTTTTTTGTGGTTAAATTAGGTGCCTCGGCTTATATTCGGGTCGACTTATATATGGTATTTGGGGGATATATTTGACGTCAAGGTGTACTACATTGAAAGAGAACAATTATATTAAACTCAAACAGCAGATAGCATTTGATTTGAAGAAATGGGAAAACCTATCAGGTGGTCTAATTATACATGTAGTACATCTAGGTATTACAGGACTTACAGGTGGACTTTCATTAACTAACTCTTCTTGATTATCTAACTCTTCCTGATCAACTGTTTCCTCTTGTTCTGGTCCTATTTGCTCTTCATGGACTTCTTCTTTAATTGGACTCTTCTTATAACAATTCTGATCTTTCTGCCTTTGGTAGGGTTCAATAATTACTTCATTATTTAAATCTTTCTCTAATCTATTCCATCCTACATGTTCTAGGAATTTTGCACTAGCACTGGTGTAAACTCTAGATGTACCTGGTTCCCAGAATCTATAAGATCTATGATTAGATTTATATCCTACAAAAAATAATCTTTTAGCTCTATGCTCTCCTTTTTGTCTGAATTGTGAAGGGATATGCACCCATGCTGGTGCTCCAAATGTGTGCATGTAACTTAAATCAGGTTTTGTACCATGCCACAGTGTGAATGGTAATTCACCTGTTGTTGAATTAACAACATTATTTAATACATGATTACCACACATTATTGTTTCTCCCCATAAATTGTCAGGTAATCCTGAATCAGACAACCTAGTACATGCCATTGATTGTAGTGTTTGGCCTCGTCTCTCTATAAAGGCATTATGTTGTGGCCTATATGGTGCAGACTTTTTATGTTGAATACCTAACATTCTAAGTCTATTCTGGAATTTATTATTTGTAAATTCCACACCATTATCTGTTATAAGAGTTACTAATTTCTTTTTAGTTTTTCTTTCTGCAAATTTTATCCAATTAAAGAGATTTAGATACGTTTCAGTTTTGCTCTTCATTAAATAGCAAAACCCATATCTAGAATAGTGGTCCATTATACTTAGTATGTTTCGAGCTCCTCCTACACTTGGTTTTTTCGGACCTATTAAATCAGCAAATACTACTTCTAAAGGCTCTTTGGTAGTAAATCCATCAACTCTATTAGCCAATGTGACCCTGGCTTTGCTTTGATTACAAGCATTACATTGCAAATACTTATTACAAGGTTTCAAACTTATTCCCTTAGATAATTGAACAGTTTTCTTAAGCATTTTAAAATTAAAATGCCCTAGCCGTCGGTGTAACAAGTGAATACATTCATCATGAGGTTTCTTATTATCATAAACCGTGTTAGCCACCTCTAAACCATTATCATTTAACACATATAATTCACCTCTTAAAGATGCAATAATTTTCTTATCTTCTTTTTCAATTATGCAGTTATCTCCTTTAAAGGTAACTACATATCCTAGTTTAACCAAAATTCTAACTGAAATTAAATTAAACTTAAGTTGTGGTACATATAACATTTTTACATTCTCTTTTGTGAAAGAACAATATGCTATACCTTTCAGTTTCCAGCCATTGGCTAACGGTATCTGCTGTGTACTCTTGGACATTTTAATAAAATTTTTGTTATCATTTGTTATACAGTGGGATGCTCTCCTGTCAACCACCCATAAATTATTTTTTACAGCTCCGTTACTATACATGGCTAACTCTAAATTTTTATTTATCTTTTGATGACTTTTAGTATTCTGGCCAGCGTTCTGGCACTTTGCTTTTTTACAAAATCTTACCAAATGTCCTCTTCCTCCACAATTAAAACACTTTTTAATTGCGTATGCAATAGGAGATTCATTATCTTCTTTTTGAGGTTGCTCCCTCCTTAAATCATCTCTTTCAAGTCTTCTTCTTGCCTCTACAATCAATCTGCCAGTTATATCAGTTAAAGTTAAACTTTCCTTGGGCAAAACTTCAAGGGAAGTGACGTAGTTGTCATAACTTTCATCTAGTGAAGATAGAATTATATAGACTTGGTGTAGTTCAGAGAAAATAAGCTCTTTCTCGTGCAGTTCTTGAAAAATGCTTTTCATAGTTTCCAAATGACTCAGCATATCACCATTCATCTGGAGATGCGTCCTGAAAAGCTTTCGTGTAAGATTTATGTGAGCACCAACGTTATCTCGAACATAAATCCTCTTCAGCTTCTGCCAACACCCAACAGCCGTTTGCTCTCCACGGATATGAACAAGTTGCTGGTCAGTTAATGTTAATCCTATTATGTAAATAGTTTGTTCATTTTTATGCATAAATTCTTCTATTTTTAGTCTATCTTCATCGTCCTCTGGATCCCATTCCTCTACGTTTGGTGTGTTTTCAATTATGTTCCACAAACCTTCTCTTCGTAGAAGTAGACTACATTTTATAGACCATGATACATAGTTTGTTCCATCTAGCTTGGATATAAGGGACAAACTTTGTAGATTGACTTGTGCCATGTTTTCTTATATGGATATAAAACTATAATTAATAAAACACAGCTGTCTGTTTACTGCAATGTATAATTACACAAACTCTCACTTTTTACATAAATCTGTTTTATCCTAGTTAAACTGACTTTGCAGCCTCTGGGCCCATAACCAGTGTTAAGCCTGTGTTCCCCAACCAGGGTTAAGGAGACAAGCTAAACAGAATGTGCAGCATTAGTCAGATAGGCACACAGATAAATGAGTGAGATATGTTTGTATGTTTATTAACATACAGTAAAAATAACAGATACGCTTGTGCTATCAAAAATATAGTTTATTCCATTATGAGTTCATAGCATAGTCAAAATAACAGTCCATTAGTCATGTCCATTCAAGGATATTCAGTTAGCAAAGTCCGTGTAGAATATCCTATGTCAGTTCACTTACAAATCAGTCCTTTGTCTCTCCTTTTCAGTAGGGGAAAAACGCAGTCTTCAGTCTATCCAGTAATTAGGGATCATCAAAGCCAGAGAGAGAGCAAGCTGTCGTCTTGCTTCTTTTAAAGTGCTTTCACAACCACTCCCTTAATTACATTCCTATATTTAAAGTTGCAGACACTTTAACTTATAAACCATGATAACATATTTATTATTTTAACTAAACCAGTTAGGGTAAACAATGTTATCCTGGTTGCAAAAAAACAATGTTATCCAAAAAACAATGTTATCCTGGTTGCAATTTATGCCCCGAATGATAAACAAGAAGAATTCTACAAAAAATTACATGTGAAAATAATTGAACTGGACTATGCTAATATAGTTATGATGGGAGATTTCAATGAAATTGTAGACAATAAACTGGACTATACAGCAACAACAACACGACAAAACAGAAAAACTTTCCCTACATCCTTTTTCAAAATGATAGATGAATTAAACTTAAAAGATATATGGAGAGAAAGAAATGCTAAAATTCAACAATGTACTTTTAACTCAAATAGACATTTATCATGGTCCAGAATAGATATGATTTGGACATCAACAGAATTAATATTTCATATTCAAGAAATAAATATTGAAACAAGTACATGGGCAGACCATAATCCAATGACAATTAAATGGAAAGAATAAAAAAGAAGATCTAGATGGACATTAAATAATACTATTTTGAAGGAAAAAGACTTTACACAAGGAATGGAGAAAGAACTGGCTTTCTTCTTTAATGAAAATAAATAAGAAGATACTTCAATACAGAATGTTTGGGATACAATGAAGGCATATGCGAGAGGATTAATAATAGACTATACAAAGAAAAAGAACGCTAGGAAGAGGCAAACCATCAAAGCTTTAGAAGTTGACCACAAAAAACTTGAAAAAGAATTACAGAAAATGCCACAGAAAAAAGATATTAAACTTAAAATGGACATAATTAAACATAAAGTGGGTCAGATAGAGAAAGAAGAATTGGCATAAAAAATTAGAAGTGCTAAACAGAATTATTTTGAAGATGCAAATAGGTCAGGTAGATGGTTAGCATACAAACTGAGAAAGGAGAAAGAATCAAGGAAAATATTTCAGTTAATAGATGATCAAGGCCAAATGTGCTATGGTGACAAGGAGAAAAAGGCAATTATCCGAGACTTATATGGACAACTATATAAACAAGAGGATATTGATGAGGAAAAAATTAAACAGTACTTACAAAATGCTAACCTACCTAAGATACCTGAAGAGACTGTAAAAATGTTAGAAAGTACTATAATGATGATGGAACTAACCGAAGCACTCAATAGACAGAATAATTGGAAAGCACCAGGTCCAGATGGACTTCCGGCAGAATTTTATAAAACACTACAAAAATCGTTGAGCATTCCATTGCTAGAAGTCATGAATGAAGTTATGTCAAATAAGAAGAAGATACCTAAAACATGGTCAGAAGCTTACATTACACTTATTCCAAAAGAAGGGGCCGATCTATTACAAATCAAGAACTATAGACCTATTTCTTTATTGAATGCAGATTATAAAATCTTTGCTTCAATTTTGGCGGAAAGGCTTAAAAAATACTTAAATAATTTTATTCATCCTGATCAAAATGGATTTCTGCCAAAGAGACAAATCAAAGACAATATGAGAGTAATTCTGAACACCTTGGAATATTATGAGGCATATCCTGAAAAACAAATGGCTTTGATATTTCTAGATGCCCAAAAGGCATTTGATAATGTGAACTGGAGATTTATGTTACTACTACTGGAACAGATGGGTTTTGCCAGAAAATTTATTCAAGCAATAGAAGCCATATACTAGAAACAAACGGCAAAAGTAATGATAGAGGGAGAACTTACAGACTCTATCAACATAAGAAAAGGTACAAGACAAGGATGCCCATTATCACCTTTGCTATTTGTATTGACTTTGGAAGTGTTGAACAGAAATATTAGAGAGGACCAAAATATAAAAGGAATGAAAATCAAAAAGGAGGAATTTAAACTACAAGCCTTTGCAGATTTTTTTTTTAAATTACTGCTTCAGAAAGTATTGATTGCAAAGTGTAAAATAATAGTGTTTGTAATTTCTAGGCAGACCTTGAAAATACGCTATTGTTGATAGTGATACAAATAATGTAATATAAAAGAAATAATGCAAAATTTAAAATAAATGTTTCTTTAAGAATCATATTTTTAAAGTACAAGATGAAAATGATGAAGTATATAAGGAAAAATTACCTTAAGACAGACTGCATTACATGCTAAGGAGTGCTTGAAAATACTTACCAATAATGTACATTCAGGATATCTTTGAGTTTAAAAAATGGCATTACTGTGAAGAATATGGAATTTTTATAAGTAACATGTAAGTTTATTCAGAGGGTGGGTGGGCGTTGGCTGGCAACAAAGACATTGCCACTGTCTAGTCATGTTAGATACAGGAATTGTGCCTTTTAGAAAAGCCAGTGGCTCAAATGCAGAGGCTTCTTGCTGTTTCTATGTGACAACAAACTGCAAATTTAACCTGTCGATATTTATAGAAACCTAGTCTCTAGTTATAAAAAATATCAAGGGGGGGAGAAGAAATTTTAAAATGTCATGGCGGAAAAATAGTTTATATGTATAATCTCTCTCTTTTTTTTAATCACTTGCTGCACTTGCTACAATTTGATAGATAAATATCACACACACACACATACACACACGGGGAGGGGGGACAACATGCTTCCTTTTTGGAGACTTTTCATGCATATTTTTACTGTTTTCCATAGAAAACAATAATAGAAAAATATTGAAAGAACCCTTAGTAGAGAGCACCTATTTCACTCTTTTTAAATAGGAAGTCCATTTCTGTCAAGGAATTTAACTTTGCCATGTTCGTGCCTCTGAAATAGCATGATGGTTTCCCACTAAATTCTTACAGTGATTTAATTTCTTTTTAAATTTTCTTGCACAGGCATATTCCCAGGATGCTTACCAGAAAGGCAATGAAGCCTACACTGGTAATGCTGTTTACATACCTGAGCCTCCACCAATAAGTTATCCTCGATTAACATATCCAGCTCCTGTCCTGGCATTACCTATGGAGAAAGCACCCCCTGACTTATCACTGGGAAAGCAATCAAATAGTAGAGCTGTACCGACATTAGCACAGCCTGAAAAGGCCTGCAGAAAGGAAATACAAGTGCCTCCATCTTCAAAAGATATTGCAAAATCTAACACAGCTGTCTGTGTTTGTAATGAGACCATAAGAACAGTTGTTGTGCCTTCTGAGAACGATGTAGACTTTTCATCAGTTAGAACAAACCACACTAATCCATCACACCAGGCAGACAGTTTCAAGGAACAAACCTCTGTAAAAGCAAAACCACGAGCCACTTCACCTTCCTCTTCGATGTCCACTGCCATTGTACTTCCTCAGACTCCCCTTACAAAACCAACAGATTCCCCAGAAACAGCTAATTATTCTGGAAACTATGAAGGAGAGCCAAAAGGAGCTTCAGGTTGGAGTTCTCCTGCTCAGAGTGAAGATTCTCCCTCTGTTAATAATAATCACCCCACTTCTCCAAGTGCCCATCATAACATAGACTGGAAAACTTACAAAACCTATAAAGAATATATTGAAAACAAACGCTTTCCCAAGTATGGTTTCAGAACCATACAGGAGAGGCTAGATAGTTTTAGAGCCGCATCTTCACATTCAGTAGATTACTGTATTGGCTCACAGGTACGCTGCAGAAGCACCTCTCATGATAGGAGCTCACAGTCTGTATCTGTTCGGCAAAGGAGTATATCCCAGGAAAGAGTTAAGGATACTGTCTTAATCAAAAGATGGCCAAGAAGTGCTTCACAAGATACTTTAACTTCACCAGTTATCAGCCCTCAAAGTCGTAGGGCACGTTCCTGGAACTATTTAGGCAGACAAGGTGAAGCAGTGGAAAAGGTTCACAGTGAGGACCTCATTGCAGATTCAAGCACAGCCCAAAAAATTACACATGAATGTACTGGACTTACTGATCAAAATGATCCTCAAGGCGTTCATAAAATTTCATGGCAACGTATGTTTCAGAGGTCCCTTAGTGATTCAAATTTTTCTGTGGCTCCTGGTGCTTATTCTTCAGGTGATAGCCAAATAAGCAACCAAGCCTTTCGATCCTTTGCTCAATTCCAGAAAAATTCAACAGATGTAAAATTGCTGCAGCCTTCCAAGGATTTTCCAACCACTGGAGATTCAAACTCTACAATCACTTTTCAGGAAAGATCATCTCGTTCAACAACTAGAAGCACAAAAATTAGTTCTTTGAAGATCTATGTATGTTATGCAGCAAGGCCATCATTTCCTTCTAATCAGAGTCTGGAGAGTGCTACAACCACAGACCAAAGAGAAATTAATGATGTGCGCTATAGTGGTTTGCCAACTCAACAATCCAGGAAAAATGCAGAAAGTCCACCAGATCCCGAACTAGACATAAGCAAGTCTAATCTTTCCCCCATTTCCTATACATCTTCTGTCAAATTTGTCCCACGAGTTAATGAGCACTTAACTTTGGTTAATTTAGATGTTTCTGTCAGACAAAAGATTCAAAATTTTGAAATGGAAGCTATAAAACAGCCTCAAGTTCAACCAACTGATGAGACAAATGAGGAGGAAGTGGTTTTGCGGGAAAAGTCATCTTCTGGCCATCAAACCCCACAACTTCTGTGACATCAGTCTTATATTTTAGCTGTAAATGGTCAGGACTCTGCCTCTGAGACCACTTGTTGGTTACCCAATGATGCACGGCGAGAAGTTCATATAAGAAAAATAGAAGAAAGGAAAGCCTCTTGTTCCTGCACACCCTACGATTCCTTGGCATCAATTCCATTCATAGGTGAGAAAAGCCATTTTTATTTCTCTGAATTTGATACATATTTGGATCTTCCATTTAATCCTTTTGCATAAATACACTGTTTTGTTCAGTGTAATTAGTTTTCTAAGCAATAATTTAAAAAATGCATTCAAACTCCATGGTGCCTACTACGATTCATAAACATTCTACCAGCTTATTCTCAGATCAGATTTTTAATCATTTTAGACCACATTTTTGTACACATACAAAAATAAGACTAAAACTAGAGGAAGACCAATGAAGAATGATTCCAGTTTTCTCTTTTTGAGGTCTAATATGGCTAATGTGTAGCATGGTGAATTGTTTCCTCAGTGTCCTTAATTGTGTAAGATTGTTAAATTGCTTCAAAATTCATTATCAATCATAAAGCTTTGAAACAATAATAATGTCTTACTTTTTTTCTCCAGCATGTGGACTTCACAGCCATTTTCTTAATTGGATCTCTGATAATTTGTGCAGATTATTTTGACTACTTGTTTGAAGCCTTTCGAAATACTGTAGCCATTTCAGAAAAAATCCTGATTTCACTGATGGGCTGCTTTTACAAAGACTTTGGAGTTTGCCTTATTTCTCTTTTGCAATCTGCATATCACACAAAGCGCACATGAGGATTTAGAGCTAGAATAATTATTTTAAAATCATTTCTCATGTTGCCTCTGACTGATACTTGTAAGCAATATATAGTTATATTAATATCTAACAGATAGGAGCATATCCCTGGGGCTTAAGGTTTTGGAGAGCAGAAACTGTTGTAAACTACTTTGGAAGCCCCTTTAAGCTTATCAAAAGATTTCTTTTTCAGGAAGACAGGCTAAACTCCCTTGGATTTTAGGAGGGGGCCCTAGCTGTAATATTGAATTATACATATATATAAAAAAAGTTCATTTGGAAATTTTATACTCTGTGACCACCTTACAATAAAATTGAGGTTTTTACCTTTAAAGCATCAAGAGGCTTTTTAAAGCTGACCTTTAACTCTCATAATTTTTAGAAGATTTTGTCTAATTGGTTGTGATATAGCTTTATCAGAATATCACACAACATACTGAATCAAAAGTAGAGTCTGTTCAACATAATTTGATTAGCTTTTGTAAGTAAAACAATGAAGGCTTCTGAAAGATTGGCATCTTAATTATTGGCTGGTCAAAAAGAGGCCATGAAATGACACAAATATTAGGATATTATGGCTACCTCAGCTATAACTTCCACATTCTACTGCATTACAGATTGGCTAATGTGAAGCTCATTGCAGGAAGACTGCTTTGTGTATTTTGAACAAATGGATAGTGTCTTGGCGCGGGTCAAAGACTTACATATCAGCTGATGGAACCGTAGACATGTTTCTTTGCCTGATGGTACAATAGAACTAATTTTTATCAACCTTTTTACTTTCAGTTATATATAACTACTGGTAGCTTTGGTTTTGAGGATTCCTTATAATGTTAAAGAGAAATGCTGTTATTCTGAGAAATTGTGCAATGTAATAGCACAGTCTACAATATGGCTTGATTTGGTCCAAATAAAGCATTTCTTGGTCAAGATATTGAATGTGAATGAAGCTTGAAGCATAAAAATAATATGCCTTATTTTGTTATCACTGTTTCTAGAAGCTTATGTTGAGAAGATATATCAAGAACCGATTTTATAGATTATAAAAAAAATCTTTCTTTTTTTTACAGATATACGTTTTGGAGTATAAACCATGTCTCCTTAAATCAGAGCCACCAATTGCTTTGAAACCACAATGCAATATGTGCTGATTTGTTCATACAAGGGCCTTTCACTCTCTGAGCAGTTTGCAAATATCAGCAACACACCATATTAGAATGCACAACACCTAGAAGACACCTAGAAGACATGTATATACATATACATATGCATATGCATATACATATATGTTTTCTTAAGTTTTCACGGGTACTTACATGTATGGTATTCAGCTTTGTTCGGGTATTTTCCCACATCATTATAGTTGTGATTTTAAAGTTGTAGCAACATTTCGGCAGAATCTCATCTGCCATCATCAGGCTTCTGTAGACAGACGAACACAATACAGAAGCCTGATGATGGTAGATGAGATTCTGCCGAAACGTTGCTACAACTTTAAAAGCACACACACACACACACACACACACACACAATCACAAGACAAAATGCTCACATTCACAATCTTGCTTTCTTTATAATTCTGTCTTACATATGGAAGCTACAATGAGAAGCCCTAATTGCTATTTCAAAGATAGGCTTTTTATTATTTTGTGGAACTATTTTAGATTTTGACAATTTCTAGAACTCTGACAACCTTTCAAAACATTTAAGCTTCAGAATATAAAGGATGGCTTTGATGGCAATAGAAACTACAAGATGCTGGATATGTACAGCCTGTGACAAATTATATCAGCAGTTACTAGATGCTATAATCGGCATGTAGATATTGATATTTCAATATCAATATCGGCATGTAGATGTTGATATTTCAGATATTATGTTATGGATTTGATTATTTTAAAAGGTTCATTGGGTAATTTTAGCTTCTTAGATTTTCTGTAAGAATAATTCCCTTCTTTTGCAGAAGGTTCATTATAATAAATGGGGTTACTATTTTTGGTGAACTTTAAAATAGTTTTATTTTACTGTTGCATTCAATTTGAAATCTTATTTATGCCAGCCAATTGATAGTCTATCTATTAAAAAGGTTGGTCTATCTAAAAGATTTTGACAAATTTATTTTATTTAAAATATAGATAGCCCTGTTATTAAAAGCTTTTCTAATGACACTGTATTGATTCAACTGATTCTTTATTCAATTCAATATTTGTCCAAATCTTGTATAAATGCATATTTTGCCTATAATAATATAGTTGTTAATGAATAGATTCTTAGACTTTAAAAGAAGAAGAAATAGTACTTTTACTATTATAATTGCAAGCAGTTCTCAAAACAGTGTGTCCAAAAGTACCTTCAGAACATTATGCTGTACCAACATGTATTCTGGATACGGCTGGAAGACCCTCCTAGCTTTTCCATATTGAGCAAACACTTGTCCCTTTTTACTAAAATATACTAATTTGTTGTATACCTTTTGTAGATGAGTTGACCAGTCCAAGTATTGACCTGGACATCACCCACATTCCAGCTTCTGCTGTTATTTCGCCACCTCCTTCACGAGCAATGGCGACCACCAGTGCTGTTCCTTTGAGTTGTACTGCTCTTGTACCATTTATTCGACGTCAACTGTCTTCTGGCTATGGTTAGTATAGTGTTTCAAGCTGTTTTACCTAAATTCAACAACACCTGCTTATTTTAATAGATGGGGATTTGCTTTTGCTTTGGTTACAGAATCAATTAGGACTAGTGTCCTAGATGATCAATTTCCTGGAAAAAATGAAAGGTCCAAACCTTATGGTGAAGGACTCGATGACTATAAAGAAGGAAAAGGGTAAGAATACCTATGAAAATATAAATGTGCTTCACTGGATGTCTTATTTAGGAATTTTGTATAAAAAAGTACACTAAAATATCTACCTTACATCTATAGGGCCATAAAGCATTCACCGAGCTTAAAGGCAATTAAGGTCAGTTACTTTATTTTCAATATTTATTTGCTGTGTAAATAACATTAGTATTGCATGACTAAACATTAAATTGCACCTAGGTTTGTGAGAATATGGTTAATTGTTATCCCCAAATCCCATCTCTTGGAGAAATGCACAAAAAGATAACCATAAACTCCCTAATTTCCAGATTGCTTCTGTGTTGGAAGAAACCATTTTGGACTCGGGCACTACCCTCAGCTGCACTTCACAAGCTTCTCTGCAAAAAATCTCCAGTAAAAGATTAGGGGACCCTGAAAGTAAGCGCAGTGAAGTTTTTACTGCTGATGTTGGCTCCATCACTTCAGGTTACTCCACAACATCCCCCATTGCATATTTATCTGGTGTCGATTCCACCATACTCGGTACTGAAGTGCTTTACTCAGTGACGGAGAGTACAGGAGAAGAGGCCGATGATGAAAGGAGTGAAAGTAGTTCTTCCTCTGAAGTCTGGTACATAGAACTCATGGAGTGCACAAGAGTCTAGACCATTTCAATGGAGAAAGCTACCAAACTGTGAGTGAAGTCCATCAGCCTGGCTGTTGATGCTCATCCTCATAAGTTATCTGAGACCTTAGAGCTTATGTCTCAATTTTACTAGTCTCTTTGACACAGTTAAATAGCCGCCGCCACAGTGTTTAGCAGTGTTTTTTCTTTTTTCTTTTCCTCAGTTGTTCTGTATGCTTTTCCCCATCCCACACACAATGTTAGTGTGCACTATGCATATTGCAGCTACAATATTATTAGTCAGAAGAAAAAATAATTATTTTTATTTTAATCGTTAAAACAAGTGCCTCATCATTTTTTTTAAAAAAGGTTCATTTGATTTGTTAAGGTGCCATAATAGTTGTTATATTTAGATATTTATGTTAACTGTAAAGAACAAATTGCTGCATTTTATTGTTAAGACATTTCATTACATTTTTTTCAAAATTTAACATACATAGATACAGAGCTTCCATTTAGGCATTCCACTTGGATTTTTGAATTTTATATTCTGATTTTAATACAGTTTTTGAGTATTATATAACTTGAATTTTTACTCTTTCTGTAAAATAAATAACTTAAATGTAAATACACTATGTGTGTATCTTTTCCTCAGACACCAGCTTTGATGTAAATGTTGTAACATAGAAGTGTAGATAGTAGATCCTGGATATGTGGATAGAACTGGTTTCTTTTACCAAGAATATAATTCTGCATGAAGAGTTCATAAATCCAGATCTGTACATGCTTCTGTGTATATCCACTTTTATAAAACACTGGAAATAAATTGTTTTTGATTGTTCTTGTATGGATTGACTTTCATTTAACAGAGACAATAAACATGTCAAATTTGTACCTTCATGATCTTCATGACTATATAAAGCATAAAATAAAAAGGGATCATTGAAAGAGGTTATAGCATAGGAATCTGCTATTGAAAATGGGTGAATTCTTTGACTAGAACTTGCTTGCAAATTTTATTAATGGGACAAATAATTTTGTAGGGATTACTTATCAAATAACAGCCTTTCATTTTTACAAGCAGGCTATAAGCAAACAATGTTCTTGGGCATACTAAAACCTTGTATAAGCTTGATGGGAGTTTGGTTTGTTTCATTGCTAAAATAAGCTTCATTTTATATTGCAAAAATAAAATAAAAGTAAAATATTTCAGGAATTTTGGATGAAGTTACCATTCTTGGGAATTATTTCAAAGAAGTCAGAATAAAATAATAATTGGAGTTGGAAGGGACTTCAGGTCTTCTAAATCAATTAATTGCTCAAGAAAGAGGCCATATATCATTTGAGACAATTGGTTGTTCACTCTCTTTTTGAAAGCTTTCAGTGATGGAGCACTCACAACTTTTGAAGGCAAGTTATTCCATTGGTTAATTGCTCTCACTGTTAGGAAATTTCTCCTTAGTTCTGGGTTGCTTCTCTCCTTAGTTAGTTTCCAAACATTGTTTCCTGTCTTGCCTTTTGGTGCTTCAGAAAATAGTTTGAATAGATATACCAGGTCTCCCTTAGCCTTGTGGATTTTGAGCTAATATATAATTTTGCAAATATGAACATGTTGCAAGCTGCGAGGTGATATTTTTCTGAATCATAAATTGGATAGTTAACAGGTGTTCATTGAAGACAAAAGTTTGAACTTCAAGATAAAACATATTTCCATTAAGAAAAGTTTTATATTGCAAGTAAATAGTTTACAGATAATAATAAAGATCAAAAGAATTTAAATTTTGCTTGGATAGAACATAACTGTGTCAGAGTATATTCATGAATAGAGCTTGATAATGTGAGATTGCACTTGCACGAGAGACTGACACGACACGGATCTGAGTTTTCTCTCTGGTTTTATTGCGGTTCTGCAGAAGCGGGTTCACATCCAAGGCAGCAGGATGGAACCTTGAGCATAGTTTATTCAACATACTTATACCCCATTTCCCGCCCCACTATACAAGGGCTTGGCTTACAAACTTTATCAGACTTCATCCTTATGGGAACACCCATTGCTTATCAGTACTTTCCAGGCTACTAACTGACAGTTAGTGGTTTGGCTATTTCCTCTGGAAAAGTACTGATGCTGCTTTTGAAACACACACATATACAAAATGATTCATATTGTATTCTCCGGAAGGCTACAAGATACATACTTTTGTAAGCAATTTTAAGCGTAAGCAAATTTACAGAAGCAAAAAGTAGCATTACATTATTTTACTTATCACAATAACAAAGTCAGCCAATGAATAGGCATAGCAACTAAGTAAGCCAATGATGACTGTTTTGGAAACTGAAACTAGAATTAGCCTAGGCTGGAAACTGAAGTTAAAAGTAGCCAAGGCGTGGCTCTATATTAAACTCTGCATCTATATTAAGCTCTGAGTCTGTCTATTGAAAATGAAACTGCTTTTCTCCTTTGCTGTGTATAATGCTTGCTACTGAAGTTACTTGCAACATGTTTCTGTCATGAGTTTGCTCCATGTTGGAGAAATCTACAACTGGTTTGTAAAATCTACTTATTATGTTTATAAAGATGTTAAATGAAGGGTCAGCCATCTGTGTTTATTTTTCTGGCATTGAATTAACGCTGCAAAACTCAGAATAGGTTATGGTCCCAGAAGGCCAGAGAAAAGACTGAATTGTAATTAAAGCTGAGACACTGCCTGTGTTAAAAGAAACAAGGCAAGAAGCTTTCCAGGATGGCTGAAAACATTAAAGAGAGCTATCTATCTCATTTGGGTCAGAAGAACTATATTATTTGGGCTGCAAAGATGGAATGTTTTCTGAAAGCTAAAGAACTTTGGAATATTGTTGAAAATCCACCTAAGGAACTATTGCATGCTGCAGATCAGAAGCTGCATGACAGAGCATTTGCTTATATCGTAAGTTTAGAAGATGATCAGTTTATCAATGTCTATATCAAAAGACTGCAAATGAAGTCTGGGATAAATTGAGGACTGTTCATGCAACATTGCACAATTATCAAGAAAGTTATATAGAGCTTGTTTGCAGCCAGAGTTTCAGTGGAAGAGCATTTTGTTCATATGCAAACTTTGTTTGTGGAATTAGAACAATGTGGGATGAGGATTCCTGAATCTCAGAAGGTACTCTGGTTTTGAACAATCTAAATGAAACTTGGGACATTGTGTCTGCAGTGTTTGAATGCAAACCAGAGCAGGAATTGAGTCTGAAGGCTCTGAAAGCATGTCTGATAGCTGAAGAGCAGAAATGCCATTATACGAGGAGGAAAAATTCCTGAGGAGGGGGCCCAAGAGGAGCAATGGAAATTTCCACAACCAGGCTGTCTCCAGAGACCAGAAGAGAGCAGTAGAGGATATCAGATTACAGCTAAGCAAAAAGCCCAACAACAGAAAGGATGTTTCATCTGTGGTGACACTACTCATTTAAAGAAGGACTGCTTGCAAGACAGAAGAAGTTTTCAAGGACAGGTTGATGGACAGATTGCTGTTGCAAAAGCCTGCAATAGTAATGGAAGAGATCAATGGCTTATTGACAGTGGGGCTAGCCAAATGATTATTAATAATGCTAAATTGTTTTACAGGATGGATGCAGCTGCAGGAGACAAACAGTAGCCTTGGCAAATAGCAAGAAGGCTAAAGTCACTGGAAGAGGCAGTGTACAAATTCCATATTTGGAAACAAGGTTTAACAATGTTTTATGTGTGTCAGAAATGGAACATAATTTGCTAAATGTTTCTAGTTTAGACAAGCAAGCATTTGAAATCACATTTGCAAATGGACAGTGTCTTATAAAGAAAAATGGGATTGTCTGTGCAAAGGGCATAAAGCATAATAACCTTTATATGTTACAAGACAAAAAGTTCAATGTGCACAAACTTTTGGCAATGTTGCAAAGCATGATTCATGTGTTCATCTTTTGCACAGAAAACTTGGTCATGCCAATGTCAGATTGCGTTCAATGGTCAGATTGCGTTCGCACGAGAGACTGACACGACACGGAGCTGAGTTTTCTCTCTGAGTTTATTTCGGTTCTGCAGAAGCGGGTTCACATCCAAGGCAGCAGGATGGAACCCCGAGCATATTTTACACAGTATATTTATACCCTAAATGCCTCATTGTATGAGGGCTTAACTCGCGGTTTGTCATTGGAATTCATACCTTCGGGGGATACTTTATTGCCCATTAACATTCCCCCGGTCCATCAAGTGGCTTTTTGATTGTTTTAGTTATTGGTATTTCCTAGACCTCCAGCTGTTTGCTGATGGTCCCTCTATAGGTCTTGACACTGCTTTTGAAACATGCATGCATGTAACAATGTTCGTTCTATCCTGATTCTTATCTCCCGAAAGGTTACAAGATGCAGGCTTTTGTAACCAATTCTAAGCGTAAGCGGATTAACAGAAGCAGAAATAGCGTTACATTGTTTCAATTCTCACAATCCCTCCTCTTCTGGTTACATTCTGTTTCAAAAGCACAAAGATCTTTACTAACTTGTATTAACATTTCCTCTGATTGATTGTATAAAATGAGTTCTTTCTTTTTGTTTGTGAACCTAATTTTCCTTAAAGATTGTATACATATATGGATTACGTTGGGAATACATTGGATACAACAGCATAGACTAATCAAGATTACTGCTATGATTGTTAGAGTGGTCACTATCGATTTCCACCAAGATCCATCAGGAAGCCAAGACCATAACATATCCCACAATGATCCTGAACCGCTATCCCACTGTTTCTGGTACTCATCTATCCTGGTTTCCATTTCATGTACAATTTTGGTTATATTTGGCTCATAATTGTGAATATATGTACAGCAATGAGAATGTATTAAGGCACAGACACCTCCTTTTGCGGCAAGCACTATGTCTAAAACATAGCGATTCTGTAATGCAACTTGTCTAACTTCAGATAATTCTTCATTAATCATTTTTATGCTTTTTATGGTGTCATTAAACATTGTGATGGTAAAATTATTCAATCGTTTGATGTCTTGGTAATTTAACCCAATGCCTATAGGTGCGACAAGGGCTCTTCCCATACCTTCCCACCAGGCTCCTTCACTTACTCTGGAATCTAGCTCTCTTTTATTTCTGATCCGGGTGTAGGGTAGTTTATCTAATTTATATATTACTGGTATCACAAACCCCATGGTACAAGTCCCTGACCATAATTTTGGTACTTCTCTATAGGCATATTTTCCACATAACATCCACCTGCTATCATCCATTGCCCAAGTAGCATTGGAAAGCCTTGTCCAATTGATTATCCCCTCAAAATACACACACATTTGACAATAATATGTAGGGAATGGTAAAAGATCATTTGTACAGTCACCTGAATTTGGTTTGCTGGTATTGAAACATGTTGCAGGCATTACAAATGTTTTATTACACCTTTCCCAATCTCCCAGGAAGACTCCCCCAGTAACATTCCTTTTAAAACAAACATGCGCTGTCTCTCGCAATTGGAGGAATACCCTCCCGGTCATGTTTCTCCCAAACTCTCTTTTATTTCCTTCCCCAAACGTCATCATTTGTCTTGTCAAAGGCACTCCATGTAAAATGACCCCCCTTTCAGCTCTCCCAGGCAAATGCATACATAACCAACAGTTAGTGATGTTCAGATCTTTCGCCGTTGTCCTTATGTTCTTGATGTAGCAATTGTCTGTCCAGAGCTCTTCCCCAAGGTCTCCTGCTCTCTGCACATGTCGAGATTGTTCGGTTCCTGCTTCTTTAACCTGTTGTAAGATGAAAATACTTACAAGTACAGTTGAAGTACACAGGAACAGACGCATGATTTTATCTTTTAAGAGTCAGCTTCAAAGGTTGTCCTTCCACTGGGTGGCTTCTCCAAGGCTTCTCAGGTTCTGGAGTTGCTTTCACACGACTATGATGAGTCCATCCACTTTCCTTTGTCCGGACAGCAGACTCAGTCGTCAGAAGTACTTGGTATGGTCCTTCCCAGCTAGGTTGCAGTTTCTCAGTCCTCCAAGTTTTCACAAGCACCCAATCACCAACTTCATAGGGATGTTGACTTCCTACTAGTGGTGGTCGTTGTGCTAACAGTCCCTGTTTGCGAAGAGACAATAAAGATCTGGACAGCGTCTGCAAATACTTCCTTACAAACATATCCCTGAATTCAGGTATAGGTCCCCCAAAAGTTGTCAAGTAAGGGCGACCCATTAACATTTCAAAAGGTGAAACCCCCACATCCTTTCTTGGACAAGTCCTAACTCTTAACAGAGCTAGGGGTAAGTTCTTAGTCCAAGGTAATCCATTTTCCAACTGCAATTTTGTTAAGTGTTTCTTAATTTCTGAGTTGCCCCTTTCAACCTTCCCTGAAGACTGAGGATGCCAAGGGGTGTGTAAGTCCCATCTCACCCCTATAGCCCTCATTACTTCTTGAAGAATTTTCTGTGTAAAGTGTGTGCCTCTATCAGAGTCTATCACTTCAAACATGCCATATCTAGGTATTATTTGTTCCAGCAGAATTTTTGTTACCATGGAAGCGGTGGCTTGTTTAGTGGGAAAAGCTTCCATCCACCCTGTCAAGTGATCTTTAACAACTAACAGGTATTTCCATCCACCACTGGGTGGCAGCTCAGTGTAATCAATTTGTATCTTCTGGAACGGCCAAGCTGCTAAAGGCCGCCCCCCCTTCTCTGTTTTTCTGGATGCACTTTTATTAACCTTTAAACATATTAAACACTTCCAGCAAATGGAATGGGCAATGGTCCACATGTTTAGACTCCAATACACTGGTTTGACAGCTTGTACCAATGCTTCAGTCCCCCAATGACTCCCCTCATGTAAATACTGCATGACATTTCTCATTTGTGTTTCTGACAAAACTTTTTCTCCATTCCCAGTCACCCATCCTTTCTCTGTTTTTCTGCACCCCTCCTTCTCTAATCTTTCTATTACAGTTCCATCTGGTTCCCAGTTGTCTTCGGGCTCTTCAGGCAACATGGGTACTGATACCATTTGTAGAGTTACCTCCCCAGCTGCCTCTTTTGCCCACCTATCTGCCCATCTATTCCCAACAATTTCCAGGCTATTCCCCTTTTGGTGTGCGTTCACATGGACAATGGCTACTTGCTGTGGTAATTGTAAAGCCTCCAACAATTCTTCTACTAACTGGAGTTGCTCTATCTGTTTCCCATCTGATTTTATAAACCCTCTTTCTTGCCAGATCTTCCCAAAAGTGTGAACCACCCCCCAAGCGTACTTAGAATCAGTCCATATAGTCACCTCAATTCCCTCAGCCAATTCCAGAGCCCTTTTGAGAGCGTATAGCTCACACTTTTGAGCTGACCATCCTTTTTGTAATGATCCTTTCTCAATTACTTCCCCAGTTTGAGTAACTATTGCATATCCAGCTTTCCTCATGCCATTCTCAACTCTGCTGGAGCCATCCACAAACCACTTCTCCCCTTTTTCCAGTGGAACCTCTTCTAAATCTTTTCTCACTTTTGTCATAATTTCAATTTCTAACAGACAATCATGATCTTCAGCTTCCCATTTTTTTCTGATCCCTTCCAAAAACTCTGCTGGGTTCAAATTTTTATCAGTCCCGATAATGATATCTGGACTTGTTCTCAAAATAGTTTCATATTTTAAAATCCTTCCCTCAGTCATCCAAGTGGAAGCCAACTGACTCAACACTGAGGTTACTTGATGTGGGGAATGTACTACTATAGCTCCCCCAAAGGTCAATTTCCTGCTTTCTACCACCAAAACAGCTGTGGCAGCTACTGCCTGCACACAGATGGGCCAACCTCTCACCACAGGTTCTAATGTCTTACTCAGAAAGGCAATGGGCTGAAACCGCCCCCCCCTCTTCTGAGCAAGCACTCCTACTGCAACTCCTGATTTTGCAGAAACATATAGATGAAATGGAAGTTTCAAGTTAGGCAGAGCCAACACTGGTGCTGTGGCTAATGCCTTCTTGATTTCCTCCCACCTTGCCTCATCCTCCTCTGTCCATTCAATAGTCTCCCTTTCTCCTTGCAACTTCTGGTTCAGGAACTGGGCTAACACTGCATATTGATCTATCCAAGCTCTGCAGTATCTAACTAACCCCAAGGCTTTTCTAACCTCCGTCCTATTCCTGGGTGGAGCTAAACTCATTAACCCCTTCACCCTTTCAGGATCCAAACTCCTGACTCCTTGCATGATGTGTCCTAAATACTTCACTTTTCTCTCTACAAATTGAATCTTTTCCCTTGATACCTTCAATCCTTGCTCCTTCAGCCAGTTCAGTAAAGCTACTGAACTTTCCCTAACTCTCGCTTCCTTCTCTCCAGACAACAGCAAGTCATCTACATACTGAATCAAACTTACCCCTGGCTCCTTTGGAAAAGCTTGCAACTTTTCCTCCAAAGCCTGGCCAAACAACAAAGGACTTTCTGTATACCCTTGGGGCAATACTGTCCATCTCAATTGTTGTTTCCTCCCACTTTCAGGATCACTCCACTCAAAGGCAAACAAATCTCTGCTCCCCTCTTCCAGTGGACATGCCCAAAAAGCATCCTTTAGATCAATGACTGTAAACCACCCATCCTTGGGGGGTACCTGACCCAAAATGGTATAGGGATCAGGTACCACCGGGAAACGTGGTATTACAAGCCCATTGATCCCCCTTAGATCCATTACTAGCCGGTGCTTTCCATCCTTCTTCTGTACAGCCAAGATAGGAGAGTTAAAAGGGGACATGGTTGGTTCCAATAACCCTTGCTGTAACAACTGATCAATTACAGGCTTCAATCCCTCTCTACCCTTCTTACTCATTGGGTATTGAGGTGTCCAACTTTTAACGATCCCTGGCTGTACCTTGATCTCGATGGGTTTTATTTCCATCCTCCCCACCCTTTGTCCATCTGCCCAAACATCATCATGAATCCGTCCTATATCCTCTTCTTTCAGGACACACATCCTTATTCCACTATTATCCCTCAACTGGAATCCAAACGCTGGCATGAGATCCCTTCCCAACAAATTTACCCCTGACTCTGGTATATACAGCACCTTGCTACAAACTTCTATTCCATCCATAATCATCTCTACCTCTTCCAAAACTCTTACTCTATTCTGCTTTCCGCTCACTCCAGCTACCAAAATTGTTTCCTTTCCCTTCATCCTTTGATTTATGGGCTCGCATACTGAGGTACGACTTGCCCCTGTGTCTATCAGGAAAGTTAACTCCTGACGGTCTGGACCTACTTTTATATTTACCAGTGGCTCCCCGTAGGTCCTCTTAAAGGAGCCGGAAATTCCCTAGTCTTCATATAGAGCGTAACTTCTTTCAGGGTGGCTGTTCTGGCACTCGCGCGCAAAGTGACCATGCTTGCCACACCTGAAACAGTTACGATCTATACATACTCTATTAGTGCTCATCCCTCTCCCTCTAAAAGGTCTCCCTCTGGGAGGGAATCCTCTCCCCCTTCCCCCAGACGTCTCTTTCCTTGGCTGATCACTTTCTCCCGTTTTCCTCACTTCATTTTTAGCAGCGCTCTGTACCGCTGCCAGCATCATTTGAGACTTCTGCCTGGTCTTGATCTCATCCCTGTTTACAAAGGTCTGTTGGGCATTTCGGATTAATTCAGTAATTCCCTGCGCCCCCCAGTTATCTATCTTCTGGATCTTTTTCTGAATATCCGGCCAGGCTCCTGCCACAAACTGCATCTTTAACATGAATTCAAATGCAGGAGTGTCTGATTTTACTCCTGAATATTTTTCTAAGCTTTGTCTTAGCCTGGCACAATAATCCCCTGGGGATTCATCTTTTCCCTGGGTTATCTCAAAAGCTCTTGTTAAGTTCCGACCCTGAGGGACTGCACTTTTAATTCCCTCAATGATCATTGTCTTTAGATCTTTCATATTTTGTCTATGTTCTGCATTTTGGATATTCCAATTGGGAGGTGCCAAAGGGAACTTAACATCCCCAGCAACTGCTTGGTCATTTCCCAATTGTAACACTCGCCAATGTTCTATTGCTCCCTGCCTAATCAAATCTCTTTCCTCCCTGCTGAATAAATGCCCCAAAACGTACATCAGCTCTTCATACGTATAATCATTTGGTCCCAGAAACAGTTCTAATTCTAGGCTTACTTTTTGTGGATCCTCATGAAGCCGGGGAAGTGATTGCTTTAACTCTCTCAGTTCCCCAGGTCTCATAGGTTGAACGGCATACATAGCCACGGGCTGTCCCTGAGCGTTCAGACCGTTTGGCACTTCGCGCAAAGGATAAGCGTGTGCCGGCTGAGCCGGCTGAAAGGGAAAGTTCTGAACGCTTTGTTCTAACTCCCTTAACTCTCTCCGCAAGCGTGCATGGAGTGTAGGCGGCGGGGAGGGAGACAATGGAGCCGCTGCCGCTGCTGCTAATAAATCTTGCTGATTATGCGGAGGAACAGTTGGTGGAGGACGATAGAACTCATCGTCAGACTCCGGATTTTTAAGTTTGGACACAAATTGGTCAGCCGGTGGCAGGCTGGGTCCTTCAAATTCAACGTGATACCATACTTCCAGGTACGGTATCTCTGCGGTTAATTTGTGAGCCAATTGGTAAATTTTTAGTTGGTTCATCCAGTATGTACTGGTTTCTCCCTCCGGTGCCCAATGATAAGGGAATTTTGGATCGGAAAGGGGGTATTTTGGCCACCTGTATTTGCACAAAAAAATCATGTGCTTTTTCTCCAGATTCCGGGTAAAATGCTTTAGATTCGGGGAGAACCACTGGTTTAGTAGTTGTCCCAAGGGCGAATCTACCGGAATAGGTTTTCTGCCTTCTTCCTCCTCTATCTTCTCTCCCCTTGAGGCTTCCAATAACCTCTTACTTTGCCCTTTCCCCATTCTCGTCACCAGACCCGTCCTCCAGCAGGCGCTGGACTTTCTCCCAGAGAAAATTTAAGGACCCGTCCTCCAGCAGGCGCTGGACTTTCTCCCAGAGAAAATTTAAGGACACCTTTCTATCAAAAACCCTATTCTTTTGGAAAAGGAACAAATTTACCTGATCACTCCGGGGACCTGTCGTCAGTCCAGGTATGCGGATGTGCGGGCGTCCCCGACTCAGGCTTTCCCGTGATCCCAGATCACTCGCAAGGTACCTTCACTCAGTCCGTTCGCTCTCTCGTTCTCTCTGAGGCTTCGTTTTGGATCGGAGATTCCTGGGATCTCTCGATCAATGGGGAGTGGGGTTGTCTCCAAACGAGACGGAGTGGCCACTACTCACCAGTCCCCAAAACACCGAGGATCGCCGTGGAATCTCCTGCCTGGCTCGCCAGCTGTCAGATTGCGTTCAATGGTCAGATTGCGTTCGCACGAGAGACTGACACGACACGGAGCTGAGTTTTCTCTCTGAGTTTATTTCGGTTCTGCAGAAGCGGGTTCACATCCAAGGCAGCAGGATGGAACCCCGAGCATATTTTACACAGTATATTTATACCCTAAATGCCTCATTGTATGAGGGCTTAACTCGCGGTTTGTCATTGGAATTCATACCTTCGGGGGATATTTTATTGCCCATTAACATTTCCCGGGTCTATCAAGTGGCTTTTTGATTGTTTTAGTTATTGGTATTTCCTAGACCTCCAGCTGTTTGCTGATGGTCCCTCTATAGGTCTTGACACTGCTTTTGAAACATGCATGCATGTAACAATGTTCGTTCTATCCTGATTCTTATCTCCCGAAAGGTTACAAGATGCAGGCTTTTGTAACCAATTCTAAGCGTAAGCGGATTAACAGAAGCAGAAATAGCGTTACATTGTTTAAATTCTCACACCCCTGACAGGAGCCTGTCCTGGAAAGACACGGAGCCCAAGCAAGGCTGAGGAAACCCTGGGGGTTGTGTCCCCCCCAGCATTCAACCTGGAGACCCATAAACCAGGTTAGCCTCTTCCCACAAAAGAGATGTCCCTGATTCTCTCCTCTTTCCTGGCCATACTGGACCTTTTCTAGGGGTCTGGGCTTTGCTGAGTGCCCCACGCATGGGAAGGTTTGACGTGGTCTCTCCCATTTCCAGAACCCAGAAGCTGGAAGCTGGAAGGGGATTCTACAGATCTGCTTCCCTTCCCCAACACGAGGCCCCCCAGCTTCTCCCTCCCAAGAGGAGCTCCCCACTTAGCCTGGCACCCCTGCAAGAGCCCCCTTGCCTGGCCTGTGCATGGGAAAGGGCGGCAGGGGAGCATGGGATAAGGGCTTCTGCATCCTCGGGTCTCTGAAGATGGAAATTGTATTTTGCAGATCTGCTTTCCATCTGCAACATGAAGATCCCTTCCTTCCCTCCATCCCTCCTTCCATGGGGTAAGAGGCAGCCTTGCATTCATCATCTTTTCACTTTGTTTTTTCCTAACTTCTCTCTGTGTCTGTGTGTGTGAGATTATTTTTTTTAACTCTGCAAAGTCCTGCTAATTAGTTTTTCACTAAAGTTGATTTTTTTTTCCCTAAAAAAAAAGGCTGCAGTATTACATCAGCCCCTTTGTGGTGGTGCCTTTGAGCATTAGCTTTCAAAATAAAGTAAATGTTGGTTCCAACTCAGAAGGGAGCCATTTCAGGCCTCTGACACGCTCAGACATTAACTGTCTTCCGGGATCGTCTCTTTAACTACGATGCCAACAAATGTCACATTTCTTTCTGTCTTCAGCCACAAGTGCCATGTATTCCCTTTGAGGTCAGATTCAAGGATGGAGAATCCAAACCTCTCAATTCTAGATGATGGATTTAATTCAATCTCTACCCCTATTATTACAAATCGCATGGGGCTTATTCCCCTTTCATTTCTCTCCAAAGAATTGCCAAGCAATCTTTGAGTCCAAGGTATTGTTGAATTATCCAGGGGTTCCTCCTGAGAGGGAGAATTATGAAAAAAGCTTCAGCTCTGCTCTTTGGCTGAATCTTCCAGGGCAGAGAAATATGGAGTTTGGGGAGAGGCAGGGTCTGTGCTCTTGAATGTATGTCTCTCTCCTTTGCAGCTGAGTGTTTCTCTGTGTTTTAATCAGGAAAGTGACTGGATATTCCACCTTGTGAGAGTCCTTTGAATTCTTCCAATTCTCCTTTAGAAACAGGAAGGAGATTGATTGATTTCCCCCCATGAATTATGGGCCTCCTGCTTCTGCTTCTGATGCTGCTGATGTCCCATCCAGTATCTGGAAAGCTTGTATGTCCTCCGAAATACAAGCACCAGGATGGAAACTATCCACAGAGCTTTTACCACCCAGGAGACCATCTCCTTGGTGTAGTCATCAGGGGAAGTGAAATGTTGCCTACAAAGTTGCTTTTCAACGTGGCTCCTTCTCTTCAGTTTGTTTTCCCTGATTCGTAAGTCATTCTGGGTGATGAAGTTTCACTCCCTCTCTTCTCTCTTCTTCTCTGTTTTTTATTTTTTTCATTTATTTCTACATTGGGGAATAAGTCTAATTTCCTGAATGATTTTGATTTCCATGGCTTCTCTCTTTTGTCTGATTTTGTGAAAGAGACTCAAATGCAAAAAGGGGTCTGAAAAATAGCTGAAAGGACTGAAGATTATTTTCCTCTCTCAGTTCAGTCCTTAATTTATCACTTGAATAATGAATTTTATTTAAAGTAATGGTTGAACCAGTTGTAGTTGCCTTACCTCAGCCAGTTTCCATATTTGTATTACTGATCGTTGCTTTAGATCAATGTTGGCTTAAGGGTCAATAGGCTTGTGGAGGATTATATATATTATATATTAAAACAGTATTTGTTGTTGCTATTGATTAAAACATTTTTTTTACAATAGGGATGGTTCTGATTTTTCATATGGCTTACAATTAATTTTCGCCATTCAAATGGTCATCAAAAATTCCCTGCTCCTGCACAATCTCACCCTGGGCTACAACATCCATCACAACTATTGGAGCACTTTCCACACTTCAGATGCCTTGCTGGACATGCTCTCCACTGGAGATGCCAATGTCCCCAATTATAGCTGTGGAAGGAAAGAGAACCTTCTGGCTCTTTTTCATCGAGTTAACAGGGACATTTCCATCCAGATGTCAACATTAGGAAGCACCTACAAAGTCCCACAGGTTTGTTTGTGTTTTTCTCCATCTGGTACATTGAGTGATAGGTGTTCATGGGCGAGCAATAGAGGCAATCATGTCTTCTCCATAGAATTTAAGAGCTGCTTTTCTCCATATTAGCAAAAATGTCAATATTTTACTCCTTTATATTCATGTTTAAATTAATCATAAAAGGCCTGGAATGCAAGGAATACTGTCAGGCTACAGAACTTTTCCTATTCAATCAACTAGAATGAACTTCTGAAAAGGTATCAAAAGGAATCCTTTATTGAGATGAGTCAATTCATGTAGGGGTTAAAAGCAGCATCTAAGGTCTCTCAGGCATGCACAGATAGATAAGGGAGTTTAAAACCCCTCCCCTTATCTTGATGTGTATTTAGTAAAACAAAGGGCCAACATGTTGATCCCCCCACCCCCTTTCTAGAACGATCTTTTTCAGAGTTTCCCAGGACACATCTCACTATGGAATTTTTTATGGTCTCTTCATCTCCTGGCTGTCTCTCTCAGAGGCGATAGGTTCCGGCCATCTGGGTTTCCTCCCTCCATTGTGTCATGTGTGGGTTATACAAATTCCATATAAGATTAAATATATTTGGGTTACATCAAGAAGGATTTCTTTATCAGTCTCCCCCCTCCTTTTCTTCTTTCATTGAAGAAATGACAGATACACGGATCTGACAAATACATTCCCTGGAGAAGACATTCTACCAACTATTTAATTGATCAAAAAATATCCTAGATGTTGGGGCCTCTATTGGCATGTTCTTTTTCACATATAAATAATGCCTGCCATATCAAGTGGGATTGAAGTTGGCAACAGTAGCATTCTATCTATCTACAATGTGGAATAAAAAGGACTCTAGCAATTACAGGCTAAATAGATTGGCAGATATTGTGGTTAAAATTTATGTCATGACCCTCAAGTTAAACTTGAGACAAATGCATTCCTTGTAGACGAACCAAAAGGTTTTTTGTAGATTTAAAAACTATATAGATTTTATAATAAATCATGCATAAGAAAAATCTAATATTGACAACAAATTTGTCTTGAAATATCTAATCACAAAATATATCAGATGAAATTATAATTCAGAACATATTGAATGGTGCAAAGATGGATAGACTGACATTGAAAATAAAAGATGAAGCAGACGTAGAATAATATTTAACATGGAATAGGTTTTATCAATGGTAAATCTTTTGATAAAATCACCGATAAGAGGTAGAAATTAGATGAAGAAAGTATTGCTATCTTTAAATAAAATATGAATATATTCTTAAAAATATAAGTATGCTATTATAATTAACAGGAACATAAATAAGTGAATATACCGTATATACTCGAGTATAAGTCGACCCAAATATAAGTCGAGGCACCCAATTTTACACAAAAAACTGGGAAAACTTATTGACTCGAGTATAAGTCAAGGGTGGGAAATGCAGCAGCTACTGGTAAATTTCAAAAATAAAAATAGATACTAATAAAATTACATGAATTGAGGCATCAGTAGGTTAAATGTTTTTGAATATTTATTTCAAAGAAAAACAGTAAACTAGCTCTGTAAGTGGAAAAGAGAGCCAACAAAACCAATATGGTATCAACAATAACTTTAAAAGTACAAAAACCTTAGCTCAATCAGCAACCAAGCTAAAACACAAGAGTTAAAATCCTTCAAAACTGGATTCCTCCTCCTCATCTGTATGTCCACACAGAGTCACTCTCTCCCTTGCAAGAAAAAAGCATGTGTATGTGCTGCATGTACATCCGGTTTTGGAGAGCCACCATCTCTTTCACAGCTCTCCCTCATGCCTCCATTGCATGTGCACACATGCCACGTCTCAGTAGTAGGTCAACATACAGATATCACACTAGGTTCCCTCCTCAAAAGGAACATCCAACCTTTCTTGAGAAGTACAAACTTCATCTGTTCAGGATTGTGGTGACAAAGGTGAAAGAGGATGGGGCTGAGAGAAGGGAAGGGAAGAAAAGATCATTGACAGGGAGAAAGACAGGGAGAAACACCTGGAAGTGTGAGCCCTCGAGTTTCCTTAGGGAAGACCAGACAACAAGGGGAGAGGAGAGGAGGAGGAAGAAGAGGAGAGTTTAAAAAAAAAGAGTGGGAAGCCAACTCTCGCGTGCCATCAAAGCCAGGGGAAAGTGGGGCTTTCTCTGCCTGCTGCCGCCAGAGGAGTGCGGGGGGGGAGTGCGGGGAAAGGGGGTTCGTGCCGAGGCTCCGCAAGCGATTACCAGATTTGCAGCTCCGTTTGATGGTGAAGCTGGAAGCGCGCAACGCAGGAGCTCGCGGGGGCCCCGGGCGCCCGTTAATGGGGAAGAAGAGGCCGCTTGGGGTCGCCAGGCTCAGGCAGCCTCCCCCGCCCCCTCCCCTAGCAGCGAATAGCTGCTCCGGGGGCTCCCGCCACGGCACAGCCAGGCACTTTGTCTCGCTGCCCCGGGAGCAGCTCTTCGCTGCTAGGCTAGGGGGTGGGGGAGGCTGCCTGAGCCTGGCGGTTTCTTTGCGAAGCTGGAAGCGCGCAACACAGGTGCTCGCGGGGGCCCCGGGCGCCCGTTAATGGGGAAGAAGAGGCCGCTTGGGGTCGCCTGTGTGTCCCTCAGCGGGTAGACAACCGCGGCGGCGATGCTGCCCTGAGGCACGATCGGTTGCAGCCACGCCAGCGCAGGCCAGGCATGGTGCCGTAGCGGCTGACTCGAGTATAAGCCGAGGGCGGTTTTTTCAGCACAAAAAATGGGCTGAAAAACTTGGCTTATACTCGAGTATATACGGTAATTGTAAATATGGTTAGAATTATTATAATATATTATTATTTTTATCATCAGTATATTCGTTATTTTTCTTTTCTTTTGTAAAATGGTGCAAAACAATACATTGTATTCTGTTTGCTGACTTTCCAGATGTTAGTGCAGCATTTGCCACAATAAACAGAGAAATATGTGTCCTCAAAACGGAGCTCTGACATTTGGCCCTGATTCAAGCCCTTGTTTGAGTGGGAGGTTTGGGCTCAATGGAGCCATGAGAAGAAGGATGAAGGGAAGGAGGCATATTTGAATCCTTGTTATTCAGTTTATATATGAACAACTTCCTAAGACTAATGAAGGATCCAGAACAGATAATAAATAAATGTTAATTCATTCTTTGAAAAAAAAAGTACTAAATTAGTGGACCAGCGAAATGCAGTGCACATTGTAACCTTGGGTTTCAGAAAGGCTTTGACAAAGTAAACCACCACTTATTTCTCGGTAAGCTAAAACTATGTGCGATAGACAACATCACCCCCAGATGGATTCAGCCTGTTGTCCTCAATGGAACTTCATCTACATGGAGGGAAACAAGCAGTGAGGGACCCCGAGGTTCCATTTTAGGCCCAGGACTCTTCAACATCTTCATCAATGATTTGGATGACGGGTTATCATCAAATTTGCAGATGATGCTACTGAAGCAGGAGATAAAAATACATTAATTTTAGAGAAATAATGATACAAGTTTTATAAATAGTGAAATATGTGGTATTAAAAAGAGAAAGAACAAGGACTCTGAAATGCCAAGCCACAAGGATCATGTAATGGTCACAAAGTCGTATTTGCCAATATACCTTGTCTTGCTGTAACAAAACCACAAGCTAGGGAGTTTAGCAAGATGGGTTTGTGACATCCAGCCATCCTAGCTTAGCAACAGGGGAGGGGGAAAGCTGTGTTTCAAGTAACCAATGAATCACTGACAAGTTATATTTCTGTGTTTTGTCCCTTCTGAAGAAGTATGTAGGCATGTGTTGTTCTATAAGAAAGTTGTTCAGAAGTGACTCTCACTAAAATACTCTGAACCTGTTTGTGCAAATAAAACCAACTTATTTTTGGATTCCAAGGTCTGAGTCTCGTAATTTCCTGCAAACTACAGTGGCAGGAATAGCCAACACCCCAGAAGACAGGCTCAAGATCAAGATGGATCTGGATAGACTTGAACACTGGGCTAATCTAACAAAATGAAATTCACTGTAGAGAAAAGTAAGGTTTTACACTTAGACAAGAAAAGCCAAATGTACACTTACAGATTAGGTGACACCTGGCTCAATAGCAGTAACCATGATAGAGATCTTGGAGTCTGAATGGACAATCCCTTAACTATGAGCCAGCAGTGTGTGGCAGCAGCCAAAAAAAGCCATTGCAATCCTAGACTGCAACTGAAGTCTCCCTGTTTCTTGTACAACTGGAGAAGAAGCTGAAAAGATTCCTCCACAAAGAATCTGGGATATGGAAGCAGAATAAGATGCAGCAATCCTCCAATATTATCATAGGCCCTTTACTGGAATAAAATCATTCAGTTGGCATTTTTCACATGTTAATCTAGTTGCAATAATTTATAATGTTTTTGGTTTTTTCATCTGTTTATTATTTTTCACTATTATTCAATCTTGCTAATATTCTGCCTTTAATATTTTACACAATGTATACTTAACAAACTATTCTAATACATTCATGAGAACCAGGTTGGATTTATGAAAATGTAATATTCTAGATTTGATCTGATGCCAAGTATAACACAGCATTCTTTGTTACTTTTTCAGATCAGTTATGAAACTGCTTCGGAGGCTCTGAGTGATAAAAGTCAATTTCCTTTTGTCTACCAGATGGTCCCCAAAGAAGGATTCCAGTACCCAGCAATCATCCAACTGCTCCTCCATTTCAGATGGACCTTGATTGGCCTCTTTGATTCAGGCACAGAGAAGGGAGACATTTTCATGAGGACTTTCCTTCCTATGCTTGTCACGAATGGGATTTGTGTTGTTATATCACAACAATTCTCAACAACTGGACATACAACACCCCTCAGGGAGGCCCTCTCCAAGTGGAGACAAGTTAACGTCTTTCTTCACTTCGTAGAACATGATTCAATTTCAGACATAATTCTTCCTTTCCATTTAACATTTATGCGTTTGCCAGGATTCATTGAAGGGAAAGTCTGGATCATCACAAATCACGTATACTATCGAATGGCAGAGTCTAAACTTTTCAAATACATCCATAGTATTTGGAAGTTTGCTTATCTTCTAAAAAGACCGCAAAAGGAGGATGCCTTTGAACACTATTTATATGTGGAACATCTATTTCAAGATCATTATTTCCGTTGTTCTCTTTCAAAGCACGTCTTTTCTGGAAAAGGCCGCAGAAGATGCACCCAGAAAGCCCCACTGGGGACTCAGTGGAGAAGGAACAGGACGCAGAGTGTAAGTAACTATGACAGTTACTGCCTTGTGAAGACTTTGGCCCAGACCATGAATGCTGCCTATTCCTCCAAATTGAGGAGGGGAAGGAAAGAGGGAGAAAAGAGGTTGGAGGCTCCAAGGCTGCAGCCATGGCCGGTATGGGGTCCTGGTGTGGATCCATTAACCTTTAATCTTTTGGAGGAGGAATCTGGAAGAGAAGGAGGGGAACCATCTTAGCAGATCTGGCCAATTCAATTACTCAGGGAACAATGGCTCCAAAGAGGAGATACCATGGCATTTTGATATTTGGCACTGCTAATTTGAAAATGCTCCATTCCCTTTTTTAAACAAATCCCCGTATGTGAGGGTTTGCAATGAGAATGGCGGAATCCCCGCTTTGTTCCGTCTGGATGTGTTATTGTGAGAATAGGGAAACTGAGGAAACGCAAAGAGTGAGAATCAGATATCAAGGCGAGACAGGCAGCATGAACTAACAGCCAGCAAAGAAGCAGCTGGAACCTCTCCAGCGATGCTCCATGTGAGGGACGGAGGCCGTTTCCGGAGGTCTCAGTCAAAATGGCTGCTTCCATCTTCTCCAAGGCTGACACAAAATGGAGCCTGGCTTCAGCCCATCGAGTTAGACTTATCTGCCTCCAGCCACCAGCTAGGGCTAGAGCAACAACAGCACAATATTTACCTGTTGTGGCAGGTAAATTTAGAGGCGACCCTGAGACCATCTAGCCCAACCCCTCCTCTCTGCAGGAATCCCAGTTCAAGCTTCTCTGACTGATTACAGCTCAATCTTTGCATTCAGACTGTGCTGGTTAGACAGTATATAGTTAGATTGGGAATGGGAGCTGTCCCCTTAAGGGAATGCTAGATGGGAAATGTAGTTAATTCCTCTTGGGAGATGTAGTTCATGTCACGTGGTCACATCTATAATCCTGATTGGTCACTAAATTGACCTCTGGTTGGGCTGAGGGAGTTTTGGTCAGTCTTACCTGGACCCCAGCATTGTGCTGGAGTCTTCCTTTGCTGTATCATTATGGGATGAAGATTACTATCTTTTCACACTATGAAGACAACAATGCAAAGATTGGACATTAGATGACTCTCAGCATAACTGTGAGTTATACCTTGGAGATGCCTGATATATTCCAATAAAGTAACTTCGTATGGAAAGCTTTGTAGTGTTGAGCTGCTTCTCTCAGGAATTTTGGGAAGATAAAGATTACCTGGAGCAAGAAAGTGAAAAGGTAGGGAATCTGATTTCCTCTAAATCAGTGACAAGTCAGTAGCACAAGGACTTAAGCCTCTCCACACAGGAGAGTAAAAAACCCATTCCAAACTGGAATGGCAAATCCTTAGATGAATTTAGCAAGAAGTCAGTCTAAATTCTACACAAAGGAAAATGCCCAAACCCAGTTGAGCAGAACATAAGATTAAATGACAGCATCCTCTGATAATTGAGCTTTAAGCCAGGAGCCTGCGATCAAGCTACCCTTTGCAGCACCCTCTGGTGCCTGATTAGCAAACTACAAGCCTATATATACACCTTCCAGAGCAGCGTGAAGCACAACCATTATATGCAGCATGGCAGGACAACCTCCTCAGGAAGTACAGGGAAGAAGACTACGAGCCATCACAGATACACAACCCGAACCAAGTCTACGTCACTCCAAGGGGAGACCCCAATTGTGCCCATATCAATTTCAACCATCTCACCATAATAATGCACCCTACCTACAACCCCCATGCGACCTCAGTGGATGATCCCACATTCTGGAGAGAGTTGGCACTAAGGAGAGGAAAGCTAGATTTGGCTGCTAATGGCGTATACAAATTTTCTGACAGGCCAGGCAAAGGATATCTACTATGAAAGAGTATCTTAATGTGCAACATTCGGGCTGCATGCCTGCAGCCTGACAAAGTACGTGCACATTTGATAGCATGGCCGGGGCCACGGTTTGCAGAAGCGGTGAAGGACATTTACGGAACCCACATAAAAGATCCAGACACTGCCCTTTGGCTAACGTGGAAGAGATTCGATGAGGAGTATGGTGCTCCCACAGAGCTGGAATCCTCATTCTTGGACCGCCTCAGCAGCTTCCCTAAAATCAGTCTCAACAAACCTAGCCAGCTTAGGGAATTCTCTAATATACAGCTGAGAGCAGCACAAAAGGATCCCAACTTGCCGAGAGTCGCTTGTATTAACCAGTTCAAAATGCAAAGCAACATCGTTTAAAAACTACTACAGCTGTTAATTGAACAATGGATCCAATTGACTGAGGTCTTCAGGGCCAATGGTCAATTCTTCTCGAAGAATTTGTGGCCCTCCAGGCACAGATGTGCAATGATCCCAGGACCCGCAGACTCAGAGCTGATAGTTTCCCAAGTGACAAAAGAGCCAGCAGGAACTCTGCACCATCCATGGGTCTGGCACAAACTGCAAAGGGAAAATCCCTCTTGTCTACACATAAAACGTTCATTTAAAAGGTTCATTGAAAATCTCCTCTCTTGCAATTGAATTCATTTTTCAGTGTCTGATACCCTGGAAAGATAGTGAGCAGATCTTACGCTCGGGTGTAACATGTGTCAGTGGTTGGAAGAGGGCTGCATCCTCCCTTCTCCAAAAGGGGCTCCCAGACGCCTCCTGATCTTCAACTCTTCTCCTTGTGGTCTTTCCTCCAGGCTAAGAGCAGCTCCTTTGATCTCTTTCTTGGCTTATTTCTCCTTCTCTGAAGTTCATGTAAATTCTGTGTAAATTCTCCTCCGAGTGTGGTAGCTGCAAGGGGACCTGGTCCTTGAGTTGGGGTCTCCCTCAAACCAGAACGTTCCCTTTCTGAGATCCTTATGGCTTCATTTGCCTTCTTTCCACGAGCCCCACCCTGATGACTCTGATTCCATTTCCAGTGAACTACGATTTCGAGATCATTTTCACAACCGTACGTATCAAGTTTGGTATCCCTCATCTTTCTTCCAGTCCATCATGCATGTTCTTATTTGAAACTCTATTGTAAGTCAAGTCCTTGATACTAAAAATCAGATATTTTTCTACTAGTTTTTACTTGTGTGTTAATCATAAACATTGTTTCTGGAAACTTGATGTTCCTCTTTTTAAATTTTAATTTATTCAAAAAGGTAAAATACAAGTTTTGGAAAATAAAACTATTACAAAGAAAAGACAAAACAAGACAAAACATTTTTTAATTGTGCATTAAAACAGACAAAAACATGCATATTGTCCCCCCAGTTGAATACAATACAGCAATAATAGTTTCTCCCCTTTGCAAAATAGGCTCACAATTATAAATTACACAGGTCTCTAATCACATCACAGAATTGTTTGTGAGTCCTTTACTGAAATCCAGTTATATCACCAGTTTCCACACTCTATTTAGGAAATATAATGATACATGAGAATGACTTTTGGGATGAGAAGAAGAGAGGCTGTTTAGGGAAGGATCAGATAAGAGGGAAGAATCCTGCAGCTGCATAGTGGAAGCGAAATAAACTCAGAAAGGATCCTCGCTAACTTTTCAGGCTGAAAAAAGATTTGGTGGGAGATTTGTTCTTTCAGATTTGCAAAATTTTGTTAATGTAGCATTACGATGAAGTAGAATTAGCACATCTGGATGTGTTTTCCATCAGGATGACAGGGAGAAGATTAGCCTGACAACTTTCTTCTCGCTAAATCAATGCTTTCTGGGAATCAACCTGTTGTTTTCTAAGAGTTCATGAATTATCTTTTTTTCCTCTCTTCATTTTATTTGTCACCTGCTCTAGAATGTTCCATATAATTGACCAATTGTGTCCATTATATTTTCTCTATATTTTGTCAGTGTATGATTGACAAGTTTTTCTCAAACTTTTTCATTCACTTATGAAGATAATGGCAGTATTTGTATCCTAATTCAGCATATTTGGAGATTAGACAATTGTAGAAGAAAGATTCAATGTGGGATAAGAAACCAAATTTTTTCCTCTTCAAATTCCTGGATGTTCCCATTCTAGTTTCATCCCTTTCTGGAGAAGAATGAATTTTGGAATATTTCCAACTTGAAACTGTACTTGGACCAAATGGAGAGATAATAGCAGATCTGGTGATCTGGGGCTACTTGGTTGTCCCCAACAAGGATCTCGAGCATGGGACTCTGGCGTATTTTGAAAGACAGAGACTTACTATCAACCAAGATGTTCTTTCATGGATGAAGTTACTCAATAAGGTGGGAGAAATGTTGGTGTCTTTTCTCTTCCAAAGCCTGAGGTCCCATTTCCAGTGGGCCAAGCCCAGAATCTCCAGAGTGGTTGGCCTTCCATGCCAGTTGGTGTCTTCTAATTGAAGTTCTTCAAGAAAAAGGGCCTCAGTGAAATGGCTTTGCAATGAAATCTTTCAAGATCTTTGTGGTCAGAGGTTTCTTTCTCCATCACGTTTAATTTCATATTAAAAAAACAAATGGAATAAAAGTTTCCTCAAACTTTTACAGAAAACTTTATTCTCAGTTTGATTATGACTATATCATCATACTTAAGACTTTATTAAATAGAAAGTACTTTATTGTAATGTTAAATTCAAAAAGCAAAAGGGAGGAACTAAATGAAGAATCTGCCAGTTGTTCTATCCCCTGCATCTGTTTAGAAGTAGTCAGAGATGTTTTATTTACCTCAGTGAAGACCAGAGGCTACTTGGCAAACTTCTATTTTCCATGGATGGAGAGTCCTAATGTATTTTCTTTAGCATTCCTTCTTTTTCTGCTCAGCCCCTGCCTCAGTCCAAAGGTGTGGAAAGTTGTCTTCCTGGATTTGTCAAGAGGGCTCGAGAAGGAGAGCCAGTTTGCTGCTATGACTGCATTCCTTGTCCGGAGGGGACTTTCTCCACACAGAAAGGTGGGTGACACTAGAGGAAAGGAAGGCCTGATGGAAATGGATCCATCCAGAGCATTTTCATGAAAGTGCAAGTTAAAAGACAGATTGAAGCTAGCTTGTGTTTTTTTAACCTGCACAATTTCTTGTCTAAAAGGAAGTAAATCAAAAAGACTTTGGAGCGGGGGGGGGGGGGGCTGGGAAGAGATGGGAGGAGGGGGTGGCAGACTGGGCAAGCTTTACTAACAGCAGAGGAAATATCTCTTTTGCTTTTTAGTTCGGATAGTTCAGCTGCTAAGTTCAGCTTTCTAGGAACACCTGAGTTCTTCAGAACTTGATGAATTGTTTTAGGTCCACCTTCTGAAAGACCTTGCAATTCCCTGTTTATTGGCCTCCCCTTGAGGATCCCTGAGAAGGTGTCCCTGCTCCATAATGTGGTGCTGTGGATAGTTATGGGGGGAACTCATTACGCAAATAGTCTGCCAATCATGTAATTGAATCAATCAATCAAAAGAGAGCTGGAAGGGACCTTGGAGGTCTTCTAGTCCAGCCCCTTATCAAGCAGAAGAAATTGTACCATTTCAGGCAATGATTGTCCAATCTCTTCTTAAAAGCTACAATGTTGAAGCATCCACAACTTCTGAAGGCCAGTTGTTCCACTGGTTTTGTTCTCACTGATAGGAAGTTTCTCCTTTATTCCAGGTTGCTTCCAGATGTTACAAGATACTCCAAGTCTGTTTGCCTAAAACGATTATATGATTCCTTATTAACATCTAATAATGTACCTTCCTATGAAGATTCTACACATTACACTGGAAATACTTAACATCCTAGGACTTCCCTCAATTCATATACTGTACCCAGCTACATTTTTTTTTAAATATCCCTCTTATGCTCTTTTAAATGAAATTGTTAAGAAATACTTCTTGGGAAATGCGCATGGTATCAGCTGTTATCCAAAGAAGGTATTTCTTATAAGATAAAAGGATAGAATCAGTGGTGGGATTCAAATTGTTTTACTGTTGGTTGTGTGGGTGTGGCTTGGTGGTCATAGCAGAGGAAGGATACTGCAAAATCTCTATTCCCTCCCCATCCCACTAACCTGCTTTCCATCTCTGTTCTGCTGTGCAGGGCAACAAAAGGAAACCCAGCCAATCAGTTGGTACCCGGGAGGCAGAGAATGGATGTGGGTGGGGCCAGTCACAGGTGGTATTTGCTGGTTCTCCAAACCACTCAAAATTTCAGCTACCAATTCTCCAGAACTGGTCAGAACTGCTGAATACCACCTCTGGACAGAATGTTTAAAAAATGTTGCTTTTTTGCTTTATCAGACACAGAAAAATGCACCAAGGGATGGCGCCCTTCCCAGGGCTGAGTGACACTCTCGGGGCCTTTGGGCTGCTGGTTGAGGTCGCCTGGTTGGCCGGGCTTTGCTCCGCTGTGTACGAGCTTGGGAACAAGAGGATGCCACTACTGGGCCGCTCCAGACCCTTTGGGGCAGCTGCTCAGGAGCGAAACTCCATGGAAGGAAAAGACAGGAAAGAGGGAAGGAAAGAGAAAGAGGGGAGAAAGGGGGGGGAGAAAGAGGGAGGGAGGGGAGTGAGCCTTCTGGTCGCTTCCACCTCTGAAGTTTTGAGAGGGTCAGGCTGATTTTTGTTCAATTATTTGTGCAGTAGTTAAGAAACAGTCCAAAGGGAAGGGATTTATTTCCGTTACCTCTGCTCTATTTATTTATTTGATTTGTCAATCTCTTACAAGATAATAGGTAGTATATACATAGTTATGAATACATGAAATGGGTACTTGGTAGGCACAGTTGGTGCCCTTATGCAGGCCCCCCTACAGACCTCTTAGGAAAGGGGTGAGGTCCATAGTAGACAGTCTGAGGTGAAAGTTTTTGGGGTTTGGGGAAGAAACCACAGAGTCAGGTAGAGGATTCCAGACATTGACTCACTCTGTGGATGAAGTTGTATTTCCTGCAATCAAGTTTGGTGCAGTTAACCTTTTGAGTTTGTATCAATTGTTTGATTTTGTTGTTATGGTTGAATCTGAAGTATTCATTGACAGGTGGGATACTGCAAGGTATGATTTTATATACCATACTAAGATCAGGCTGAAGGCGGCATAATTCAAGGTTTTCCAGGTCTAGAAATTCTTCCCTTTTCCTTTCCCGTCCTGCTTTTGCTTTCATTCCTTCATGTTTCCCTTCCCACCTTCCTCTCTTCAGCCGACCCAGAGAGTTTGTGCAACCGCCTCGGTCGTGAGAATCGCCTCCATTCTCTCCTTGGAGGGCGGATCGTGCAGAAACGCCGCCTTCACTTCCTTTCTGTCGCAGAGGGAGAGGAGACCCGTCCTCATCTCGGGCTTCGCTTCTGAAAAGACGGGTTCCAGACCTTGAACTTCCATCGCAAGAAATCCCCTTACAGCTCCTCCGCCACCGCCTCTCTCTCGGGCAACTTTGCCCGCTGCTCTCCCTTCCCCTTCCCGGCTTTTAGCTGCCCCCTCCTCCAAGCGCTCGCTCACGCCCCCCCCCCCAAAAAAACATCACCCTGCAACCAGCCTTCCCCCCCACGCCCGACTTCTCGCCCAAACGCCGAAGACGCCCTTCCCGAACAAACTCCGCTCACCCCCACCCCACCCTAGATGCCCCTTCTGCGGCTGTGCCTCCCTTTTCCCCCTCCCCCCACCCCAATTTACAGCCTTCACACCCGCCTGCCCCCCCGCAGCCCTTGACCCAGCTGCACCGATCACTGAAGAGGAGCCGACCCGTCTTCGCCCTCCCACCCTTTCCCCGCTTCCGATGCTGAGGAAACTCGGAGGGGGGGGCGAGGCGGGGCTGCTGTGTAAAAAAGGCAGCTTGGTCTCGCCTGGGACAAGTGGGGAAGGAGACGCCTGGCAGCAGCCGCCCTCTCTGACTCCGAGTGATAGGCAGGGGTCCTGCAAGCCCCCTGGGCCCGTTCTCTCCCTCGCGTTGAAAGCTGCTTCCTCTCCATCCGGACCTTCCCAGCCTGCAGGCACCAGGGGATCGTCTGGATGGCTTCACCTGACCGACCAAGCCTGGGAATGGGCGGGGGGAGCCTCTGCCGTTGGGGTCTCCCCGCTTCTTCTTTTTATCTCTGCAGCCGAAGATTTCGTCTGTGGCTGTTGGGATTCAAGAGGAGCCCCGAGGGACCCTGGTTGGTCAGTCAGGGTCACTCAGGGGCCTCCACAGCGCCCAGAGGCTACGAAGGTCCGGGGGGGGGGGGGAGGAACTGGCTCCCCTCAACCCAAACCCAAGGGAAGTTTTGGCCCACCTGGATCAGGTGTCTGGTCCATAATTTATGGGGTGCACCTTCATAAAATGGAAATGCCAATGGCTTTCCTTATATAAACAGAGAAACAGCTTCCTCTGGAAGGTATATTCAAGAGCACAGATCCTGACTGTCCCAAAACTCATGCCACCCAGAGCCTGACCTGAGGTGTTTATCCTTTTCTGGTGCAAATTCCCTTCCATGTTGCTTCAGTCTGATGTTTACATCAAAGGCAAAGAGATTATTACAGTCAGAAGGAACTTTTCCTCTGGGCATTCTGAAGCCCTTCCTCAGGTCCATGTGCAGAGGAGAGGCTGGAGAAAAGTGAAAAACCACAGATGCACCTAGAGGGGTACTGTTGAGTAGTGGTTGAGGTCTTTCCTGTCAGGACATGTCCAGAAAGGGATGCAGGAAGAGGACCATTCAATAACAAGAGAATTGTCATATAAGCCTCTGACCATGTTTTAGGTATTATCTTTTTTTACATAACTTCATTCATAACTTCTAACAATGGAATTCTCAATGATTCTTGAAATGTTTTATAGAATTCTGCTGGAAGCCCATCTGGACCCGGTGCTTTCCCATTATTTTGTCTCTTAAATGCTTCATTTAGTTCCATCATTGTTATATTGCTTTCTAGCATTTCTTCAGTCTCTTTAGGTACCTTTGGTAAATTAGCTTCCTGTAAATACTGTTTGACTTTTTTCTTCATCAATATTCTCTTGTTTATATAGTTGTCCATAAAAATCTCGAATAATTTCTTTTTTCTCCTTATTCCCATAACAAACTTGGCCTTGTTCGTCTATTAACGTCAATATTTTTCTTGATTCCTTCTCTTTTCTCAATTTATATGCTAGCCATCTACCTGGTTTATACCGAAGGAAGAGACTGACCCATTGCAAATTAAGAATTATAGACCTATTTCCTTATTGAATGCAGACTATAAAATTTTTGCTTCAATCTTAGCAGAAAGACTTAAAAAATATTTAAATAATTTTATTCACACAGATCAAAATGGATTTCTGCCAAAGAGACAAATTAGAGACAATATGAGAGTAATCTTGGACACTTTGGAATACTATGAGGCTCATCCTGAAAAACAAATGGCTTTGATATTCCTAGATGCTCAAAAAGCATTTGACAACGTGAACTGGAGATTCATGTTATTATTATTGGAGCAGATGGGTTTTGCTAAAAAATTTATTCAAGCAATAGAAGCCATATATAATAAACAGACAGCAAGGGTAATGATGGAGGGGGAACTTACAGATTTTATTAATATAAGGAAAGGCACAAGACAAGGATGCCCCCCTATCTCCTTTGTTATTTGTGTTGACCTTGGAAGTGTTGAATAGAAATATTAGGGATGATAAAAACATAAAAGGAATGAAAATTAAGAAGGAAGAATTTAAGCTACAAGCTTTTGCTGATGATTTAGCTTTTATTTTGGAAGATCCGCTAGAAACAGCTCCAAAGTTATTGGAAAGGATAGAGGCATATGGAGAGGTGGCTGGTTTGAAAATAAATAAAGACAAAACAAAGATTTTGACAAAGAATATGCTATCGAGACAGAGAGAAGAACTGGCAGACCTTTTGAAAATTCAAGTTACAAATAAGGTTAAGTATCTGGGGATATATTTGACAAGATGTAGCACATTAAAGGAGAATAATTATATTAAACTTAAACAACAGATAACTACAGATTTGAAGAAGTGGGAAAACTTGCAATTGTCATTAATAGGGAGAATTTCAACAATTAAGATGAATATCCTACCTAGAATTTTATTTTTGTTTCAAACAATACCAATTAGGCTTGGAAAAGACTATTTTGAAGATTTAAATAAAATTATGTTGAAGTTTATATGGCAAGGTAAAAAAGCGAGAATAAAGCTAAAGCTTCTGCAAGATGCTAGAATTAGAGGAGGTTTTGGCCTGCCTAATTGGGAATTGTATTATCAAGCTGCAAGTTTGATGTGGGTGAAAGAATGGATAACATTAAGGAAACATAGGTTGTTGACATTAGAAGGGCATGACTTGCTGCTGGGCTGGCATGCTTTTTTATGGTATAAGGGAACTAAAACACAGGGTTATTTTAGAAGACATTATGTACGGGAGTCTTTGTGGTTGAATTGGGAGAAGATAAAAAGACAATGTTATTTGAAAATTCCAGTTTGGTTATCGACCATTGAAGCATTTTCCTATCCTATAATTTATAAGAAGGAACAAACAGTTAGATATGGGGAACTTTTAGATGAAAAGGATGAACTTAAATCGATCCAAAACTTAGAGGAACAAGGTATAAAGATGAATTGGTTTTCATATGCACAAATACATTCAAGGTATGATGAAGATTCCAAAAAGGAGGGATTTTATGATAAACAGACTGATTTAGATAAGATTTTGATGGGTACTGATGAGAAGGTGATTAAAAAACTATATGGTTATTTACTGGGAATTAAATTAGAGGAAGAACAAGTTAAAGAAACTATGATTGTTTGGGGGAAGAATTTTGGATATGGGATTGATTTAGAGAAATGGCAGAAATTGTGGTCTCAAAATTATAAAATGACAATGTCAACAGCATATAAAGAAAACTTGTATAAGATGTTTTACAGGTGGCACTTTCCTCCGACAAGAATAGCAAGAATGTTCAAGAACAAATCTGAAAAATGTTGGAAATGTCATCAGATACCCGGCTCGTATTACCATATGTGGTGGACTTGTGAGGATGCTAGAAAATATTGGACTATAATTCACATGTGGTTGGAAAAAATGACAAAGAAACATATAGACTTGAAACCGGAGATCTTCTTATTGGGAATTTTACCTGATATATATAGTAAAGATTTGAAATACCTGATTGTAAATGTATTAACAGCGGCTAGGATTGTATTTGCTAAAAATTGGAAAAATGAGAAAATACCATTACAGGAAGAAATTATTAAGAAAATATTGGAATGTGCTGAGATGAGCAGATTGACATTCGAAATTAGAGAGCAAGAGGATAAACAATTTTATGAAATTTGGGATCTTTTTTATAAATGGTTAGATGATAAAATACGACAATAGAATATTTAGAATGTTAGAATGTTTTGTTATTATTTTGTTATTTGACATTATATTTATAAAAGGTTTTTAAAGGATTGATATGATATGATGATAGGATTTGTTATAGAGTAAATTGGTTTAAGGTATTGTTAGCTCATAAAGCATGAATGATTAAAAATATAGTCAAAAATAATTTTTTTTTTGGTGATATTAGGATACATAAGTTTGGATTGATGATATGAGTTGTTATGTAACATAATTGTAATTGAGACTACAGAATGAATGCACAAAAATGATGAACCAACTGACACACTTGATGTACATATGAGAGTTGATGTTTTTATGTTTTGTTTGTTTTGTTTGTCTGTAGAAAATTAATAAAAAAAAATTCAAAAAAAAAAAAATAACAAGAGAATTGTCTTCTGCTGTCCTTCAACATGGCATCTTGTCTCCAGAGAATGATGGGGAAGATCGCCCAGATCTTTGGAGTTTGGTGACATTCTAGATGAATGTCACTTAATTTTTCTGCTGTCTATCTTGTAATACCTAGGAAGACACCAGTACTTTTCAACCTGCCTAATGTTAAGAGTAGGGCCTCTTTGGGACTTTTCTGTGGGACAAGAGCAGACTGAACCTGAAGGTGGGGATCATCAATTTGGAATCCTTAGGGTCCCACAAAAGACTTAATCCAGCCCCGTGTGAATTCTATTGACATTCTATCTAGTGCCAATTTATCTAGACCATTAGATCAGGTTATTGTGTTCAGGTAGTATGTAGCAAGCTTTTAATGCTTTGAAAGCTTTTGATGCAGACTGGTGGGGACCTGAGCTACATTTCGCTGTACTGGAAGACATGTGGAGAGGCTGGAGTTCTCCTACTGCTGGGAGAGCAAGAGAGTCTTTCCTGGCACAGCTCCAGGAGGCAGAGAAACAGGATTCAAGCTGGCGGCTTCTCTGCCACCCAGAGCCGCCCATTTCCCTATTGGAGAGGAAGTTGCAAACTTTTCACTGTGCCAGGAAAGACTCTCTTGCTTTCCCAGCAGCAGGAGAACATGAGCCTCTCCACATGGGATTACCTGGGATTCACCGCAGCTGCTGGGCCCTGCCGGTGGTGGGGCAGAGGTGTGGGGGAGAGCGACCAGGGATCATGGCCCATTTGCCTACCATCCCTTCCCTCTCCCGCCCGCAGCCCCTTTGTTCGACCCGGAACAATCGCTCCTGGTTGGCCCTGCCACATCCCCCCAGTCGCACCCCTGTCTTCAACAGGCATCATCATTTCGAAGTTGAGGGAGAATTTGAGGAATGAGGTGGAGAGTCCTGCAGTGGCCAGCACAGGAGCGCCGCTGAGAAGCAGGGAGATGGCCTTCTAGTGGTCCGACCTGGCGTTCAGGCTGGAGGCAGGCCACGGGAAGTCAGAGCAACGAGGGAAAGGGGGATTGCCAGGTTGAGATGCCCTCTCCTAGCAGAATTGGGACCATTGGGGTAGTCCTAGGAATTGGGTGAGTCGAGCTGCAGCTCCTTGCCTTCTTAGCTCAGGGAATGGCCATTTTCTGCAAGAGGAAGACTGCGGAGGGGGGAGGTCTATCTGAGCAACTCCTCCGGTGTCTTCACCGGATTATTTGGACACTTACAAGCGAGCGCAGCTAAAGGTGCTGCTGTCGCATGTCAGCCCAGGCCTTACCCGTGGCTCCGTAAAGCCAAAACCAAAGAAGTGGGCGATCAGGTGAACCTGTGGTGCAATGCTCACCCAGATCTCGGCCGCTTCAGGCCGTTCAACCTCAAAGCCCCTTGGGAACTGCCCTTCCCAGGCTTCTACTCACCTGTGCTTGGTTGCCATCTCTTCACCTTGCTGAAGCGGCTGGCTCTGCCCCTCCCCCTCCCCCCCCTCAGCTGGCCTGAGAAGGTAAGGGTGACGGTGGGGGATAGCTAAGCGGTGGGTCCCTATCTTCCCTTCTCTCTCTCCCACTCTGTGTGTTTGTGTGTGTATCTCCCTCAAAGCTGCGGCTGGGTCAAGCCAGCAAGCTCTCCTTGGCGCTCTTCACTACTTCTTTCATTTCTTTTTTTTTGGAATCCAGAGTGGCTGAACAACGATCGCAAGACCATGGTGGAAGCATCCCTTCGGGCAACCCTTCTCCTCTTCCTCCTCCTCTCGCAACTGGCCGTTGTGGCAGGACCAGGAGGGTGCATGCGCACAGGGAGATGCTCCTCAAGCAAATGCCAAAGCACAGCAAAAATGGGTACGGGGCAGGTGGCTGCTCACTTGAGGAGCCAGGGTCTCCCCACACAAGTGCACCCTCCTGGTCCATCCATGGCTGCTGGTCGCGAGAGGAGGAGGAGGGTCACCCGAAGGGACGTTTCCACAGCAATCCGGCTGGCAGCACTCCAGTAGGGGGAGGCAGAGGCCCCGGAGCTGGCGGACTTCTGGCACCGTTGGGCAGCGCGAAGGGAAAGGGGGGGGGATTTGGAGAAGGCGGGAGGGAGGCTCCAGGCGCCCAAGAGAACAGCGCCTCTTTGGCTCGCTTCCTCCGGCGGCTCCTCTCCGGCCTGTCACCGGCACTTTGCCCCCGCCCGCCCGGTGCTGCCACTTTCCCTCTCGTTCCCCCCCTTTCTTCAAGGTCCCCCTGCTCCCCCAAGCGCTCTCCTTCATCCCCCCGCCCAGACCCTTCGCCCCAAACGCTCTGCCCTTCCCCCAGCCCCCCTCCCCTCCTCTCGGCTGCTGCCGCTTTCTCCCCCTTCTCCTCGCCCGCCCCGCTTCCTTGGCCCGGACCAGCCACCTCCCCTCCAGGGACCCTGAAATTCTCATCCCCCCCCCCCCCGCGCCAAGACCCCTCGCCGCTCCTCTCTGAGGGGAGCCGGAGTTGTCAGCCCTCCCACTGTGGCCCTGCCCCGCCCCCTTTCTCAGCTCCTATCCAATCACAGCGCTCCTTGTTCCTTTCGGTCTCTGGTAGAACTAGAATAACGGTTCTAATGAAGGCGCCCGGTCTTAGTCTGCCCCAAAGAGGCTCCGTTGTGCAATGAAGAGAATAACGGTGATAATCAGGCTATAAAATATGATGGATCTCTAAAAAAAGACCCGAAACAGACAGTGCACTATCGCTGCAGAAATGGAACCTGATGTACGATAAAGGAATAAAAGAATTTTAAAAATCAAGTCAATAGCCACCAGCATGTCTTATAATGGATTCCATAGTAAATGTTTGGCTATGTGGAAAAAACACAAAAATTCCCTAAGGGGTGGGGGCAGAGGGGGGCTGCTGAATTCCCCCCGGGGAGCCTCTTCCTCAGCGGCGGGGCTGCTCTGGAAAAGGCGCCAGGCGATCTCCCCGGATGGCGGACCTGGAGGGAGGGGACCTGGAGGCAACCCCTCCTCTGGTTCGGTGGGGCGGGCAGGGAGGGACCCTCGGAGAGGAGGGGGGGCCTGCGGATATTCGGACCCCGTCCTGTCCCGGGCAGGGTTTCCATCTGGCCGTTTTTCCGGCCAAATTCGAGAAATCTGGCCGTATAGAAATCTGTTTGGCCGTGAAAAAATCATGTCTCCGGCCAAATATATTTGGCCGGAAATTTGCTTGGCTGTGAAATCGAAATTTTGGCCGAATACCGGTTTTCAATACAATATATTCGCATGAAAATGACTGTCAGATCATCTGAAAACCTCTGAAAAACGACGCCGGGAAGCTTCGAGTGAGGGGAAAAAACCTCGCGGTGGAGAAAGCGGCAGCAGCCGAGAGGAGGGCAGGTACGGTGCCAATTCCTTGTGCTGGGGGACGTGGGGGAGGGAGGAGGACGAGTTTCGCGGTCGGAGCCCGGGAAGGGGACGCTTGGGCTGCTGGCTCGAGAGGAAAAGGGGTACGGGTGTCCGGTGCACAGTAGCGGGGTTCGGACAGGCTGTGTGAGGGTGCTCCTCCGGCCGCCGCGTTTGCAGCTCGGCTTCTGAGTTTCTGCCTCGGACGCTCCCGAGGAGCGCCGAGAGAAAAGGCGGATGCATCGGGATCGCCTCGGGCTGAGCTTCATCCCCGCTGCTGCTGTTGCTTCTGCCACTCTCGGGCTTTCGCCGCCCTCTTGCACGAGATGCCTGCTAGGCAGCTTCCCCGCGAAGGAAGCCGGCCCCGTGGAGGAGTCTGGTTTGTTCCCCGTTTGCTTTTGCCATTTTGGGCTCTTTCTCCCGAGCTCCTTCCTCATTTTCCTCTCTTCGGGATGGGGAAGAGCTGGAGGCACCAGACTGCCCGGCGGGGAACTCGAGTCCCGTGTGTTTGCTGGCAGAGATTGGAGGCATCTTGTCTGCTGGCGTCCTCCGAGGCTGCGGTGCGACCGGGACCTCCGTTTATTGACAAGGGCAGGAATGGATGCTAGCACTGTTGCCGCCGCCTCCAGCCAGCTGTCATCGGACAGATTGGCGCTCCCTGGCTTTCTTTGCGGGCTTGTGTGCGGAACATCCGAAGCGTTGGCTCGGCGGGCGTTGAGCGAGACAGGCGAGCACAGCAGGATCCCCCTCCGGGAGGAGAGAGGCTTTTGAATTAAATTTGCAGGAGAAAAGAAGACGGGAAAGGCTTTTGCAAGGTTGGGGGGAATGAGGCAATTGCGGTTTGCCGCAAGGAAATCGAATAGAGAAGGGATTGAGGAGCTGCTCTTCAGTTTCTTGGTTATAATGTTGATGGAGACTTGTGAAAACGATGTTCGCTGTGTCGAAGTGAAACGTTCTGGAGAGAATTTATTCAATGGGGGGCTCCCCCGGGGGATTCGGCAGCCCCCCCATTATTTAGGGAATTGTGTTTGTGGCTTTTTGTGCTTTTTCCACACAGCAAAACATTTACTATGGAATCCATTATAAGACATGCTGGAGGCTATTAATTTGCATGGGTTTTAAAAATTATTTTATTCCTTTTTCTACAGCGACAGTGCACTGTCTGTGTCGGGTCTTTTTTTTAAATATCCATCATATTTTATAGCCTGATTATCACCGTTATTCTCCTCATTGTACAACGGAGCCTCCTTGGGAGAGATTAAGATCGGGCGCCGTCATTAGAACCGTTATTCTCCTAGTCCGACCACAGACCGAAAGGAACAAGGAGTGCTGTAATCAGTGTTGCCAGACGTACGATAATTATCGTATTTGTACGATAATTTGGCCCTCTGTACGATGTACGATCAATAATTCCCAAAAAGGTCAAATGTACGATAATTTTACAGTTTGGCAATTTAAGAAGATAGTTGGCCTACTTTGACCCTTTTTTGTGCCTCGTGACTGTCCTTTTCGTGGGTTCATGCAACTTCATGAGTCTAGATCACGTGTGTGTGCGTACGCGCGTGTAGTTTGTGCATATGTGATACACGCTCGCTCACGAGCTACGTACAAGTACGAGTCGACTCGAGTCAGCTAGTCGTCGCGCGCGTCAGGCCCATTGAGGTAGTTTATTGCTGATCGTAAGTTTTGCGGGATCGTATCTTGTGGCTTCATGCCTTCAGTTCGGACATTTTCCACATGGATATATGCCTACAGTTGGTACTTCCTGTGAGATCTAGAGTTTGCTATATGTACGATAATTTTCTCAAAAAAACGATAATTTTGAGTCTCGGGTACGATAATTTTACATTTTGAATCTGGCAACGCTGGGTGGGGGAGTTTCATCCACTGCCCGGGAGGTTCTGCGTTCTAATCCTCCCGCACGCTCCATGCATTCCTGGGGGGACGGTGGACCAATCCCCAGGAGGCTCCACATAACTTATTGACGGGGTGTAAAACTAGGGGGGCTCAAATTAATGTGGGGTACCAGAATTGGGCATTCCTGGGCTGCGAGGTGACCGCGTGTCCCTTCCTGTGGGATGTGATGGAGGAAAGGGACTGTTGTGGGGAAACAGCCCTGTTCCCAGGTGGGCAGAGCCATCAGCCTCTGCCTGTGGGCAACCAGAGGCCTCTGAGGGTCACTGTGGATCCCTTCATCTGAGGTCCTTTGGAGGGGGAATCCGGAGGGGAACCATCGCAGCAGATCTGCCCAATTCAAGGACTCAGGGAACCAGGCTTCAAAGAGGAGATTGCAGGGCGTTTGGCTACTTAGCACTGCTAGCTTGAAAATGCTGTCTTCTTTTCTAAATGAGTTCCTGTATGTGTGGGTTTGTGATTAGCATCCTGGAGTTTTACCTTTCTAAATGTGAAGGAGACCCTGAGACCATCTAGCCCCACCCCTCCTCCTCTCTGCAGGGATCCCAGTTCAAGCTCCTCTGACTGATGGCTGCTCCCTTTTTGCCTTGAGACCATCTGGGAAGGGGAGACTGAACTCTGTCAGGGAAGAGCCCCCCTCCCCCTCCTAGAAGAATGGGCTACTTTGAGGAATATTAAGGAGGGAAGATCGTTATATTTCCCCAAAGGGAGAAACAGGTTGTTCCAGGCAGAGAGCAGCCCCCACCTTTCCTCAGAGCCCTCAGCAGATATCAGCACTGAAGGGATCAAGAGCCTGTTGAAAGAAGCCAAGGACCTCGGAGCCGCCTCCTGCCCTGGGAGCCAAGGGAGGGCCGGATCCTCTCCCTCTGTGGCCCTTTGGCCAGCCCTGGGCGGGAGGAGGAGAGGGGAGGCCTTTGCTCTGTCCGGTCTCGGCCCCAGGAGAGGCAGGCAGGGAGGCCTGGGACATGCGAGGGGGGGCTGAGCAGCTCTGCTCCCCAGGAAGGAGTCTACTTCCACCGTCCCGAATCCATCTCCCATCTCCAGGGAGAGGGGGGCCGGGAAGGGCTGGTCCAGCCACAGAGGGCGGGGGAGGCAGCTGCCATTTCCCATGTTCCCTCCTGGCAGCCCCCCTCCCTGAAGTGGGGGGCTGGGGGAGCCCCAGACTGGCGCTTCCTTCTTCCTGGGGCTGCTTCTCCTGAGGCTGGGCCAGAGGTCCCTTTCCTAGGAGGGCTTTCCCCCCCTCTGCTGTCCTGCGACCCCCCTCCCCCCCCCGGGCTGGCAGGGTGTCGGGCTGCAGGAAGAAAGAGGCTCCTGGGGGGAGAGCAGGGACCCCCTTCAGGCCCCCCTCCAGACAGGGAGAACCTTCCCTGGTGGTTGAGGGGGATCCTTTTGCAGCAGATGGCAGTGATCTGGGATCTCTAGGGGGAGAAAACACCTCCAGATTAAAGGGCGTTTTTGAAGGTGCAGCTGCCCCTCTTCCCACCCCAACATAAGCCGCCTTCCACCAAAGCCCCCCCCCAATTACAGGCTGCCCTCTGCAGGGACCCCCTTCTTAGGGCGGCTCCTCCCTGCCAGACCCTCTTGCAGCGCCTGGGGGGGGGGGTCTGGGGTGCAAAGCCTTCGCCTTTCCCATCAGGCTGGGCATGGAGAGAAGCAGAGGCGGGCAAGAGGCAGACGCGGCGTTGAGGCCCGACGGGTGCGGGGAGTGGATGATGGGCCGCAAAGGAGCGTCTCGGGGCTCGAGAAAGGGCCAACGCCAAGGGAGACCGGGTGGTTCATGTGTTCTGTAGTTCGCGTCATCTGTGCCTGACTGATCGAGGCGCAGCGCAAGGGTTAAGGCCAGAGAGCTGCGACATCCTAGAGCAGAAAGGAATGCCTACTTCCGGCCTTCCTTGGGAAAGAGCCTCACAGGTGGAATCGTCTCTCCATTCAGCGGCAAACGTTCGCTCGCGCATGCGCGCTTCTTTCTCTGAAACTGCTGCTCCGGGCTTTCTGCGCCCGATGCTGCAAGGCTTCAGCCGGGCGGGAAGGAGTGGGGGCGTCTCCGCGGTGGGTCGGGCGATGGAAATCGGGTCTGCTCTGCCCCCCCTGCGGGGAGGCGAGGCCAGGATTGGGCTTCTCCCCTTTTCCCGCCTTGAACTGCTCGGGTGGGGACCCTGGAGCGATGATGGGACTTTGTGCGCAGACAGGGCTGGGTCTTTTTTTGGGGGGGGGGGAGGGGAGGGGAGGGGAGGGGGAAGGAACCAAAGGGCCTTTCGGTGTTACCTCCTTGGGCATGGGGGTGAGGAGTGTGGAAGGTGGTGGGAAAAGGACCTGAGTGCCCCTCCCCGTGGGAAAGGAGCGGCGGATTTTCCCACGCCTGGCAAGATTCCATCTTGCCAGGAGGGGAGAAATCCTGGGATGTATAGAATATATACTGTCTGTATAGACTCTATAGGATGGGTAGAATGTCTGTTGGAGGTTGGACTTCTCTCCCCCCCCCCCACACACACACACTTGTGACTATGATTTTAAATTTGTGGCTTGTATCCTAATGATTTTTTGACTGTTTTCTAGTCTGATTTGATTGCTTATTGTTTCCTATGACTATTAAGTGTTGTACCTGATGATTCTTGATGAATGTTTTTTTTTTATGGACACTTGAGAGCATTTGCACCAAGATAGATTCCTTGTGTGTCCAATCACACTTGGCCAATGAAGCATACACACACACAAATTGAGCAGTCCAACTTTAATGCTAACCAACCTAGCTGGGCTGCCCAGCGGCCTCCCTCTTCCGCCTCTGCAGGAACCCCAAAGGTGGTTTGCCCAGCCATCGCCCCAATGGGAAGAGGAGGAAAGGAGTTGCCCAACCACAGCCAGGACCCCCAACCCTCCTGGGCATAAAGAGGGGCCTTGTGGGGGGAGGGAATCCAAGGGACTCCAGGAGAAACTTTCAGCCCTTGAATTGTAAGGAAGCAGAGATGGAAAAGGGGCTTCTCGGGGGCTCCATTTGCCCCCAGCCCTTCTTTTCTCCAGGGGAGCAAACTTTGCTGGGAAGGGATCCAGGCAGCCCTGATCTTTAAGGAGGAGAAAAGTTCAAAGTTCTCAAATTGTTCAATGAAACTTTTTGCCTGAAGCCAAGTTCTCCAGCAGGGAACGTTTCCATCCTGGGCCTCTGGGGTCAGGGGAGAAGAGAGAAGCTGCCACAGACTTCCTGTCTCTGCCACAGACTCCCTGTCTCTGCCCTCCTAGGAGGATCCGGCCACAGAGCAGAGCTGAAACTTTGATCATAATTCTCCCTCTCAGGAGGGATCCCTGGATAATTCAGCTAGTTCTTGCACTCAGAGTTTGTTGGGCATTTCTCTGCAGGGAAATGAAAGGGAAATAATCCCAATGTGGTTCATAATGACAGGGGCAGAGATTGAATTAAATCCGTCATCTGGAATTGAGAGGTTTGGAAGCTTCATTCTTGAAATTGGCCCCAGAGGGAATACACGGCACCTGTG
>JAUCBL010000197.1:0-226579 GCA_033807585.1 Hydrophis major | reverse complement strand
TGTCCAAGAGCTGAGTCGAAATGCTGGGGCTCTTAGTGCAGGCTAGCCTTTTTATGGCAGACTCAGCTTAATATCATAAGAGGGCAGAGTTATACTCAATGCTGGACTCTCAAGCAGCATGATGGAGAAGTGCGAGATCTGACTTCCTGTCAGGTTTCGCTATGCAGCCAAAAATAAAGAACAGCACACTTTGTTCTTGCTAATGCTTTATCTCTATGTGGAAACATGGCACAAACTGACCAGCAACAAAGCACGAATAAGTCAGATCTGCTTGCTCAGCCTTGTCAGCCACTAATAAAGCCACTCTAAAGCTCTACCTCCACCACACCCAGTAAAATTAGCCACATAAGGGAAACACTGCATTCCCCACACCCAAAATACACACATGTAACGCTGCTGCCACCACCCCAAGTGATTTGCTGCTGAAAAAGGAATACACTGGCCACTTCAGATTCAAAATTAGCCCCATTCTGATGATTGTGCATGTGCCGTCTTCATTCCTCTGCCAAGAAGCACTGGTCAGCTGTTTGGCACTAGTTCTCCACAGCGACTCCCGCAGCAAGGTGGGTAAGTATCCCCCTGGAATGGCAGCCCTGTATTAGAAGGGTGCACAGGGCTGACACTTGGTTTGTTAATTGTATTTCCATTTTAAGTGTTTATTTTTCAGTTAATTAATTGTAATTATGAAAATATTGGCCATCCTTTTATATATACAGTGTAACATCTTTTTTATAGACAGTCATTTTCAAATCCACTTTCAGCTCTGTCTGTCTTGCCTGGTGAAACTTGTTCCTCTTCCATAATGCTAACATAGTGTCAGACACTCTTAAAAGTAACTGAATATTACTGATCTCCGCTCTTCGCCTACTTTCTTCACTTGCCAGTCTTCACCACTCACTTAATTTTTTGAAAGTTGCTCTGTCTAGGGACTGTGTGACCCTCGCCTCCCATCCATGCTCTGATAGTGAGACCAATTAACCCATGGAACAGAAGTTGCCGAAGTTTCATCTTTTAAGGCTTTTAAAAAGAGACTGGACTGTCATTGGTCTGAAATGGTATAGGGTGTCCTGCTTGGGTGGGTGGGGATTGAACTAGATGACCTACAAGGTCCAGTTGTTAATCTGTTAAAATAAGGAAAGGGGAGGAAACTGGAGCCTATACAGGCTGACCTGGTATCAGGAAAGCTGGCCTCCCCCCCACATCCCTTCAGACAGAGTCCACTGGACAGGGAAATTGGTCTGGAGAAGAAAAGCTGCTTGAATTATTTTAAAATAGCTGAAATTCAGATATTTTTTTCTCTTTTTGCTGTTATTTGGGGTGTTTCAGAACATCCAGCTGGACACAACCCTACTTCATCGTCATATACTACACATAGGCACTATTCAGAGGGCTGAAAAAAGTGAATTATGACTGGTACTTACATTTATGACCAGTCCTCACATTTATGACCATTGCAGCATTCTTAACAACTGTGTCACTCATTTCACAACTGCGGTGCTTCACTTCACCACAGTGACAAGATTGGTTGTAAAATGGAGGTAAAACTCACTTTGAACAAACATTTCACTTAAGCAACAGAAATATTGGGCTCAGTTGGGAGAAGGCGGAGCTTCGTTCCGGCGATACAGCTGTGATCTCGGGGCTCTGAGATCGCAGCCGATATTTTCGCCCCTGGTCGGTCCTAACGGACCTAAACCGTCCCGTAGAGATGGTGATCGTGAAGGGCATTGTTCCAGGATCCCAGAGATATCGCAAAATCTCTGGTTTGATCCGGAAGAAGCCCTTTTGCTGGCGGCGGAGAGGCAGCCTCCATAGCTGCTGAAGTCGGGACAGCTCCGGAAAGAAAGTGATTGGAGTGAAGTGTGTCGGCTGGGTGAGAAAAACTCTTTTGTGCTGTAAATTTGCTAAGGTTGGAAAGTTCATCCGATATAAAGAAGAAAGCTGTGAGATTTTTTTTTGACTGAAATTGTTTTGAGCGGCGTTTTTTAAAGTGATGTCAAATTGAGGCTTTTTTTTTTTTTTCTTTATACTTTTTGGGAAAGATTTTACTGTGACTTTGTAGGTAACCGGATTGAATTTTCTCTTATATATATTTTTATGCTTCCTTTGATTTTATGCTTCTTTTGATCTTTTAACTTTCTTTAGGATAGAGGCTCCCTTTGGCTATTTTTTCTTTTTTTTTCTGTATATATTATTCCTTTTTTCTGGCGGGCGGGGAGAAAGAGCATTAAGAAACTTTGTAACACTGCCAACTAGAGGCTTGAAAGTATCTTTATGTGAATTGGAGAGAACTGCAAAAAGACCTCATCTCAAGGACTTTTTAATGTGATAAGATAGAGGGAGAGCACAGCAAAATATTATTGCAGGTGCTTTCCTGGACTGTTATCAACAATACTTGAGGTTTGGCTTTGAAGCTGCTGGAGAAGAGAGTCATAACAAGAGCCTTGGATAAATAACAAAGTGCAGTGTGTTTTCTTATATATACCCCATTCGCTAGCCTTCTTCTAAATTTTAATTTTAGTAATATTTTTATTTTTGCCTTTTATTTTAAAGGGAAAGCCTCAGAGTTTTTTCTTCTTTATTTTTCTTTTCTTTTTTATTGGGACCTTTTTGCTTTTCATATTTATGTTTTTGGACTACTTTGTTGTTGAGGTTGTTTTTTTTTTCTTTTTTTTGGATTATTGAGACTTTTTAATTGGATTAAGGTGTGAAGAATCTGAAGGAATTTTTTTTTTCTCTCTCTTTTTGCTTTTTCTTTTTTCCTTTTTCTTTTGCTCTTAATCAATATTATTATTTTTGGATTTGTTTGTTTTCTCCTTTCTATTTTTTCCTTTTTTATGGTGGACTATCTTGTAATTGGATTAGGGTCTAGAAGAACCTGAAGATCTTTCTTCTTCTTTTTTTCCTGTTTTTTCTGTGGTTTCGTGTTTTTTACTATTGGAGTTCTTCATTTTGGATTATAATTGGCTGCTCTACCAGTTGGATTAAAAGTCAAGAAGAATTTGAAGTTTTGGAAACATTGAAATGAGCAGGAAACCAATACCATCTGGCATTTCTGCTTCTACCTCTGCTTCCCCACCAGTTGGAGGACAACGTTTAATTCAGACAATGTTGAAGCAAGATAAGGAACAAGAAAAAATAACTTTACAGATGATTATGCAAGGAATCCAAGATCTCAAGACAAAATCAGATATCATTGAACAAAGAACAGGAAATATTGAACAAAGAACAGAAAATATTGAACAAAGAATAGAAAAGATTGAACAAAGAGCAGAAAATATTGAACAAAGAGCAGGAAATATTGAACAAAGAGCAGAAAATATTGAACAAAGAATAGAGAAGACTGATGAAAAAGTGGAAAATATTAAACAAATGATGGTTAAGTATGAGGAGAGATTCCAAAAAATTGAGGAAGAAGGAAAACAAAGAGAGAAGAAGATTGGAAATATTGACAGCAGACTAACAGCGGTTGAACAAGAAAAAGGTGGGATGTTGAGGTGGGAGATGGAAAGGTCAGAATTTTACCTCAGATTTCAAAATATAGAAGAGGAAAAAGGAGAAAATTTGGCAGCGGTAATGATAGAAATTTTGGCAGATGTTTTGGAAATTACAGAGGAAAAGATGATGGATGGAATAGATGAGATATATCGAGTCTATACAAGATATGCGATGAGAAATAAATTACCCAGGGAAGTCCATATTAGATTTACCAAAAAATCCATTAAAACGCAAATATTACAAGTAGTAAGAGAGAAAACACTGAAATACAAGGGTAAAGAGGTTGTGGTTTTAAAACAAATACCCAGAAGAGTGAGAGAGATGAGAAGAGAATATCGATTTCTGACCAAAATACTATTGGAAAATGAAGTGAATTATAGATGGCTGATTCCAGAAGGACTAGTGTTTGGGTGGCAAGAGCAAAGATATAGAATTGATTCAATTGAGAAAGCAGAACTTTTTCATGCAGAATTCTTTGGAGGAAGAAGAGAGGGAATAGAGAAAGAGGCTTTATCAATTGAGTTTCAAGATGAACAACTGGAGACTGAAAAAGAGAAAGGAGCAGCAGGGGGACAGATGGATAATGAAGAACAGCGTGAAGTGAGATCCACGAGAGCTGTTAGACCTAAATATAAAGCATAATTATGGAGGAAAAAAAACTGATTACAATGAATATAAATGGACTTAATTCAGCTGTTAAAAGAAGGAAAACTTTTCATAAATTAGAGAAATTAAAATTTGATATAATTTGTTTACAAGAAGTTCACATTAAAAAACAACATGAACAATTGTTATTACAGCCAAAATTAGGGAAAATATTTACCTCTTTGACTCAATGTAAGAAAAGAGGTGTGGTTTTATACATTAAAGAGGCTATTCCAACAAAATTGATTTACACGGATGAAGATGGAAGAGTATTAATGGTAGAAATAATGGACAATAATATAAAAATACTCCTGATTGCAATTTATGCTCCGAATGATAAACAAGAAGAGTTTTATAAAAAGCTACATATGAAAATAATTGGACTGGACTATGTTAATATAATTATGATGGGAGATTTTAATGGAATTGTGGACAATAAACTGGACTATATAGCAACAACAACAAAGCAAAATAGAAAGGCTCTCCCAAGGTCCTTCTTTAAAATGACAGATGAATTAACTTTAAAAGATATTTGGAGAGAAAGAAATGTTAAAGCTAAACAATATACTTTTTATTCAAATAGACATTTATCATGGTCCAGATTAGATATGATTTGGATCTCAACAGAACTAATATCTAATATTAAAGAAACAGATATTGAAACAAGTACCTGGGCAGATCATAGCCCAATGACAATTAAATGGAAGGGACAAAAAAAAAGATCGAGATGGACATTAAATAATACTATTTTAAAGGAGAAAGATTTTACACAATGGATGGAGAAGGAATTGGCTTTTTTCTTCAGAGAAAATAAAAAAGAAGATACTTCAACCCAAAATGTGTGGGACACAATGAAGGCATACGCTAGAGGTTTGATAATAGATTATACAAGAAAAAAGAATATTAGGAAAAGGCAAGCTTCTAAGGCCTTGGAAGATGAGTATAAAATTCTTGAAAAAGAATTACAGAAAATGCCACAGAAAAAGGATATTAAATTGAAGCTGGATGTAATCAAACATAAAATGGAATTAATAGAGAAAGAAGAACTGGCACAGAAAATTAGAAACTCCAAACAGAATTATTTTGAAGATGCAAATAAACCAGGTAGATGGCTAGCATATAAATTGAGAAAAGAGAAGGAATCAAGAAAAATATTGAAGTTAATAGATGAACAAGGCCAAGTTTGTTATGGGAATAAGGAGAAAAAAGAAATTATTCGAGATTTTTATGGACAATTATATAAACAGGAAAATATTGATGAAGAAAAAGTCAAACAGTATTTACAGGAAGCTAATTTACCAAAGATACCTAAAGAGACTGAAGAAATGCTAGAAAGCAATATAACAATGATGGAACTAAATGAAGCATTTAAGAGACAAAATAATGGGAAAGCTCCGGGTCCAGATGGGCTTCCAGTAGAATTTTATAAAACATTTCAAGAATTATTGAGCATCCCATTGTTAGAAGTTATGAATGAAGTTATGATAAAAAAGATGATACCCAAAACATGGTCAGAGGCTTATATTACACTTATACCAAAGGAAGAGACTGACCCATTGCAAATTAAGAATTATAGACCTATTTCTTTATTGAATGCAGACTATAAAATCTTTGCTTCAATCTTAGCAGAAAGACTTAAAAAATATTTAAATAATTTTATTCACTCAGATCAAAATGGATTTCTGCCAAAGAGACAAATTAGAGACAATATGAGAGTAATCTTGGACACTTTGGAATACTATGAGGCTCATCCTGAAAAGCAAATGGCTTTGATATTCCTAGATGCTCAAAAAGCATTTGATAACGTGAACTGGAGATTTATGTTATTATTATTGGAGCAGATGGGTTTCGCTAAAAAATTTATTCAAGCAATAGAAGCTATATATAATAAACAGACAGCAAGGGTAATGATGGAGGGAGAACTTACAGATTTTATTAATATAAGGAAAGGCACAAGACAAGGATGCCCCCTATCTCCTTTGCTATTTGTGTTGACCTTGGAAGTGTTGAATAGAAATATTAGGGATGATAAAAGCATAAAAGGAATGAAAATTAAGAAGGAAGAATTTAAGCTACAAGCTTTTGCTGATGACTTAGCTTTTATTTTGGAAGATCCGCTAGAAACAGCTCCAAAGTTACTGGAAAGGATAGAGGCATATGGAGAGGTGGCTGGTTTGAAAATAAATAATGACAAAACAAAGATTTTGACAAAGAATATGCTATTGAGACAGAGAGAAGAATTGGCAGATCTTTTGAAAATTCAAGTTACAAATAAGGTTAAGTATCTGGGGATATATTTGACAACAAGATGTAGCACATTAAAGGAGAATAATTATATTAAACTTAAACAACAGATAACTACAGATTTGAAGAAGTGGGAAAACTTGCAATTGTCATTAATAGGGAGAATTTCAACAATTAAGATGAATATCTTACCTAGAATTTTATTTTTGTTTCAAACAATACCAATTAGGCTTGGAAAAGACTATTTTGAAGATTTAAATAAAATTATGTTGAAGTTTATATGGCAAGGTAAAAAAGCGAGAATAAAGCTAAAGCTTTTGCAAGATGCTAGAATTAGAGGAGGTTTTGGTCTGCCTAATTGGGAATTGTATTATCAAGCTGCAAGTTTGATGTGGGTCAAAGAATGGATAACATTAAGGAAACATAGGTTGTTGACATTAGAAGGGCATGACTTGCTGTTGGGTTGGCATGCTTTTTTATGGTATAAGGGAACTAAAACACAGGGTTATTTTAGAAGACATTATGTACGGGAGTCTTTGTGGTTAAATTGGGAGAAGATAAAAAGACAATGTTATTTGAAAATTCCAGTTTGGTTATCGATCATTGAAGCATTTTCCTATCCTATAATCTACAAGAAGGAACAAACAGTTAGATATGGGGAACTTTTGGATGAAAAGGGTGAACTTAAATCGATCCAAAACTTAGAGGAACAAGGTATAAGGATGAATTGGTTTTCATATGCACAAATACATTCAAGGTATGATGAAGATTCTAAAACGGAGGGATTTTATGATAAACAGACTGATTTAGATAAGATCTTGATGGGTACTGATGAGAAGGTGATTAAAAAACTATATGGTTATTTACTGGGAATGAAATTAGAGGAAGAACAAGTCAAAGAAACTATGATTGTTTGGGGGAAGAATTTTGGATATGGGATTGATTTAGAGAAATGGCAGAAATTGTGGTCTCAAAATTATAAAATGACAATGTCAACAGCATATAAAGAAAACTTGTATGTTTTACAGGTGGCATTTTCCTCCGACAAGAATAGCAAGAATGTTTAAGAACAAATCTGAAAAATGCTGGAAATGTCATCAGATACCCGGCTCGTATTACCATATGTGGTGGACTTGTGAGGATGCTAGAAATTATTGGACTATAATTCGCATGTGGTTGGAAAAAATGACAAAGAAACATATAGATTTGAAACCAGAGATCTTCTTATTGGGAATTTTACCTGATATATATAGTAAAGATTTGAAATACCTGATTGTAAATGTATTAACAGCGGCCAGGATTGTATTTGCTAAAAATTGGAAGAATGAGAAAATACCATTACAGGAAGAAATTATTAAGAAAATATTGGAATATGCTGAGATGAGTAGATTGACATTTGAAATTAGAGAGCAAGAGGATAAACAATTTTACGAAATTTGGGATCTTTTTTATAAATGGCTAGATGATAAAATACGATAATAGAATATTTAGAATGCTAGATAGTAAGGAATATCTTTATTTTGCTATTATTTTGCTATTTGATATTATATTTATAAAGGATTTTTTAGGATTGATTTGATATGACTAGATGATTTGTTATAGAGTAAACTGGTTTAAAGTATTGTTAGCTCATTAAGCATGAATGATTAAAAATATAGTCAAAAACTTCTTTTTTTAGTGATATTAGGATATATAAGTTTGGATTGACAATATGAGTTGTTATGTAATGTAATTGTAATTTGAGACTACAGAATGAATGCACAAAAATGATGAACCAACTGACACACTGGATGTACATATAAGAGTTGATGTTTTTATGTTTTGTTTGTCTTGTTTGTTTGTAGAAAATTAATAAAAACTTTTTTTAAAAAAAAAAGAAATATTGGGCTCAGTTGTAGTCATGAGTTGAGGACCAGCTGAGTTTTATTTCCTTACACATAGGGACAATTCAGAGGGCTGAAAAAAGTAAATTAAGACAGGTCGTCGCACTTATGACCGGTTGCACTTTTGATCTCACATCTAGCCATGTCCATCCAGTCACATGACCTAGCTACACCCACCCAGTCATATGACCACATAGCCACACCCACAGAACCGGAAGTAAACATTATTTGAATCCCACCACTGATTCAGTTGCATCCCTAATTGTGGTCTGAGCTTGCTTATTACTGATTGCTCTCATTCAATTCATCCAATATCCCAAGCATAGATTTAGTGCTTATATAGGTAGTCCTTGCACTTACAACCACAACAGCCCAACATTTCTGTTGTTAAGTGAGACATTTGTTAAGTGAGTTTTGCTCCATTTTACAACCTTTCCTGTCACAGTTATTAAATGAATCACTGCAGTTGATAAGTTAGTGACCTAGTTGTTAAGAGAATCTGGTTTCCCCACTGACTTCGCTTGTTAGAAGATCACAAAAGGGGATCCCATGACATTGGGACACCACAATGGTCATAAATATAAACCAGTTGCCAAACATCTGAATTTTGATCACATGATCATGGGAATGCTGAAAAGGTCATAACTGTGAAAAACAATAATAAGTCGTGTTTTTCAATGCTATTGTCACACTAAATGAACTGTTGTAAGGTAAGGACTACCTGTACTCAGATAGTCAAATAACTTGTGTGTCTAAACATCTTATTCCAAATATCCACTTATATTTATCCAATACTGCTCCAGCCCACCTTATCAACTGACTGTTGTTTTCTTACCAGAAAATTGTATGTGGAGGAAGGGGAAATAGAAGAAAATGCTTTCCTTGAAGTTTTTTGCATGAAAAAGGCGAGGACATCAACCAGTTGCTGTCCTCATTACTAAGGTAGAAAGGGCTTGGCAATCAGAGCAACAAATTTTATGCTAGTATATTTTGCTGCTTCAAGAACTAAGATTAGGGTTAGGGTTAGGTTCAGAAGTTTGACATTGCTAACTGATTTTGCAGTTTCAGCCATATAGGTAGTCCTTGACTTACAAACTTCATTTTAAAAAATGAGTTATGACCATTTTTCACAGCATCCCCATGGTCACATGATAAAAAATTCAAATGCTTGGCAACTGACTCATATTTATAACAGTTACAGTGTCCTGGGGTCATGTGATCCCCTTTTGTGATCTGGCAAGCAAAGACAAAAACTAAGGACAATTAATGAGTGAAACAGCTTGCCTTCAGAAATCGTGGGTGGTCCATCATTGGAGGTTTTTAAGAAGAGACTAGACAGCCACTTATCTGAAATAGTATAGGTTCTCCTGCTTGATCAGGGGCCTGGACTAGAAGACCTCCAAGATTCTTTCCAGGGTGTTCTGTCCTTAATTAGCATTCTTGAGATCCCCGCGCTTTGATTGGCCACTTTGATTGGGGCACTCTGATTGGTCAGGCGAGCTGTGCCGATTGGCTCGCTAAGAATCTCCCGCGATTGGTCCATTCGGATCGCGGGAGATTCAAAGCGGTGCCATTGGCCGCGGCCGCCGCGGCTAAAAGAATAAAAGCCGCGATCCTTTTCCCTTTGCCCCAGTTCGGTTCCAACCTCAAATAAAGAGCATGCTTTGAAGTCACCGACTTCTGGCATCATTTCGCGGACACAACACTGGCGACGAGGATGGGATCCAGACCCTGAACCGAACCACGTGTCCGACGGAAGCCAGACGAACCACCGTGATGGTGAAAATCGCACCCCCCGCACCCTTCAACCCCGCCACCGAGGACTGGGAATCGTACTCCGACCGATTCTGCATGTTCCTCGAGTGCAGCGACCTGAAGGACGCCACCGGCCCCATGAAGCGCGCCGTCTTCCTGACCCATTGCGGGACCGAGGTATTCAAGATGGCCAAGGCACTTGCCAAACCCGCTGATGCGACCGCGATGGACTGGATACTTCGGCGGCACTACGCTCCAGATGTACCCATCCTGATCCGACGCAACGAATTCTACCGTCGGGACCAGAGGTCGGGTGAGAGCTTCAGCGACTTCGTCGCCGAGCTGCAGCGCCTAGGGGGGCTCTGCGAATTCGACAACCTGAACGACGCCCTGCGAGACCGAATCATGCTCGGTTTGTGGGACCCCGTCCTCCAGAGCAAGGGCAACATCAGCCTAGCAGACACCCTCACCGCAGCCACAGCCGCCGAAGCAACCCAAACTTCTGCCGACCGCATGCGCAGACCGAACACTGGGGACCGCAGCGGAAACAACAACCCGGTGAGGTTGACCGAGGCCCAACCCGAGACGACCACCCACCAGGGCGACTTCCACTCGGCATCGGGCACTTCCGAGGACGAGGAGGACATCCATCGCCTCCAGACAGGCCGCGACCCACGGAACCGGCGGGGTCGTAAGTTGAGGACCAACTGTGCCGCTTGCGGTGGCGACCACCCCAGGTCGGAATGCTGGTTTTTCGAATCGATCTGCTGGCATTGCAACAAGAAGGGACACATCGCCCGTGTCTGCCGCCTAAAGAAGAATCGCAGCCCGGCACGATGGGACCAGAGCGACCGGAGGAAAGAAAGCACACCACCCCGGACCAGAGATTGCCCCTCGGACAACAGATGGGACCGGAACGGACGATCCCTGCGAGGCGGCGATAACCAGCGAAGAGAGGAGACCCATCAGACGGTCACCATCGGCCACGCCATAACCAATGACGCCCGGAAGGTCCACGTGGAGGTAGGCATCGAGGGCCAGCCATGCAAAATGGAGGTGGACTCCGGGTCCTACCTCTCCATGATTGCATGGCATGAAATAAAGCGCTTGGTGCCTACCCTCCAAAGGAGGAACATAGACAGCCAGAGACTCATTGTAAAGGACTACCAGGGAAACCGCATCCCGGTAGTCGGAACCAAACACTTCAATATCACCTATAAAGGGCACACCGAAAGACTTCCCCTGACAATCGTCGACCGCGACCGCCCAAGCCTACTGGGACTGCAATGGTTCGCCCCGCTCGACATCGCACTCACGGGAGTCGACCACGTCACCGACGACAGCTGGGAGCAGCAACTGGCCCGGGAATTCCAAGAGGTCTTCGACAGAAACCTAGGCAAGTACCGAGGGCCCCTTATATCTTTCAACCTAGACCCAAACGTCCCCCCAAAATGCCTGAAACCAAGGCAGGTGCCATTCGCACTTAAACCCAAGATAGACGAGCAAATTGACAAGCTCGTCAAGCAAGGGGTTCTACAGCCCATAGACCACGCCCGGTGGGAGACCCCCATAGTCACCCCGATCAAGCCCGATGGGTTGGTGAGGATCTGTGGGGACTATAAGGCCACCCTAAATGGCGCGCTACAACAAAGCGCCTACCCCGTCCCAGTAGTGCAACACCTACTGCACTCACTGGGAGGGGGCGAGGTTTTCGCCAAGCTCGACCTCGCCCAGGCAAACCAACAGTTGCCAGTCGATGAGCAAACGGCAGAAGCGCAAACCATAGTCACCCACCGGGGGGCATTTAAATGCAACCGACTCCAATTCGGAGTCAGCGTGGCACCGGGAATATTCCAAAGCCTAATGGAAAGACTACTGCAAGGCATCAAGGGGGTGGTACCTTACTTCGACGACGTCCTAGTGTCGGCAACCAGCCAAGCCGAACTAGAGGGTCGCCTAAGGGAGGTCCTAACCAAATTCAAAGAGACCGGGCTCAAAGTCTCCTAAGGGAGAAATGCCAATTATACATGTAACGTGTAGAATTCCTAGGATACCTCCTAGACCGTCACGGCATTCACCCCACAAACAAAAAAATCAAGGCGATCAAAGAAGCCCCCACACCCAAGTCCAAGACGGAACTTCAGGCATTCCTGGGGCTACTGAACTTTTACAATGTTTTCCTGCCCCAAAAGGCGATGGCGGCGGAGCCCTTGCATAGGCTCCTGGAAAAGGCGGCGACCTGGACTTGGGGGAAACGCGAGCAAGCCACTTTCCAAAGAACAAAGGACCTCCTCACTTCGGACGCCGTCCTCATACAATATAACGAGACCCTATCTCTGGCCGTCACATGCGACGCATCACCCTTCGGCGTCGGCGCTGTCCTCAGCCATACCCTCCCCGACGGAAAAGAAGCGCCCATCGCGTTCTTTTCAAGGACCCTCACCAAACTGGAGTGGAACTATAGCCAGCTGGACAAAGAGGCTCTGGCTATCGTTGCCACCGTAAAACGATTCCACGAGTATCTCTACGGCCGGACTTTCACCATCATAACCAACCACAAGCCGCTGCTGGGAATCCTTGCAGGAAACCGGGCCACCCCGAACATTCTGTCTCCCCGAATGACAAGGTGGTCCGAGTTCCTGGCAGCCTACAACTACGGACTCATACACAGACCGGGTAAGACGATCTCCCATGCAGACGCCTTAAGCCGCTCACCGCTACCGGAACCTGACACCGACCCAGCACCCACGACGACCACCCTCAGCATAGAGACTCTACCCAACCTGCTCATAACCGCATCAGACATTGCCCGAGAGACTAATAAAGACAAACGTCTGGCGCGGGTGTTGTATTGGGTAGAGAAAGGGTGGCCGGAAAGGGACAACGACGAGTCCGTCAAAACATTCCGAAACCGCCAAACGAAACTATCGTTATTAAAAGGGTGCATACTATGGGGGGATAGGGTGGTCATTCCAGAAAAGCTACAAGGGAAGGTTCTGGAACTGCTACACGAGGGGCACCCTGGCATCGTTAGGACTAAAGCCCTGGCCAGAAGTTACGCTTGGTGGCCAGGGATGGACAAACAAATAGAGGCCTGGGTAGCAAGGTGCCAACGATGCCAGGAAACTAGGCCAAGTCCACCAACAGCACCCGTCCTAGAGTGGGAACCTTGGTCTAGGATTCACATAGACTTCGCCGGGCCCACAAAAGGACACACCTTCCTCATAACAGTTGACGCTTACTCCAACTGGCTGGAGGTAAGCAACATGAAGACGACAACCACGGAGGCCGTGATCAAGGAACTCGGCAAACTCTTTGCAACACACGGCCTCCCAGACATCGTTGTTTCCGACAACAGGCCCCAATTCAACTCGCTGGAATTCGAAAAATTCCTAGCGGAAAGGGGCATCCGCCACGCGCTGACAGCACCGGCGCACCCGGTAGCTAACGGTAGGGTGGAACGGATGGTCCAATTCACTAAGAAGACCATCCGGAAAATAGACCACGGGGAGATCCAAGAGAAAATAAACAAACTACTCTTCACCCAACACGTAACCCCAAATACCACAACCAATAAAAGCCCAGCCGAACTATTAATGGGCAGGAAACAAAGGTCCCCACTCGACAGGTTACACCCCACGTATAACCCGGAGAAGCCCCCAGACTCAAACAGCAAACACCGAACCTTCGCACCCGGCGACCCCGTATACGCGAGAAACCTGACGGGAGACCCACTATGGATACCGGCCGTCATCTCACAAATAACAGGCCCACACTCGTACCGGCTACAAACAGCATACGGACGAGCGTGGAAATGCCACATCGACCAACTAAGGTCGAGGACTACCAACCAAGAGACCACCGACGCACAAACAGGCGAAACCAACCCCCACAACACAAACCAAGGGGGGAGGGAATACCGAGGGAACCAAAACCAAAGAATAATAAACCAGCCGTACTTACCGGAAAGCAGCCATCACGACCCCTCGCCAGGAAGAGACAGCCAGGCCAGCTCGACCGACCCGGAAAGACCGAGCGGGAGCGGCGAAACCCGCAGCTCAACCAACCCGGGAGGCCCAGGAGGGAGCTACGGAGAGCGGCCCGGCCCGATCGACCAGCTGGTTCCCACGACGGCAGCAGGAGCAGCAGAGATCCCGACCGAACCGGCCGGGATCCAACCTACGACTGAGCTGCGCAGGTCCAGTCGGCTCAGACGGAGCCCCGCCTACGTACGTGACTACGCGATGTAATGACTGAACCAAGAGGGGAGGGGTGTTCTGCCCTTAATTAGCATTCTTGAGATCTCCGCGCTTTGATTGGCCAAAGCACGGGGCACTCTGATTGGTCAGGCGAGCCGCGCCGATTGGCTCGCTAAGAATCTTCCGCGATTGGTCCATTCGGATCGCGGGAGATTCAAAGTGGTGCCATTGGCCGCGGCCTCTGCGGCTAAAAGAATAAAAGCTGCGATCCTTTTCCCTTTGCCCCAGTTCGGTTCTAACCTCAAATAAAGAGCATGCTTTGAAGTCACCGACTCCTGGCATCATTTCGCGGACACAACACTATTCTATTCTATTCTATTCTGAAACCAGATTCACTTAACAACCCTGTTACAAACTAATAACTGCAGTGATTCACTTAACAACTGTGACAAGAAAGATTGTAAAACGGGGCAAAATTCATGTAACAAATGTTTCATTTAGCAACCAAAATTTTGGACTCAATTGTGGTTATAAGTCGAGGACTACCTGTACTTCAGTCTTGAAAATTTACATCTCATCCATATTTATACATACACATAAATGCCCAAAACACATTCAATCTTATCTTTCTTGCCCTTAGTGATTACAGGGGGGCTTTGTTTCCATCCAGACAAATTACCAAAATGCAGGTAGCCATGTACTTTCATACCAGTGGAGGGCATATATATTGACAAGGTACCCCTTCTTGGCCCATAAACACTGCAGTTTCATCCTTAGCAATCATGTTGGAGAGTTGGTATTTAGAAAAGTTGATGCCATCAACAAAGGGCTTAAACACAAGTGCATTTGGAAAGTTCAGTATCTTCCAGTTTGAACAGTGTTATTGATTTTCTTAGACACAGTTCATATTTTTGAAGGAATCCAGCCAGCCAGTCTGGTGATGCTTTGAATTCTTGTATGGGGGTCAAAATATAATTCCCTTTAAATCTATCATTAAGTCAGGGGTCTCAAACTTGATTTCATTGAGGGTTAGGTTTAGGAGTTGGTGGCTTGGCTGCAGAAGCCCTGAAGTAAGATAATGTGCATATGGGGCAGCTCCATTCCCTCCTCACCTGCCTTACCTTGTCTTCCACTACCCCTTGCCTCACCTCATGGCCTCCATTGGTGTACTGCTCGGCCTCCATTGTGGCTGTGAGCAAGCAGAAGAAGTGGAATGGCAGCCATGCGGGGTCTTGCTGGAAGGGGCTGTTAGAGTTGTTGTCACAAGGCGAGGCAGGTTTTGCAGTGTGTATGATCTGGTTGAGGGGGTCCTGAGGTAAACTAGTGTGGGGCATGTGGGACAGCTCTACCCCCTGTCTTGCCTCACAGCCATGGCACCAGCACATTGCTCAGCTTCCTGCTCCATTGTGGCTACAAACAAGCAGAAGAATTGGACCAGCAGCCATGTGGGCTCCTGTTGTAAGTGGCTGCTGGTCCTGCCACCACGAGGCAGTTATTGGGGCATGGATGGCGTGGTTATGGGGGCCATGAGGTAAGCCAGTGAGCGTGTGGGGCAGCTTCATCCCCTCTTCTCACCTCATGTCAGTGGCAGAATGGGCGGCCAGCTGGCTGCGTAAATGGTTAAGTAGGGCGTATTTTGGGAGCAGGGCTTATATTTGGCACTCATGCAAAAACAATGCTAGGATTTCTTTTTGGGATAGCTCTTATTTTCGGGGAAACACAGTGTTAGAATTTCAGAGATGAGTGCATAGCAAATGATTGAATAATTTCCTTCTTCTTTTCTTTGTTCTGCTATTACCAATACTTTTTAGCCTGTTTGTTTCAGAAATACTCCTCACAGTTGCAGAAGTGAGAAAATTTGCAACAAATCCAAATGACTAACCTAACAGATGATAATCAATGGACCTTAAATTCAACATTTTATGATTATACTCCAATAGAAACAAATTATTGCAATATGGATGAGATCTCCAGGTTCAGTGCTATGTTTACTTGCATCCTTTATTCTCTGATTTTCTTCTTCAGCTTGGTAGGAAATAGCCTTGTCTTGTGGATCGTGATGAAATATGAAAACCTCAAATCTTTAACAAACCTCTTCATCCTGAATCTTTGCATCACTGACTTGATCTTCTCATGCACTCTGCCTTTCTGGATTGTATATCATTATTATGGATGGATTTTTGGTGATTTTCTCTGCAAAGCAGTAAGTGCTATCTTTTCTATCAGCTACTATGGTGGTGTCATCTTTCTCACTATCATGACTATCCTGCGATACCTGGCTGTGGTTGATCCCTTATCAACCATGAGAACACAGACCAAAAAATGTAGCATTCTGGTGAGCATGACCATTTGGAGCAGCAGTATAATGGTTGCAGTACCTGAGATCATTTTTACTGAAGTCATAATTGATAACAATGGCAAACAACACTGTGAGTACGAAGAGTCATTCATCTGGAAACTAATAGAGATGAGCCTGCAAGTGACATTTTTCCTCCTGTCTTTTCTTATTATAGTAGCTTGTTACATTGGGATGCTTAAAATTTTGCTTAGAACACGATCTCAAAGGAAGTACAGAACTGTGAGACTCATATTTGCTATTGTGGTTGTCTTTTTCCTGAGTTGGGCTCCTTACAATGTATTTAACTTTGTGTACGTTTTGTCTATTCAACATGTCATCAAGCCAGAATGTCAAACTCGTAATCATATCTTTTTTGCTTTTGATATCAGTCGCAAAGTGGCGTACTGTCACTGCTGCATCAACCCAATCCTCTATGTCTTTGTTGGAGTGAAATTCAGAAGGCACCTAAAACTCCTGTACAAACAATTGTCCCTTTGTCATAGCAGAATCTCTCCTTCCAGCCCAAGAATGCATTCATCTCACTTGGGTCCATATGATGATGCATCCATATACTGAAGCAAAGATTCCTGGAGTGGATGAGATGCGAAGCAAGACAACCAATATGAGAAGCTAAACAGAATAACTGACAAGCTCTCCGGTTATTCAAAGTGTATCTAATTTTTCTGGCTGTTTTCACTGAATTTTCTGCCTTACTAGCAAAAAAAGATTTTTTTTCCAAATAGATATCAGATATTTTCTCTTGATTTAGCCTTCTTTCAAATTAGAAATGAAAGGTGCACTGTTTTATGTAATGTCAATATATTTATGTTTTTAAGATAGTATAATGGTTTTAATCTTTGCAATATTATAATGATTTACAAATCAATATACTGTTATGTAGAACTTGACCTGCTAACATTATTTGAAATGTATGTTGAATGAGAAGAATTAAATTATCCAAAGGCATGAACTGCCTTCTAACCTTAATGGATTTAGAGAAAGCATGATGACATAAAAATGGGAAGACTGAATGCATATAGGATAGTTATGAATAGAAGATAATAAATAGAACTCCCCTCCTCCAATTCCATTAAGATTCAGTGAAAGAAATAGATTTATTTCCAAATGAGAATATTTTCTTAAAGCCTCTTAAAATGAAATCTGATAAAGAATTAGCCACAAATATATAACATGATTGAAATGTGCAATTTATTGATTCTTTAATAAGCTTGTCAACCTGAAAGCATTATAATATTTTAAAATCAATATAGTCCCAAAAGTCCTCAGTGATCCTTTATACATGACCAATAGTCATTAACCATTCTTGAATCCATAACAATTATATATTTTGAATTATGATTTTTATTAATCTCAAAATCTATAATTATTTAATATTTATTTCTGTCATTAATAATTTATGTCTTTATGATTTCTGAAATAATTTCTTTCTTGTATTACCCATAAGTGAAATGCTGATTTGCCCATCTTCCTAATAAAGTTATTCATAAGCATGTGTGATTTTAAAGACTTCTAAATAGCTACCTTGGCAAAACTATTTCCTCATCACAATTACTGACAATAGCATTTCAACCTAAGTAAGAATGTATTTCACATTTTAAGACCTAAACAGCAAAACAGTTTATTCTGGGAAGAAGCAAAATTCACAAAAATTAAAGGTGTATTTCAATCAGGCTTGTAGAAAATAATGTACATTAGAAAGTGTGATGTGGTTATTTTATTCTATCTTGCTACAATTAAAATATTTCTGTATATAACAATATGGACACCAGGGAGATTCAAATTTCTTAATAATCAGTTTTGTGGGCATGGCCTAATTTGTGGGTGAGGCTTGGTGGTCATGTGACTGGGTGAGCATGGTTTGGTGGTCACATGACTAGTGGGGTGTGGTTTGGTGGTCACATGAGTGGGTGGGTCAAAAGATAGAAACTCACTTTAACAATGCTCTAACAATGCGGGGTTGGACTAGATGACCTCTGAGGTCCCTTCCAGCCCTGGATTGCTGTGCTGTTTCAAAGCATCCTCTGAAGCATCTAGTGCCAAGGTTTGTGGTCCTTCTTTCCTCTCTTTTTTCTTGCCCTCCCTCCCTCTCTCTATCCATCTGTCCATCCATCCATATCTCATTCACATTCCTTTCCCTTCCCTCTTTCTCCCTTCCCTCCCTTTCTTTCTCTCATTCATCCCTCTTTCTTTTTCTTCTTCCTTTTAAGAGAAAGAAAGAAAGAAAGAAAGAAAGAAAGAAAGAAAGAAAGAAAGAAAGAAAGAAAGAAAGAAAGCTACCGTGTACAGGTGAAACTTGAAAAATTAGAATATCGTGCAAAAATTCATTTATTTCAGTAATGCAACTTAAAAGGTGAAACTAATATATGAGATAGACTCATTATTTGCAAAGCAAGATAGTTCAAGCCATGATTTGTCATAATTGTGATGATTATGGCTTACAGCCCATGAAAGCCCCAAATCCACAATTTCAGAAAATTAGAATATTACTTGCAATCAATAAATCAAGGATTGTACATATAACAATATTGGACCACTGAAAAGTATAAGCATGCATAAAGTATAAGCACTCGGTACTTGGTTTGGGCCTCTTTTGCAGCAATTACTGCCTCAATGCGGCATGGCATGGAAGCTATCAGCCTGTGGCTACTGCTGAGGTGTTATGGAAGACCAGGATGCTTCAGCTCTTCTGCATTGTTCGATCTCATGTCTCTCATTTTTCTCTTGGCAATGCTCCATAGATTCTCTATGGGGTTCAGGTCAGGTGATTTTGCTGGCCAATCAAGCACAGTAATCCCATGGTTGCTGAACCAGGTTTTGGTGCTTTTGGCAGTGTGGGCAGGTGCCAAGTCCTGCTAGAAAATGAAGTCAGCATCCCCATAAAGCTTGTCTGTGGAAGGAAGCATGAAGTGCTCCAAAATCTCCTGGTGGATGGCTATGTTGACCCTGGACTTAATGAAGCACAATGGACCAACACCAGCAGATGACATGACTCCCCAAATCAACACAGACTGTGGAAACTTCACACTGGACTTCAAGTATCTTGCAGTGTGTGCCTCTCCATTCTTCCTCCAGACTCTGGGTCCTTGGTTTCCAAATGAGATGCAAAAGTTGCTCTCATCAGAAAAGAGGACTTTGGACCAGTGAGCAACAGACCAGGTCTGTTTTTCTTTAGCCCAAGTAAGACGCTTCTGACGTTTGTTGTTCAGGAGCGGCTTGACAAGAGGAATACAAATGTTGTATACATTGTATTTGTTAGGGATAACATTGTTTACCCTAACTGGTTTAGGTAAAATAATAACTAAGTAATCATAGTTTGTATGTTAAAGTGTCTGCAACTTTAACTGTGGGATAGTAATTAAGGGAGTGGTTGTGAAAGCACTTTAAAAGAGGCAAGACTGCAGCTTGCTCTCTCTCTGGCTTTGATGATCCCTGATTACTGCAAGGACTCAAGACTGCATTGCTCGAACGGGAGAGAAAACAAAGGACTGACTTGTAAGTGAACTGACATAGGATATTCTAAACGGACTTTGCTAACTGAATATCCCTGAATGGACTGACTAAATGATACATGACTATTGGACTGTTATTTTGACTATGCTATGAACTCATAATGGAATAAACTATATTTTTGATAGCACAAGCGTATCTGTTATTTTTACTGTATGTTAATAAACATACAAGCTTAGCTCACTCATTTATCTGTGTGCCTATCTGACTAACGCTGCACATTCTGTTTAGCTTGTCTCCCTAACCCTGGTTGGGGAAACCAGGCTTAACACTGGTTATGGGCCCAGAGGCTGCAAAGTCAGTTTAACTAGGATAAAACAGATTTATGTAAAAGTGAGAGTTTGTGTTGTTATACATTACAGTAAACAGATAGCTGTGTTTTATAAATTATAGTTTTATATCCATATAAGAAAACATGGCACAAGTCAATCTACAAAGTTTGTCCCTTATATCCAAGTTGGATGGAACAAACTATGTATCATGGTCTATAAAATGTAGTCTGCTTCTACGAAGAGAAGGTTTGTGGAACATAATTGAAAATCCACCAAATGTAGAAGAATGGGATGCAGAGGATGAGGAAGATAAACTAAAGATGGAAGAATCTATGCATAAAAATCAACAAGCTATTTGCATTATTGCATTAACCTTAACTGATCAGCAACTTATTTATATCCATGGAGAACAAATGGCTGTTGGGTGTTGGCAGAAGCTGAAGAGGATTTATGTTTGAGATAATGTTGGTGCTCACATAAATCTAACACGGAAGCTTTTCAATACGCATCTCCAAACAAATGGTGATATGCTGAGTCATTTGAAAACTATGAAAAGCATTTTTCAAGAACTGCACGAGAAAGAGCTTATTTTCTCTGAACTACACCAAGTCTATATAATTCTATCTTCCCTTGATGAAAGCTATGACAATTACGTAACTTCCCTTGAAATATTGCCAAAGGAAAGCCTAACTTAAACTAATATAACTGGCAGATTGATTGAAGAGGCCAGAAGAAGGCTTGAAAGAGATGAGTTAAGGAGGCAGCAACCTCAAAAAGAAGATAATGAATCTCCTACTGCATATGCAATTAAAAAGTGCTTTAATTGTGGAGGAAGAGGACATTTGGCAAGATTTTGTAAAAAAGCAAAACGCCAGAACTCTGGCCAGAATACAAAAAGTCATCAAAAGATAAATAAAAATTTAGAGTTAGCCATGTATACTAATGGAGCTGTAAAAAATAATTTATGGGTGGTTGACAGTGGAGCATCCCATTGTATAACAAATGATAACAAAAATTTTATTAAAATGTCCAAGAGTACACAGCAGATATCGTTAGCCAATGGCTGGAAACTGAAAGCTAAAGGTCAAGGTATAGCATATTGTTCTTTTACAAAAGAGAATGTAAAAATGTTATATGTACCACAACTTAAGTTTAATTTAATTTCAGTTAGAATTTTGGTTAAACTAGGATATGTAGTTACATTTAAAGGAGATAACTGCATAATTGAGAAAGAAGATAAGAAAATTACTGCATCTTTAAGAGGTGAATTATATGTGTTAAATGATGATGGTTTAAAGGTGGCTAACACAATTTATGAAAATAAGAAACCTCATGATGAATGTATTCACTTGTTACATCGAAGGCTAGGGCATTTAAATTTTAAAATACTTAAGAAAACTGTTGAATTATCTAAGGGAATAAGTTTGAAACCTTGTAATAAGTATTTGCAATGTTATATCTGCAATCAAAGTAAGAGCAGGGTCACACCGGCTAATAGAGTTGATGGATTTACTACCAAAGAGCCTTTAGAAGTAGTATTTGCTGATTTAATAGGTCTGAAAAAACCAAGTGTAGGAGGAGCTCGTTAAATACTAAGTATAATGGACCACTATTCTAGATATGGGTTTTGCTACTTAATGAAAAGCAAAACTGAAATGTATCAAAATCTCTTTAATTGGATAAAATTTGCAGAAAGGAAAACTAAAAAGAAATTAGTAACTCTTATAACAGATAATGGTACAGAATTTACAAATAATAAATTCCAGAACAGACTAAGAATGTTAGGTATTCAACATAAAATGTCTGCACCATATAGGCCACAACATAATGCCTTTATAGAGAGAAGAGGCCAAACATTACAATCAATGGCACAAACTATGATGTCTGATTCAGGATTACCTGACAATTTATGGGGAGAAGCAATAATGTGTGGTAATCATATATTAAATAATGTTAATTCAACAACAGGTGAATTACCATTCACACTGTGGCATGGTACAAAACCTGATTTAAGTTACATGCACACATTTGGAGCACCAGCATGGGTGCATATCCCTACACAACTTAGACACAAAGGACAACATAGAGCTAAAAGATTATATTTTGTAGGATATACATCTAATCATAGATCTTATAGATTCTGGGAACCAGGTACATCTAGAGTTTACATCAATGCTAGTGCTAAATTCCTAGAACATGTAGGATGGAATAGATTAGAGCAAGATTTAAATAATGAAGTAATTATTGAACCCTACAAAAGGCAGAAAGATCAGAATAGTTATAAGAAGATTCCAATTAAAGAAGAAGTACACGAAGAGCAAATAGGACCAGAACAAGAGGAAACAGATGATCAGGAAGAGTTAGATAATCAAGAAGAGTCAATAAATGAAAGTCCACCTGTAAGTCCTGTAATACCTAGACGTACTACACGTATAACTAGACCACCTGATAGGTATCAAGCAAGTATAGTTTGTCAAGTAACTAAAGTTCCAACTAGTGTAGATGAACTTAGGATGTATCCTGCTAAGGATCAGGAGAATTGGCAAAAGGCAATGGAAAAAGAACTAAATTCATTAAAGGTAATGAAAGTTTATAAAGATGCTAAATTACCTCCAGGAGAAAAATCCATTGGGTGCAAATGGATATTTAAAGTAAAAACTGGAAATGATGGGACTGTTACCCATAAAGCTAGGTTAGTAGCTCAAGGATTTAATCAAACTGCATCTGATTATGATGAAGTTTTTGCACCAAGTCTTAAAGCAACATCTTTAAGAGCAGCATTAGTGTGGGCAGCTAAGAAAAACTATGTCATTAACCATTTAGATGTAGAAACTGCTTACCTGCATGCACCATTGCAGCACACTATATATTTAAGAAAACCAGTAGGTATAAAAGACAATAAAGTAAATAGTAATGATTGTTGGAAACTCAAAAAGAGTCTTTACGGATTGAAACAATCTGGGTTTGAGTGGAACCAATATATTGTGAAAGAGTTAAACAATATAGGTTTTAAATCTGGTTTAGCAGATCCATGTGTGTTTAAAAGAGAAAATAATGGAACGGTGTCATTATTGTTATTATTTACAGATGATATTGCTTTGATAACTAAGACTAATAATGAAGCTAATGAGATTATATCATTATTAGCCAAAAAGATAAAATTAAAGCATTTAGGTGAAATTAAAAAATATCTAGGATTGACAATTAACAAAACAAAAAATGATTTTAAGATATCTCAAGAAGATAAAATTTGCCAATTAATTAAAACGTTTAAAATGGAACTTTGTAAACCGGCAAAGACTCCAATGAGTTAGGAAGTTTGCCAAACTGATGATCAAAGTCCCAAATTTGATAAGTCTATATATCAATCTTTGATTGGTAGCTTATCATATCATAAGCAATTGAAGCCCATGTCCAGAATCCATCTCTGTGTGGTGGCTCTTGATGCACTGACTCCAGCCTCAGTCCACTCCTTGTGAAAGTCCCCAATGCTTTTGAATGGACTTTTCCTGACAATCCTCTCCAGGCTGCTGTCATCCCTGCTGCTTGTGCACCTTTTTCTTCCACACTTTTCTCTTTCTATTAATGTGCTTTGATACAGCACTTTGGGGACATCCAACTTCTTTTGCAATTACCTTTTGAGGCTTTCCCTCCTAATGGAGGGTGCCAATTGTGGTTTTCTGCACAACTGTCAGGTCAGCGGTCTTTCCCATGATTGTGATTCCCACTGAACCAGAGACCATTTAAAGGCTCAGGAACTCTTTGCAGGTGTTATGGTTTAATTTGCTAATTAGAGTGGGACACTTTGAGCCTAGAATATTGAACCTTTCCACAATATTCTAATTTTTTGAGATTGTGGATTTGGGTTTTTCATGAGCTGTAACCCATAATCATCGCAATTATGACACATTGTGGCTTGAACTATCTTGCTTTGCACGTAATGAGTCAATCTCATATAAATAGACAGATCAAACAGATAATCAGAGTTGGGAGGGACCTTGTAGGTCATCTAGTCCAACCCCCCGCCCAAGTGGGAAACCCTACATCATTTCTGACAAATGGCAGTCCAATATCTTCTTGAAAATCTCAAGTGATGGCGCTCCCACAAATTCCAAGGGCAAGCTGTTCCATTGGTTGATAGTTTTCACTGTTAGAAAGTTTCTCCTTATTTCCAGGTTAAATCTTTCCTTGTTCAGTTTCCATCCATTATTCCTTGTCTGGCCTACAGGTGCTTTAGAAAATAGCTTGACCCCTTCCTCCCTGTGGCAGCCCCTCAAATATTGGAAGACCGCTATCATGTCTCCCCTGTCCTTCTCTTTACTAGACTACCCAAGCCCAGTTTCTGCAACAGTTCACTGTATGTTTTAGCCTCCAGTCCCCTAATCATCCTGGTTGCTCTTCTCTGTACTTTTTCTAGAGTCTCAACATCTTTTTTATAATGTGGTGAACCAAACTGGATGCAATATTCTAGGTATGGTCTTACGAAGGCTTTATAGAGTGGTATTAGTACTTCCTTTGATCTTGATTGTATCCCTTTGTTAATACAACTTAGAATTGCATAAGCTGCTGCACACTGCTGGCTCACATTTAGCTAGTTGTCCACTAAGGCTCCAAGATCACAGTTACTGCTATTGAGCCTGGTTTCACCCAGTCTATATGTGTACTTTTTGGTTTTTCTTGCCTAAGTGTAGGACTTTACTTTTCTCTACATTGAATTTCATTTTGTTAGATATCGCCCAGTGTTCTAGTCTGTCAAGATCCATCTGGATCTTGAGCCTATCTTCTTGGATGTTAGCTATTCCTGCCAGCTTAGTATCATCTGCAAATTTGGTAAGTTCTATTCCCTTGTCTAAGTCGTTAATGAAGATATTGAAGAGTACTGGGCCTAAGACAGAACCTTGTGGCACCCCACTGCTTACTTCCCTCCATGTAGACTCAGACCCATCAAGGACTCGTTGAGTACAGTTTGCCAGCCAGTTGCGAGTCCATCTAGTGGTGGTGCTATCTATTCCACCTTTTTCTAGCTTACTAAGAAGTAGGTTGTGGTCTACTTTGTTGAATGCCTTGCTGAAATCTAAATATATTATATCTGTTGTGAATGAATAATGCCAAATAAAGTTATCTTGAGCTTGAGGTCAAGTGCAGGATTCTGGTCCTGCACTTCTGATTGGCTGTTAATGGCAGGATCGGATTGGTCCGTTCAGGTTTGGCCATTAACAGGCCATTCTCATTGGTTAACGGAGCTAGTGCTCCAGAATTGCTATTGGTTGAATAGTTAATAAGTTGTCTATATAAGGAAGGCTATAGCAGCCCTCTAGTTTGAGCTGTCACACCATGTAGATAAAGAGTTTGAAGTTCACTGTTTCTGCCGGCTCGTCTCCATTGTTCACGCCCATGTTCCAGACTTAACAATATCCACAATACTTTGCTGGTCTACTAATTTAGTCACTATGTTGAAGAATGAAACAAGATTGGTTTGGCATGATCTGTTTTTAACAAACCCGTGCTGACTGCTAGTAATTACTTTACTTGTTTCTAGATGTTGGCAGATCTGGTTTTGTATTATCTTTTCCAGTATCTTCCCGGATATTGATGTTAGGCTGATTGGTCTATAGTTTCCTGGGTCTGTTTTATTTCCTTTTTTGAAGATGGGAACCACATCAGCTCTTTTCCAGTCCTCTGGTAGTTCCCCGGTGCTCCAGGATTTTTGAAAGATATAGTGCAGTGGTTCTGAGATGACCTCTGCCAGCTCCTTTAAAACTCTGGGATGTAATCCATCAGGCCCCGGTGATGTGTTTTAATCAAGATCAGACAGGTGTTCTGTTAGGGATAACATTGTTTTATCCTAACTGGTTTAGGTAAATAATAATATGTAATCATAGTTTGTATGTTAAAGTGTCTGCAACTTTAACTGTGGGACAGTAATTAAGGGAGTGGTTGTGAAAGCACTTTAAAAGAAGCAAGACTGCAGCTTGCTCTCTCTCTGGCTTTGATGATCCCTGATTTCTGCAAGGATTCAAGACTGCATTGCTTGAACGGGAGAGAAAACAAAGGACTGACTTGTAAGTGAACTGACATAGGATATTCTAAACGGACTTTGCTAACTGAATATCCCTGAATGGACTGACTAAATGATACATGACTATTGGACTGTTATTTTGACTATGCTATGAACTCATAATGGAATAAACTATATTTTTGATAGCACAAGCGTATCTGTTATTTTTACTGTATGTTAATAAATATACGAGCTTAGCTCACTCATTTATCTGTGTGCCTATCTGACTAACGCTGCACATTCTGTTTTAGCTTGTCTCCCTAACCCTGGTTGGGGAAACCAGGCTTAACAGTTCTCTTACTATTTTTTTGCTTATTTTAACTTTTATTTCTGGTCTGTCTTTTACAATTATGTTTTTGGTGGGTTGAACTATAGTTTCTTTTTGCGTGAAGATGGATGCAAAGAATGAGTTAAGCAGTTCTGCTTTCTCTCTGTTGCCTGTTACTTCCTTGCCATCTTCTCTCTTTAGTGGACCGACTGTTTCCTTGATTTTTTTTCTTGTTATTTATATATTAGAAGAAACTTTTTTTATTATCTTTGACTTTTGTTGCAAGTCTTTGTTTGTTCTGAGCCTTTGCTATTCTGACTTTGTCTTTGCAGATTCTGGCTATCTGCTGAAATTCTGCCTTAGTTGTATCTCCTTCTTTCCATTTTTTGTACTTGTCCTTTTTTTTCTTCAATTTGCCAGAGAGATCTTTGTGCAGCCATGCTGGTTTCTTCTTGGATTTCTTGTTTTTCTTTCTCAGTGGTATTGTGCTGGTCCGGGCTTCTATGATACATACCAAGATTCTTGAGTTGTTTTCCCCTTTAGGATTTTCATCCATGGAATCTTTCCCAAGTTATCTCTGAGTTTATTGAAATCAGCTCTTTTAAAATCCAAGACTCTAGTGTCATTATGTTCTGTTGCTTGTGTTTATGTTATGTTGAATTCTAGTATGACATGGTCACTCTTACCCAAGGTTCCTGCAGTTTCAACTCCCTCTATCACTTCTCTGTTTGTAAGAATTAAGTCCAGTATGGCTGTCCCTCTAGTTTCACCCTCTGCCTTTTGGACAGCAAAGTTGTCAGCTAAGTTGGTTAGGAACTTATTTGATTTCTCACTTGCTGCAGAATTAGTTTTCCAATTGATATGAGGATAATTGAAGTCTCCCATTACTATTGTTGTGTGTTTCCTGCATATGTTTGTTAGTTGGCTGGCAAAAAGGACATCTATGTTTTCTGCTTGATTGGGTGGCCTATAATATACACCTATGGCCATGTCATTCTTTTTTTCTTTTATATTGACCCATATGCATTCTAGAAAGTTTTCATATATTAAGTTCATCTTTTAAGTTGCACTACTGAAATAAATGAACTTTTGCATGATACTCTAATTCTTCGAGTTTCACCTGTATCTCTATGCTACTCATGGTATTTTCAGCTGGAACCTTTTTCTACTTAAACCAGGGGTCCCCAAACTTGGCAACTTTAAGACTTGTGGATTTCAACTCAGCATAGCTGGCTGGAGAATTCTGGGAGTTGAAGTCCACAAGTCTTAAAGTTGCCAAGTTTGAAGACCTCTGACTTAAACCTTAGTGCAACACCCAGATATTTAAAGCCATTAAACATCTTGGATTAATCTTGAAACTTTTTGCATACTTGTATTTAAACAGAAAGTATTTTGTTTTAACACATGGTTTCAATTCCAAAGCTACTTTTTATGAAGACCAAGTCAAGAAAAGGAGATTGGGAACAAAGCAAAGGTTAACCTTCTTGCAATAGTTTGCAATTCTAATAGTTTTCTTTCCACGACAGGCTCGTAACCCTGCACTTCTGATTGGCCCGCTAGTAGTGGATCATGATTGGTCGGGTTTGGCTGATCTGATTGGCTGATAGTGGGTCACTGCTGATTGGTTGCTTCTAGCATGGCAAACTCAAATCATTGGGTGTTGTGACAGCAGCCAGCTCTATAAAAGGAGCTGCTGCTGCCCTTGTATTTCGCTCTGTTCTGAAGTCACTAATAAAGAGGGAGTCACTATTCGATGCCTCATCTCCGTTCCTTGCGCCCACGCTTCCAGATCTAACACTGGCGACGAGGATGGGATCCAGAGACGAGAGAGCTGAATGAACACTCACTGAACGCTAACAGAGCACATGGCTGAGAGCACACCAATTGCGGCAGAATGACCAGGGGTGCCATACCACCCGCTCCATTTGACCTGGCTAACGAAGACTGGGACTCGTATATGGACAGGTTTCAGATGTTCCTGGAGACCAACAACCTGAAGGATGCAACGCCTGGTAAGAAACGAGCTGTGTTCCTTTTTTTTTTTTTTTTAAACAAATTTTATTAATTTTCAAAGACAATGCAAAGACAAAAAAACATAAAACATAAGAACATAAAACATCTTTTCTAAAAACTGCTTAACAAAACAAATAAAATATCTCATTTAAGTACATTACTCTTTTCCAACTTCTCACTGTTTCTTCCTTTATTTCTGTTCAATTTTATTCATTAAACTTATACATTCATGTATTTCATATTACTATATTTCATATTATTACTATTTCATATGTTCTTATCCAACATCATTAATCCTCGATAAACAAACATAAGCAAACAAAATACATAACATAAAAACATAAAACTTCTTTTTAGAAAGCGGCTTAACCCCGGGTTATAACTTTTTATACAGACATAAATCAAATTCATGCTCACCTTATATACTATTTCATATCTTCTCTTTTCACTCTCTTAATTCTATTTTATTTATTTAATCTCAATTTAAATAATTATACTTGTATCTTTTGTCCGTTCTTTTTCAAATATCTATTTATCTTTTCTCTTTACCACAAACTTTTTCTTGTAATCACTGGTTGAAGTATGACAACTTTCTATTTTCCCCCCAAATTTAACACTTAAAATAATACATAGTTTCTATTCTGATTCTGCTTAGTACATTCTACATAACATTTTAAAATATAAAACATAATGATCTTATAATATATTAAAAATAATGTTCCATAACAAATTAATTAATTAAACTCTATTAATTAAATCTTAGGCATTTTATACATTTCCTACAATATTCTATTAATACATATTTCAAATACAAATACTACAATACAATCTTATGTACTTTTGCAGAATCTCTTTTTAAATTATGTTTTACCCTTTATCTCTGAAAAAAACCTGTTTATTAGCATCTTGTTTTAAGCTTTTATAACTTCCCTTCACTTTTTCCCTTCCTTCCTGGTCAAATCTAGCCTTTTTACCCCCCCCCCTCAATCTCCAGCCTTTTAGTCTCCCCTCTCTGTTGTATTCCTCTCTTCTGTTGCTTTCAAACATTATATCGATTTTTCACCTTATTTTTCCCTTTCTTGGTTGTTTTTTTAGAACTTAAATTCTCCATTTTCTTTTCCTTTTTACCCTTTTCTTTCTCATTTAAAATCATATGTCCATTAAAGATGGCTTCTTCTTCATCCTCCCAGCCTTTTTCTTGTTGCATTTCCTGATAAGTAGAAATTGCCATTTCTAAGAAGCAAAGGATAGATCCAAAGGAGCTCTTGCCTTCTTCTTCTTCTTCTTCTTCTCTTAATTTTTCAAATTGCATTTTCAATTCTTCAACAGATACCATTGTAAAAAATTTTTTAAACAGTCCAAATGTTTTCTTAGTCTTTCAAACGATGGTTCACAAAAGTCCCAAAGTCATCAAGCAATCAAAGTCAGCACAATCAGCACAGTCTGTTTCATTTAGCACTTTCTTCTACTTTCTCTTCCTGGGGTAGCATTCAATTACACAATTCCAAGGTATTTTTTGGAAGTTTTATTGTAATTTAATCTCTGATTTTATAAAACTCCAAGCAATCTCCTTCAACAAACATTAATATAAATCATTTGCCTCTCTTCCTTCCCACTTAAAGCAAAAAGATTTTAATTTTTAAATGTCAGTGTTTAGAAATCTAATGTCCCCTTGGCTTTAATTTTCAAAGTTAGTACCTTCTGCTGCCAAAGCGGGTATTTCCGATTTCCATCTGCTGTCTCCGTGGGGAAGTGAGGAGAAAAAAAAACCCTTTTCCTTACTTTCCACCGCAGCTTAACAATCTTCTGGGAAACAATATATCACTTAAAAAGCCAAAGTTCCAGGGTATTCAGATGTTAATTGTCATCCCGGTTCAGCCAAAAGCCTTTTCTTTCTTCACTTCCTTCTGCACAAAACTTGTCTGGCTGAGAGGTTCTTTATGACAGCCATTGCTGACTGCCGCTCCACCACCTTTGGAAAAGGGAGTTAAGCCGGTTAGGGAAGGGGGGTGCGATATCCCCCGACCCCTGCCCGGATCTCCCCTCTCTTCAGTTATCCCTACAGGATAACTATAGCCTCCCAATCCAATTGGATCGAAGGCACTCCAGCAGCAAGCGCAGCAGGGATCGCACACAAACGCGAATTCCTGCTGCCTCCGAAGCCTGACAAACTGGAACTGAGAAACAAGCTGTGTTCCTGACCCATTGCGGGCCCGCCGTTTTTAAAATGGCAAAGGCACTTGCAAAACCAGCTGAAGTCAAGACGGTGGACTGGGACAACCTCGCCCCAATCCTCCGGGCCCATTATGCCCCAGCGGTGCCAACACTCATCAGGAGACACGAGTTTTACCAGAAGGACCAACAGGAAAGTGAAAGTGTTGGAGACTTCATCGCGGACCTCAGAAACCTGGGGGGACTCTGTGGCTTCGAAAACCTCGAAGAAGCCATGAGAGATCGAATTGTTCTGGGTCTAAAAGACCCCACAACCCAGAGCAAAATCATGGCAAGGGGGGACATCGCCCTCACGGATGTCATCGCCGATGCTACTGCAGCAGAAGCAACCAGGAAATCGGCAGCTCGAATGCGCCGAACGAACGCACCGCACCGCCAACTCGCCAGTGACCATACGCCCCTTTCCGAAAGGCATGCAACAACCATGCACCATGAAGATCTCGAATCCTCCTCAGAAAGCGAGGAAGAGGAGGTTCAACAGACTCAGGTCAGACCACGATCAGCAAGATCAACGGGTTCATAAGTCTTCGTATCAGTGTGCTGGATGTGGGGGAAACCACCCACAATCATACTGCAAATTCCTAGACGCCCTCTGTCGTTCCTGTGGAAAGAGGGGCCACATTGCAAAAGTCTGTAGAGGCAAGCGAGGGTCCAGCCCAACCCGCAGAGAAAGTAACTTCCAGCAGACAACAGGCACCCCACCAGTAAATCAGGACCGCTCAAGCAACCAGTGGAACCACTACTACAGAAATCGAGCACCAGCCACTTCTACCAGGCAAGAAGAGGCACACCAAACCATCACCATCAGCCACGCTTCATCCCTTGATGCAAGAAAGATCCGAGTAAAGGTCACCATTGAGAAGCGTCCATGCGTTATGGAAGTCGACTCCGGGTCATCCCTATCAATAGTCTCCTGGAAAACCCTCAAACAGCTGATCCCTGACATCCGTCGCCAGGACCTCAGCACTCAGAAAATTATATTAAAAGACTACCAAGGAAATAGGATCCCAGTCGCTGGTTCCAGCCATGTCCAAGTCTCCTTCAAAGACCACACCATAACCCTACCTCTTACTTTTGTCGATAAAGATCAATCCAGCTTACCAGGCTTGCAGTGGTTCGTGCCACTGGGAATCGAACTGGCGGGCATCAACCAAACTGAAAGCGATGACTGGGAAGCTGCTCTCGTCCAAGAATTCCAGGAAGTGTTCACCGAGAAGCTAGGCAAGTACAAGGGATCCCCCATATCGTTTAACCTCTGCCCAAATATTGCGTCCATTCGCCTTAAGCCCCGTCGAGTGCCTTTTGCACTTAAACCAAAGATTGTTGAACAATTGGATAAATGAATAGCTCATTATGCACAGAGGGGCATTCAAGTGTAATAGACTCCAGTTCAGAATGAGTGTAGCACCTGGCATCTTCCAAAGTTTGATGGAGAGATTGCTACAAGGCATAAAAGGGGTCATGCGATATTTTGATGATATCTTGATAGCTGCTCCCACTAGAAGTCTACTAGAAAAGCAGCTGAGAATGGTCCTCCAAAAATTTAAAGACGCTGGCCTGAAGGTCAAGAAGGATAAGTGCCAACTGTGTACAGAGAGGGTTGAATTCCTTGGTTACCTTCTTGACAAACAGGGAATTCACCCTACTGAGAAAAAATTGGCTGCAATAAAAAACGCCCCGAGACCTAGAAACAAAACCTTCAAGCCTTCCTGGGACTTATTAACTTTTATAACATCTTCCTACCCCAGAAGGCGACTGTTGCTGAACCCCTGCATAGGCTCCTAGATAAGAAGGCTTCCTGGGTCTGGGGACATCGAGAAGAGCGAGCTTTTCAGCAAGTAAAAGACCTTTTAACATCTGATGCTGTATTGATACAATATAACAAGACTTTACCCTTAAACGTCACCTGTGATGCCTCACTGTTTGGAGTAGGAGCCATCCTGAGCCACGTCCTTCCAAACGGCACTGAGGCACCCATTGCATTTTTTTCCAGAACTTTATCTAAAACTGAAAGAAACTATAGCCAATTAGATAAAGAGGCTCTCGCTATTGTGGCTGCAATCAAATGATTCCATGAGTACGTATATGGAAGGTCCTTTTCTATAATCACCGATCACAAACCACTACTGGGCATCTTGGCGGGGGATAAATCAATTCCCCATATCTTATTGCCAAGAATGACACGCTGGTCAGAGTCAGAGGCCTAGCAAGCCTCCTGAGAGCAAAAACTGGGTGGGAAGGGCAGCACCAGACCCCCTATGCCCGGTTTTCGGCCTAGCAAGCCTCCCTGGAGCCTCCTGAGAGCAAAAACATGGGGGCAGTGGCGCCAGACCCCCCTTTGCCCCCTTTTTGCTGTCAAGAGGCTATCCTACACTTACCTGGGAGCCAGACGGGCCTCATGGGGACTCCAGGGAAGGGACGGGCGGGTGGGGCCAGCTATTCTTCAGAACTACCATTTCGCTGAACCGGATGTATAATTAACATGTGTTTCACCCAAACTGGCCCAAACCAGTAGAATCCCACCCCTGATGCACACACAAAGAATTTTGCATCCTAGTTTCCACATTTGCTACTTTTCTTTGATTAAGTCTGTGTAACTCTCTGGTTTCTACTATACTGCAACTTATAGGACCTAGAATTATAGTTCAATAATATCTGAAAGGCTCTGAGTCTTTCATTAAATGTACATGTAGCACTACACCCAAAAGTGCTGCTGGAGTCTGGGTTCTCTTGGCCCACTTGGAATGGCTGCCGGTGCACACTAGTCCCTCTCTCAGGCACCTCTACTGGCCTGGGTAATGTAGTGTCATGGTGGTCAATCTTCCCTCAGCAGGCAGGTCACATGGAGGGGTGATGGTGAGTCTTGTCCAGCAGGTGGGTCATGTGATGAGATGGTATTCATGTGGCTGGTTGGCCCTTCTTCATTTCTCTCTCTCCCTCTCTCCTCTCTCTCTCTCTTTTTAACAGACTTTATTCAGTTTTTCACATTAAAAACAAAAATCTCTTTTTAGTGGACAACGTATTTCCAGGTCATCATCTTTACATACAAATATGACAGAAATTATACAATGATATATGCATACTTAATTCTATTATTACCTTTTCCATTCCAAATTTTCAGTAATAAGAGAAACAAACATTAATTCTAGCCTCTTTCATTAATCTCAATCGATTTTGTTTCATTTCAATTATTTCAAATATGATCCTTTAGTATTTGTTTTTAAACATAAAGATAAACAATATGTGTTTACCTAATAAATAATAATAAAGTTTAATTCTAAGTTCTTTCATTAATCTCAATCTAAACATCTTTTTATTTCATTTCAATTATTTCAAATATAATCCTTAATATTTATTTTAAAAATAAAAATAAACAATATATATTTGCCTAATAGTGGTAATAATGAAGTTACCAATGTCTCTCCTTGCTTTTAATAATCTATATTAAAATTATTAATTTAGCTGGTTCTTTTGTCATATTCCCTTTCCATTACACATTTTTTAATGAATTCTAAATTAATACAGATCTTAACAAACCCACACAAAAAGAAAAAAGAACAAGTATAAGTTTCCCCTCTTTTACTATTTTGAGTGTGACACCTGAATGATTAGAATGTACCTTTATTCCCTCATCTTAATTCCCAATAAACCATTAATCATTACATGTTTTCAATTGGATTCCACAGCATATTCCCCCCCTTTAATAAGAGTTATCAGTATCCATATTACCCTATTTTCTAAATATTTTTAATTGCAGAGATATTCTTATTACCCCTTGTCACCCTGCAGAATCCCCTTTTTAATTCATCAACCATTATCTCTGAAAAAGCCATTTCTTTTCAACATTTTACCAGTTCTGTGTTTCTTTCTTTCATATGCCTGTTTCTTACTGCTTCTCCTCCCCACTTTTCCCCATATCTTTTCTCATTCCAATTTATCTCTTTCTTAATGTCTTCCTCTCCCCTTTTCTGCTGAATCTTCCTGCCTTTTCTGACTTCACAGGTATTCCCTCTTTTAATTGCTTTCTTAAAACTCAACTTTTTAACCTTCCTTCTTTCCCCACTTCTTTGTAGCGTTCTTTGTGTTAATTGTCTATTTAAAATGTCTTCTTCTTGAGTCGATTCCTCTTCCTCTGAGAATCTTTCTTCTTATTCTTCAATTGCCATTTCCATTTTTTCTAGCACAGAGCAAAGTGATTTGCCTCTTTCCTGTAGTAATTCTCTCATATTTTTAAATTCCATTTTTAATTCCCGAAGAGATATCATCATTCTTATATTTTATGATCGTTAAAGTCCATAAAAAGAAACCACTTTTGCTTTCCTTCTTTCTTCTTTCAGTTTTTTAAAATTCTCAGCTATTCCAGTCCAGGGTTTATACTAAAAACATCAATCAGTCCCACAAACAATCTTTCCTTGCTTTTTCCTTTATTCTGGTTCTGCTTTCACTTTCTAGAATTCTTACTTTGTTTCAATATTTCTGTAATGTTATATCCACACCAATTCATTCAAAAACAAGATGTTTTCCCTTTTATTTGAACTAAATTTTTGTCAAAAGGGGACACTCTCCATTATACAAAGTCTTCACTTTTCCCCCCTATATTTTTATTTAAGGTTTTTCGAACCTCAATATTCCAACACAATCCAGTCTCCAATTTGTAAACTTTGTTATTATTATTCTTTGACAATCTTAAGTCCAGCTTTATACTTGTTTTATACTTGTTTATTCCCAAATTATTTTAGTCCAATTTCATTAAATCTTTAATTCCAGCGTCTTCCTTTCCTGGTTCGAAGCCCCATTTAGCTGTCAAAAATATTTTTCTTTTTTTTCTCTGTCCTTTTGTAATTTCGCCGCTCACTTTTCTTTTCTTAAAAATTCTATTTTACCTTAATCCCGGGATACTTTTATTTGGTTATATTGCCCAGTTGTCCCGGTTCAGATGTTATCCACTTCTTTCTTCCCTCCTGCACAAATCTTAGTCGAGCTGAGCCATCCTCTTCAGGATGGCCATTTTAGACCATCGCTGCAGTCGTCTTTGGGAGGAAAAAAAAACCAAGTCCGGGGGGGGAGAGATGCAGCTCCCCACAATCAGGCTTGCTGCTTCCTCTTACTCCGCTGCCCCTCCAAGACAATTTCAGCCCCTAATCAGAATGATTGGGGCTCTCCAATGAAAGAGCACAAATGATAGCCGCAGAGAGTTGCGATCTACCGTTCGTCAGCGAGGAGGCTCTGCCTTCTTCCCTCCTCTCTCTCTTGAATTACCTGCTGGTCTCTCCTTCCACCACCTCTGCTCTTTTGTGGATTCTCTGCTTGCCCCACAGAAGTCTCTCCTGTCCTATCCAAGTCTCTCCCTCAGGCTTGTCCCACAGGAGCCTCTCCTATTTCTTTCTCATCCTCAGGTTTGCCCTACAGAAGCTTGCCTTATCTATCCCCTGAGGTTTGCCCACAGAAATCTCTCCTATCCTATCCCCTTCTCTCCCTCTAGTTTGCCCCCCAGAAGCCTGTTGTAAGCCTGTCCCCTTATCTCCTTCAGGCTTGAAATTTCTCTTATTCTATCACCTTCTCTCAGTCAGGCTTGCTCCACAAAAGTCTTTCTTAACCTATTCCCCTTCTCTCCCTCAGGTTTGTCCACAAAAGCTTCTCCTATCCTATCCCTTTCTTTCCCTCAGGTTTACCCCACAGAAGACTTGCACTACAGAAGTGTCTCTTATCTATCCCCTGAGATTCACTCCACAGAAGCCTCTCTCTCAGGTTTGCCCCACAGACAGTGGAGAATTAACCATTAAGCAGACTAAGCACGTGCTTAGGGCATCGGGCCCAAAGGGGGCACCACAAAGTTGAGAATATGGGGTCATTTGTACAGTATGTACAAATGAGGGAGGCACCAAGATTTGTCAGTGCTTAGGACACCAGTGAGCCTTAATCCGCTACTTTCCGCAGAAGACGATTCTATCCTATCCTCTTCTCTCCCTCAGGCTTACCCCACAGAAGCCACTTCTTTTCTTTTCTTTTTTTTCCCCAAAAATTTTATTAATTTTTTTAAAACACAAAGCATAAAAAATATAAAACATCTTTTGGAAAGCAGCTTGATCCCAGGTTACATCTCTTTGTACAGACATAAATTCAAGTTATGCTCACTTTTATATACCATTCCATATCTTATTACCATTCTACATTTTTTATATAGCTTCTTCCCTCTTTTCACTCTCTTAATTCTATTTTATTTATTTCATCTTAATTTAAATCATTATACTTATATCCTTTGTCTGTCCTGTTTCAGCTATCTATTATCTTTTCTCATTAACACAAAATTTCTCCTGTTATCACTGATTGGAGTATGACTTCTTTATATCTTTCCCCTAAATTTAACATTTCATATAATACATAACTTTCATTCGGATTCTGCTTAGTACATTCTAAAGCTATTTTAAGAAAAGAAAAAATTATAAATATATAATATAATTAAAAACAACAATCCATACCAATTGAACTCTATTATTAAAGTTAATATTCATTTAAATCTTAAGCATTTTACACATTCCTTTTCAAATAAGTATCATGCTTCTATGGGAACAGTTATAAATTTTGCGTAGTTACTCCCCCCCCATTTCACTTATATTTTAAAACATTATGTAATTAAAATTAACATTTTAAAATTAAAATGTTCCCATTCGTTCTTAATTCAGTTCTCTCATATTTCATTTCATTTATTTTCTTCAAGAAAAAAAAAGTTTCACTGAATTACATTGAATATTTTATCCCATTTTATAATCATATGTTATTGCAATTTTCTAACATTATTTCAACAATACAGGCTTTTGTACCTTTGCAGAATCTCTTTTTCAGTTATATTTTTACCCATTATCTCTAAATAAATCCTGTTTCTTTAGATCTTGTTTCAAACCTTTGTAGCTTCTCTTCCCTTCCTTCCTTCCTTCCTTGCTTTTTGACTTTGCCCTTTTTACCCCCTTGTCTCTCCATCTCCATCTCCATTTCTCTCTTCTGTATTCCTCTTTTCTGTTGCTTTCTGACATTGTATCCACTTTTCACCTTATTTTTCCCTTTTTTGATTGTTTTTTTAGATCTTAAATTCTCCATTCTCTTTTCCCCCTTTCCCCTTTCTTCCCCAGATAAAGTTACTTGTTCATTAAAGATGGCTTCTTCTTTGTCCCAATCTTCTTGTTCTTGTAGCTTCTCATAAGTAGAAATCGCCATTTCTAAAAAATGAAAAATGGAGCCAAAAGAGCCTTTTCCTTCTTGTTCCTCTTCTTTATATTTTTTTAATTCTATTTTCAGTTCATCCACAAGTGATGCCATTATAAAAAAAAATTTAAACAACCACCCAAGTGTTTTTAATAATTGAAATATAATTTCCAAAAGTCCCAGAGTCACCAAGCAGTCCAAATATACACAAGATATTTCATTTAATACTTTCTTCTTTTTTGACTTTCTCTTCCTGGGGTTACAATTCAGTTACAAAGTTCCAATTAAAATGTATCTTTTAGAAGTCTTGTTACAGTTTAACTTTAGATTCTTTAAAAATTCCAAGCAGTTCTCCTCCAGCCAAATCTTACTCTTATTCTTTTCCTTTCCCTTCCGACTTACAGTGAGAAAAAGTTTTCTCAGTGATCAGAAATCTTTATTGTTCCCTTGGCTTTGATTTTCCAGTTTAATTACCTGCTGATGCCAAAGCAGGTTTTTCTGATTTCTCATTAATCTGCTGTCACTGTAAGGAAGGAGAGTGAAAAAAAAAACTTTCCCTTTTCACTTTCATTCTCTACTTCCGGATCTTCTTTGGGAGTGATGTATCTTTTTAAAAAAATTTAAACTCCAGGGTATCTTGAATGTTGTTTCTTATACCAGTCAGCCAAAACTTTCACTTCTTAGCTTCCTCCTGCACATTCTTTTCCAGATGAGTGTTTCTTTGTGGTGGCCATTTCTGACCGCCGCTCTACCAGCTTTGGAAAAGGGAGTTAAGCCAGATGAGGAGGGGAGATGTGGCTCACCTGAAACCCTGCCGGGTCTCCCCTATCTTTGGCCACCTCTACAGGATGACTTTAGCCCCAAAGCCAGCTGGCTCGGGGCACTCCAGCAGCGAGCGCAAGCAGAAACTGCGCACGATCGCAGATTCCTGCTACCGCCGAAGCCCTGCAAACCGGAAGTCCCCCACAGAAGCCACTTCTATCCAATCCCACTTCTCTCCCTCAGGTTTGCCCAATGGTGAGCTGCAGCTGGTTTAACAACCAGTTCTGTTAACATGCAGTTCATGTAGTGTTCAAAGTACAGCAATTTTAAGTTCAGCTGCTTACCTTCTAGGGCAGTTCTGGACTCAGCTGAGCCAGAAAGGACAGGATGAGTGGGTGGGGGGTAGGGTCCAGCTGATGGTCCGAACCAGCAGCAGCGCACCACTGGGTTTGCTCCACAGAAGCTTGTTTCTCTTTTTTAAATAAAATTTTAATTTCCTATTGTTTACATTTCATTGGTGTTTAATAAACATTGTGTAGTCTCATATCTCATTTGTATTTGCATATATGGCCACCATGACAAATCAACACGTTGATTCTGTAGTTCTCGTTTGGTTTTAAGTTCCCCTTCTGCATTCAAAATATTTTATATGTTACATTTTTTTTCAAGAGTTACTAAATTTGGGTGAATACTTGCTTCCATTGTTGAAAGCCAATCTGGTATTTTCATTCAAATTTTTGCGTACACCTTTTCCCATACATTCCTTACATAATGTTTTTGAAAATATCTGTGAATCTTGTTTTTATCATACCATAGAAAAGCACATCATCCTAATTGGAGATCATGACAAAAACAATAATCTTCTATGTCTGAGAGTTATCCATTCTTTCACCCACGTTAATGAAGAAGCTTGGTAGTAAAGCTCCCAATCTGATAGCCCAAAGCCCCCATTATTCTTAGATTCTTGCAACATATTTCAATCTTATTCCAGCTTTTTCCCCTTGCCAAATAAATTTCAAAATTGTTGTGTTTAGTTCATCCAAATATTTTTTCTCGATTTTTGTAGGGATCATTTGAAACAAAAAAAGTAATTTCAACAAAGTATTCATTTTTATAGTTGTATTCTTTCTTCCATTGATAATTGCAATTTTTTCTATTTCTCCAATTTAATTTTTTGCAGTAGCCTTATATAATTATCTTCTTTGATTGCTGCACATCTTGCTGTTAAATATATTCCCAAGTATTTTACGTTAACTGTCTGAAGATCTATTTTCTTTATCAATTCACTTTTGTGTTTATCTGTAAGGGTTTTAACTATTATTTTAGTTTTTATTTATTTATTTTCAATCCTACTACTTCTCCATATTCTTCTATTCTTTTCATAAACTTAAGGCCAGTTTCCAATGGTGTTAAGATGTTCAGACTTATGGCTTTTATAACTAGGAAATAGCATTTGATCAAATATTGCTAGTGGCAGATAAAAAGCTAATAAAGAAAATATATAATTTCTTAACTTTAAAAATGAAAGATGAACAGGTAAAAGAGACAATGTTAATATGGGCAATTTTTTTGATATACAATAAAATTAGATAATTGGCATAACCTCTGGGAAAGAAATTACAAATTGGCAATGGCAACCACTTACAAAGAAAATTTGTACAAAATTTTCGCCAACAAGGTTAGCAAAGATGTTTAAAAGCTGGTCTGCCAAATGTTGGAAATGTCATCAAAGACTGGGCACATATAATTATATGTGGTGGACATGTTCAAAAGAAAAAGAATTGGACGAAAATGCACACATGGTTAGAAAAAAAGTTAAAACAGTATATAGTAACCTATAGTCAGAATTATTTTTGTTAGGCATAATGCCAAAAACACATGAGAAAGGGAACGTATATTTAATATTATATGTCTTGGCAGCAAAAATTGTATTTGTACAGCACTGGAAAAATGAGGAAACATCTATAGAAGAAGCAATAATAAAAAAAATATTAGACTGACAGAAATGGACAGACTGACACTGAAGATAAAAGAAAAAGAAGGCAGACTACTTTTGAACATGGGACTTGTTTTACAAATGGCTAGACAACAGAGATAGAAACTAGGAACTGGAAAAATAGTATTATGTAAGCAAATCAACCCAGAAAATATGCTGTTCACAAAGCACTTACATATACAAAGAAAAATGTATAAATAAATAAATAATAATAAAATAAACATTGTGTTTTCTGAGTTATTATATTTGCTTAACAGGACAGATTACATTCTTAATCTCTGCCCCCTTTTTTCCAATCACTGGTAGAATAAGTTCCATGTTTGATAATATTCTGTATTTTCTTTCTGTTTAATCTTCAATGTAAGTCTGTCCATTTCTGCATTGTCTAATATCTTCCTAATTATCTTGTCTCATGATATTTCTTCATTTTTCCTATATTGTGTAAATATAATCCTTGCCACTATTAATACATGCAATATTAAATATATATTTTGTTAATCAAATGTTTATGGTACTATACCTAATAGAAAAAGTTCAGGTTTAAAATCTACATTTTTTTCTGTCATATTTTCTAACCATTTATGTATTTTTGCCCATTTTTTTTTGCTTTAACACAATTCTACCACATATGGTAAAATGTGCTCATTTTTTGATTACATTTCCAACATATGATTAAACATTTTAGCTAACCTAGCAGATGGTAAGTGCCATTTATAAAACATTTTATATAAGTTTTCTTTATAAGAAGTTACCATTGTTAATTTATAATTTCTTTCCCATAAATTTTGCCATTTCTATATTATATCTAAAGTTTTTTTCCCCACTGTATCATTGTATCTTTTATTTGTCCATCCTCCATTTTCCAATTAAGTAAAAAAATTACATATTTTCTTAATTAGTTTTTCATCAGAATTCAAGAATGCCTAACTGAAGATTGTCTGTCCCTTACAGAAGCTGTACATTTATATATCTTTATCATATCTAGATTGTATTTGCAACTGAGGTTACAATGATAATTTAATACCCTGGTCTTCAAGTTCTTGCTTAAATTTTCATTTCCCTTCAGTGTCCAAAATGTTTTTATATGTCACCATTTTTTTTAAACACCAAATTTGGGTATGTAAACACTTCCTGTTCTATCTTTTAATTGCTGGCTGAATATAAAGACAGTCAGGCAAACTCTACAAAGGCTTCCATACAAAGTTTCTTTATTGGGTCACAAGATATCCTCGAAGTATAACTCATAGTTATGTCAAGATCCATATAATGTCCAATCTTTGCATAGTTAACTTTATAGTGTAAAAATAAAGTTATCTTCATCCCATAACGATGGAGCAAAGGGTGAGACACCTGCATGATGCTGGGGTCGGAGCAAGAGTAAAGGAAACTTCCCCAACCCAACCAAGGTTCAGTTCAGTGACCAATCAGGATGACAGATGTGATCACATGACATGAACTTCATTTCCCATGATGCATTAGCTACATTTACCATGAGGCATTCCCTTAAGGGGACAGCTCTCAATTCCCAATTAACTATCCCAATTCCCAATCAACTATATACTGTCTGGACAGTACACTTCCATCATTGAAAGCCATTCTGGGATTCTCATATAGATCTTAGCTTTTATTTTTCCCCATACAGATAATAGTGAGATGCTTACATAGTGATTTTGAAAGTATCTGTAAATTTTATTCTTCTCATACCAGAAGCAGGGATGCCATTCAAGTTGTATGCCTCAGATTTCCCACACAGAAGCCTTTCTTATCCTATTCCTTTAGGCATGCCCATTAGAAGACTCTCCTCTCCTGTTCTCTCTCTCAGATTTGATCCACAGAAGTCTCTACCACCCTAAAGCCGCCTCTCCCTCAGGCTTGCCCCATAGGAGTGTCACCTGTTCCATCCCCTTCTCCCCCTCAGCCTTGCTTAAAAAAAGCCTTTCCTATCCTATCCTATCCTGTCCTATCCCTTCTCTCCCACTGCTTTACCCCACAGAAGCCTCTCATATCCTATTTCCTTATCTCCCTCAGGTTTTGCCCCAAGATTCTCCTATCCAATCCCATTCTTTCCCTCAGGCTTGCCCCACAGAAGAATCTCCTATCCTATCTCTTTCCCCCTTTAGGTTTGCCCCACAGAAGCCTCTCCTATCCAATCCTATTCTCTCCCTCAGGCTAGCCCTACAGAAGCATCTCCTATCCTATCTCTTTCTCTGATCCAAGTCTGCCCCACAATACCCTCTCCTATTCTATCCCCTTCTTTCCCTCAGGTTTGCCCCACAACAGTCTCTCCTATTCTATCCCCTTCTTCTCTCCCAGGTCTGCCTCACAGAAGCCTCTCTTCTCCTCTCCTATATACTTCTCTTCCTCAGGTTTGCCCCACAGAAGACTCACCTATCCAACCCCATTCACCCCCCCAGGCTTGTCCCATAGAAGCCTCTCCCATCCTGTTTCTCTCCCTCAGCCTTGCCCCACAGAAGTCACTCCTATCCTACCTTCTTCTCTCCCTCAGATTTGCCCCATAGAAGACTCCCCTATCCAATCCCTTTCTCTATCTTAGGCTTGCCTAGTGGTGGGATTCAACTGGTTCAGTGAGTGGGCAGCATTTGAAAACCACCCATTTACAACTCACCTTCTACTGCAGCCCCATTGAGTAAAACAGCTGAGGTGTGTCAATCAGCTGTGCCATATGAATCAGCTGAGCTGCAAAACATGGAAATAAAGGACAGACTAGGGCAGGGGTGGGTGGTGGGGCCAAATGATTGCTGGAACTACCAGTTTGCCCGAACTGGGCCAAACCAGTAGAATCCAACTGCTGGGCTTGCCTCAAAGAAGCATCTCCTATCCTATCTATTTCTCTGCCCCATATCTGCCTCACAGAAGCCTCTCCTATCCAATCCATTTCTCTCCCTCATGTTTGCCCCACAGCAGCCTTTTCTATCCTATGCCCTTCTCTACCCTTTGCTTGCCCAGAGAAACCTTTAATTACCTCTCCCCGTCTCTCTGTCAGATTTGCCTCACAGAAGCCTATCCTATTCTATCTCTTCCTCTTCCTCAGGCATACTGCAAAGAAGCCTCTCCTCTCCTATCCCATTCTTTCCTTCAGGTTTGCCCCAGAGAAACCGCTCCTATCCTATCCCACTTGTCTCCATTATGCTTGCTCCACAGAAGCCTTGCCACACTGAAGCTTCTCTTATTCTATCCTGTCAGTGTTTGCAGCATGACTGCTATTGTGAGACAACCCAGGAGCACAACACAGTATACAGAGGCTTTGTCTTTTAACAGAGGTTTATATACAAGACTGCTATATACATACCTATACATATTAGGCAAATACCTTGTAAGCAATCAGTCTTCATTACTCTGCACGGAGAACTATGAAGGAGATAGAACACAAGGAGAGAGACATATGTGCTCTCATGGCCTCCTTTATATAGACAATTTCTTAAAGTGGCAATAACCCTGCTGACCTAACCTCAGTCTTATAGTGGCAATACTCTGCTGACTCATTCTCATTGCATCAGCATTTCAGCAGCCTCACAATAGCTGGTCAGCTATTAAATCTCCAGTATCTTAACACTACTCCATTTAAAGCTGAACAGTTGATAATCCAAATGCTTTAACATATTCCTGATTTTTGTCCACAGATACAGGCTTTGTTAATATATCAGCTATATTACAGTCAATAGAACACTGCTGTAATCTTATCAGTTTCTCCTTTACAGCCTCCCTAACATTTGATGTCTAATATTTGATGTCTACATGTTTGCTGCTGCTTCCAACGTGATCTTTTGTTGCCATTTTTATACATGCCACATTTCTTCAAACAGCTTCTTTTACATTCATATTTACATCCTTTAGCAATTATACATACCAGATTATTTCTGAACAAGCCTACTGCCTCTTGCCCTTCTGGTAATCTCATGGGAGTAAAAACCAAATACACGCCCATAGATTCCATTTCCCTGTCCATAGCATCCTTCCATTTTTCTTGGTCTACCTTAGGCAATGACAACATATCCTGGTAATTTTGTGGCTCACACCTAACACTATGTACTCTAACCCCACTTGCAGTGAACCGCTCAGGAGGTATAACTTTATTACTCCTTTCAGATCTTCTTGGTATTATCTGTTCCTTCTTGGTATTATCAGTCTACCCTCTTCTATATCTACTTCTGATCCAGTTTCCTGTCTCTCCTTTATCAAGCTGCCTTCCAGTAAATTAATATTATGCATTGGCATGAATACCTCACGATGAATTGTTGCATTACTTCTGTTTTTCTTTTTAGCAGATAACAAAACCCATCTCTAATGTAGTCATCTACTACAACTAAGGCATATGGGATGGGATGAAAATATTTTTACTACTGCTTTCTGTGGGTGTGGTTAGGTAGGAGTGGCTACGTGGGCAGGATTATGTGACTGGGTGGGTGCGGCTTCTTCTTCTTTTTTGCAGCACCCCCCCAAAATCAGGTAAAGTAGGCAGGCAGATTAAGTTATTCACAGAATCACAGATTTATTCAGAGATCTATCTATCTGCGATTGGCTAGCTCAGTCTGTCACATAAAATTTGCTTGCAAGCAAACTCATAACATTTGCTAGCAAGCGAACTCATAAAATTAACTCACAACACATACCAGGTATGTAAATATTGATTTTTTTATTAAAAAAGAGCAATGTTTACCCAAAATCAGTCAAAGCAGGCAGATTGAGTTGCTCAGAAAATCATTCAGTGATCTATCTACCTACCATCGGCTAGCCCAGTCTCTCAAATTTGCTTGCTGTGAGTCTGCACTGAATTTGCTTGCAAGCAAACCTTCAGTCATAAGGGAGGTTCGGCAGAGCCGAAGATCTAAAGACTAGCCAGAAAACAAGAAATCCCACCATTTCCTGCTTTCTAGCTAATCTAAATCTCCCGGCACAGCAGAAAAGATGATGGCCGGTGCTGTGAATCAATAAAGCATTGAATAAAGATTATTAAGAGCTTGAAGCAAAGTGCAGGGTTCTGGCCCTGCACTTCTGATTGGCCGATAATAGCGATATCAGATTGGTCCATTCAGGAGAATCTGATTGGCTATTAATGAGCCTCTCCCATTGGTTAATGGAGCTAGCGCTCCCTGTGTTTCATTGGTTAAATAGTTAAGAGTTTGCCTATATAAAGGGGCCCATTGCAGCCATTGAGCTGAGCTGTTTTCACATGTAAATAAAGAGTTTGAAGTTCACTGTTCACTGGCTCGTCTCCTCCTTTGCGCCCATGCACAGAACATAACACTGGCGATGAGGGTGGGATGTGGAGACATCAGAGCTTACTGAATGATGAAGAACTATAACCGAGTATATGGCTGAAATGCACCAACGGCGGAACCATGTCGGGCGATGTCATACCACCTGCTCCATTCGACCCGGCACAAGAAGCCTGGGATTGCTTCCAGATGTTTCTGGAGACCAACAATTTGAAGGATGCCACTACCGGAAAGAAACGAGTGGTATTCCTAACTCATTGCGGGCCAACCGTATTCAAGATGGCCAAGGCACTAGCAAAACTGGCAGAAGTAAAGTCTATGGACTGGGACATCCTCGAACACCTGCTGAGGGCTCACTACGCACCAACTGTGCCAATGCTCGTTAGAAGGCATGAGTTTTACCAGAGAAGTCAGCGGAAGGGTGAAAGTGTTGCTGATTTCATAGCGGATCTCCGGAATCTGGGAGGCCTATGTGAGTTTGCCAACCTAGAAGAAGCCCTAAGAGACCAAATAGTTCTGGGATTAGATGCACCAGATACTCAGAGTAAACTAATGGCAAAGGGTGACATTAGCCTTAAAGATGCCATAGCTGAAGCTACTGCAGCAGAAGCAACCAGGAAGTCGGCTGCCCAAATGCGCCGCACCCACGCCCCGCTTCGACAATGCGCCTGCGAAATTTCACCTCAGTCAGAAGGTCAGCTTGAAACAACCCACCACGAGGACCTTGAATCGTCGTCAGAAAGTGATGAAGAAGAGGTCCATCGATTCGGTCCGAATGAGACCAAAGCCAGAAATCGCAGTACCAATGCGCCGGGTGTGGAGCAAGCCACCCCCGGTCAGAATGCAAATTCCTCGATGCGCTCTGCCATGTGTGCGGGAAAAGAGACCATATTGGATGGGTCTGTAGAAGCAAGCTAGGACCCAGTCAGCCCTCAAGGGGGGCTAACTATCACCAACCAATGGGAAGTCATCCTGTGAAGCGAGAACCCGTGAACCACCAATGGAGCAACCACTCCTATAGAAACAAAACCCTAAACCACCCAACGAAGCGAGAAGAGGCTCACCAAACGATCATGATCGGTCATGCCTCATCTCTTGACACCAAAAAGATCCGAGTGAAAGTGGCCATCGAAAACCAGCCCTGCCTGATGGAAGTCGATTCAGGATCGTCCCTCTCGATGGTTTCCTGGAAGACTCTCAAGCAGCTCATCCCTACTATCAGCAAGACCTCAGATTCCAAAGACTCATACTCAAGGACTATCCAGGAAATCGAATCCCGGTCGTTGGAGCCAGCCGAGTACGAGTATCGTTTAAGAACCATACAGCATTCCTACCCCTGACTGTGATCGACAGGGATCGGCCTAGTTTGTTAGGCCTCCAATGGTTCGCTCCACTCAGAATTGAAGTAGCTGGCATTCAACGAACCTGCAGCAGCGATTGGGAAGAAGACCTCGTCCAAGAATTCCAGGATGTCTTCACAGAAAAATTAGGCGAGTACAAGGGGACCCCGATATCATTTAACCTCAATCCTGAAATAGCTCCTATCCGCCTTAAGTCTCGTCGAGTTCCTTTTGCCCTTAAACCAAAGATTGACGAGCAGCTTGATAAATTAATAGCCCAGGGTGTGTTAGAACCAACCGATCACTCTCCCTGGGAAACCCCAATTGTAACACCCATCAAGCCGGATGGATCGATAAGAATTTGTGGGGACTACCGAGCCACCCTGAATCACGCCTTCAACAAAATGCTTACCCAGTACCGATGGTGCAACACCTCCTCCATTCCCTAGGGGGCAGAAAAGTCTTCGCTAAACTAGACTTAGCCCAGGCATACCAACAACTGCCTGTAGACAAAAAACGGCAGAGGCCCAAACGATCGTTATGCACCGAGGTGCGTTTAAATGTAACCGACTCCAGTTCGGAGTGAGCGTAGCCCCAGGAATCTTTCAAAGTTTGATGGAAAGGCTATTACAAGGGATAAAAGGCTTTGTCCCATATTTTGATGATGTGTTAATCGCTGCCCCAACTCGGAAAATACTAAAGGAACGCCTGAGGTTGGTTCTCCAGAGATTTAAAGACTCAGGTCTCAAAGTTAAAAAAAACAAGTGTCAATTATGTACGGATTGTGTAGAATTTCTGGGATATTTAATTGATAGTCAAGGCATTCACCCCACCAATAACAAACTTAGGGCAATCAAGAATGCCCCAAAACCCCGGAATAAGGCCGACCTCCAGGCTTTTCTAGGCCTTATCAATTTTTATAACATTTTCCTGCCTCACAAAGCAACCGTAGCTGAACCCCTATACCATTTATTGGACAAAAAAGCAACCTGGGTATGGAGACACAGAGAAGAACAGGCGTTTCGACATGTGAAAAATTTATTGACTTCTGATGCTGTTTTGATGCAGTATAATGAGACTTTGCCTTTAGCGATCACATGTGATGCATCACCATTTGGATTGGGCGCCATTTTGAGCCACGTTTTGCCAAACGGTACTGAAGCCCCTGTTGCCTATTTCTCAAAGACGTTATCAAAAGCAGAACGCAATTACAGTCAAATTGATAAAGAAGCCCTTGCTATTGTGTCTGCGGTTAAGACATTTCATGAATATGTGTATGGCCGAGCCTTTACTATAGTGACTGACCACAAACCTTTGCTGGGAATAATAGCGGGAGATAGGCCAACACCGTATATATTATCTCCCAGAATGACTCGCTGGTCAGAATTCTTGGTGGCATATAATTACAAGTTGCAACATCGCCCAGGGAAGGCCATTCCCCACACCGACGCATTGAGCTGCGCACCACTTCCAGAGACCATTGATGACCCCGCTCCAACAGTTACAACACTGCAGATCGAGACACTTCGAACGCCGCCATTAACAGTCCGAGATATCGCGATGGAAACAAAACGCGACCCCATTTTAGCATGAGTCCTCAGTTGGGTTGAGCGGGGATGGCCGTTGGACCAGATACCTGATGACTACGGCCCATTCAAGAATTGACAAATGGAACTATTTTCCCAGAAGGGCTGCATTATCTGGGGTGATAGAGTTGTCGTCCTAGAGCGGTTATGACCAGCGATACTAAGGACCTTGCACGATGGCTGGCATCATGCGCATGAAAGCCCTCGCACGAAGCTACGCGTGGTGGCCGGGTATCGACAAGCAGATCGAGACATGGGTAAAAGCTTGTCACAAATGCCAGGAAGTAAGCAACGCCCCTCTGAAAGCAACCCCGACTGAATGGGAAACACCGAGGGGACTATGGTCCCGTATTCATCTGGACTTTGCTGGACCTACCAAGGGACACACATTTTTATTAAGAACCTGAAGAAATTTTGTCCTCCCTTTTTCTTCTTCTTTTAATCATTATTATTGGGCTTCTTTTTTCTACTATTTTTATTTTGAACTATAATTGATTACTTCACAATTGGATTAAGCTTTAGAAGAACCTGAAGATCTTGAATTGCTTAAAATGAGTGGGAAATTTACAGCTCCTGGTTCTTCAACTTGGAATTCAATTAGTGAGATCTCTTTTTCTGCCTCTTCCTCTTCTCTATGAAATAATTCTGCTTTCTCAATTGAGTCAATTCTATGTCTCTGTTCTTGCCATGTGAACATTAAGCCTTCTGGAATTCACCAACTACAATTCACCTCTTTTTTAAGTAGCATTTTAGTTAGGAATCAGTATTCTCTTCTCATTTCTCTCACTCTTCTGGGTATTTGTTTCAAGACCACAATCTCCTTGTCTTTATATTTCAATGTTTTCTCTTTTGCCACTTGCAATATTTGCGTTTTAATGGCTTTCTTTGAAAATCTAATGTGAACTTCTCTTGGTAAGCTATTTCTCATCGCATATCTTGTGAAAACTCGATAGACCTAATCTATTTCATCCATCATCTTCTCTTCAGTTATTTCCAAAGCTTCAGCCAATATTTCTATCATTATCTCAGCTAGATTTTGTCCTTTTTCTTCCTCTAGATGGTAGTGTTACTTATTTCCCTTCACTTTCACTTCCCCTCATATATCCAAAGCCAGGAATAGATAAAAAAAGTAGTCTTTAGAAAAAAAGAAAAGAAAAAGGTAAGCCTCAACTGAAAAAGCTAAAAAAAAAAAGAGTCCTAGTCAAAAGAGACTTTCAAAAAGATTATTTAAACAATAAAAAATTAGAGGAAAAGACCAGTCCAGTTTAAAATTGTAAAGCTTTAACCAAATTCCAAGTTCCAATAAAAAGGAAAAAAACATTTCAGTTTATATTTAGCTTAATCTCTCCGCTTAACCTCTTTTGTCTTCACTTTTAATTTAACTTTAAGTCTTTTAGGGTGTTCTCTCCAAAAAATAAGTAGAAATTCATCTCACCAAACTGACACACTTTCTTTCCAGATCTCTTCTATTCCAGAGCTGTCCCAGCTTTCGCAGCTTAAATGGCTGCCTCTCCGCTGCTGGCAAAAAGAGCTTTTCCTAGATCTACCAGGGACTTTGCAATGTCCCTGGGATCAACAGGATGTGCCCTTCTCTACTGGGTGGTTTAGGTCCAGTGGGATCGTCCAACAGCGGAGATATCGGTGGTGATCTTGGAGCCTCAAGATCGCATGCCGTACCAGCCGCAACACCAGCTCTGCCCTCCCCCAAATCCCGCACTCCATTTTTTTGCCTTCTGGGCCTCAGGGAAGCTTCCTAGGTGAAATAGTAAGACTGTAAGGCAGATTCCAGCACAGCTGATCATCAGAACAGCTGATCATTGGGAAGAAAAAAAGAAATACCGTAAGAAGTGGCTGGGCAGGATAGTGTGGGGAAGAATGCAATCAGTGATGCACATGATGTCACACGTGTGATCAGGTTTGACTGGGCAGGGAGGGGAGGGGTGGGCAGAGGGGGTGGAGCCAGCCAGGAACATGATTTGCCAGTTCTCCAAACTGGACAGAATCGTAACATCCGGCTCTATAGAAACGGTCTGAACAGGTAGAATCCCACCCCTAAAGGCATATCTAGCTCCTCTTAAAGAGGGCGCCATTGGGCCAACCAAATCAGCATATTTTAACTGCAATACTTCATTTGTTTTCCTTGAGCTTTTCTTATTACAGAGTACACCCTGGACTTTGACTCCTTACAGACAGCGCAATCTAAATACACATTTCATTTCTTTATCCTAAGTCCCTCAGCTAGGCCTGGTATCTTCTGCAGTATGTCAAAACTTGCATGCTCCAATCTCCTATGCAACAATTGTATACAATTGCCATGTGTGGGAGCATTCATAAGTGCATGTGCACAACTATTTTCCTGTCTTCCTAGAACATACAGTCCATCCTTCTTAACCCCTCATGTAGGTATCTTTCCATTTTTCCTAATGAAGTACTGTCCTCCTGCAAATATTTTCTCAGCTGTTTCTTCTTCTCCTCTAACAATCGACCAGTTAAATATGCCATGGTTAAATCCCGCCCTTGCATGGACTCTAGATTAGTCACAAAAACATCCAATGAACTGTCCATTGAACAGAGCATCACAGTGTGCCTCCATAAATGTTATTCCTCTTTTTTCTAATGTAAGGAATGTCCTTCTCATATTCTGCAGATGTGTAGCCTCCCCTGGCTTCAGCTGTGCTTTACAGTCTCCTTGTCAGCAACACTTTACTGCACACAGTTTCTCACATACACACTGTGCAACACTTCTCAGCACTCTTTCGCAGATTGGATTTGTATTAGCTGACTGTCCTTTAAAGCCAGAATTATACTGGCTAATGCCTTTTCTTTTTTCCTCTGATCCCAATCATCCAGGACTGCCAGTGGATTTGTAACAATAGTCCACAACTCCTCCCTCCACAAGTACACCTCCATCTTCACATTCAAGGAGAGGTAATTTGTCTCATTCAATCAAAAGACCAATAAATCTCCTTCCATTATGCCAACAAAGGCCATGTTGCCTGTTTTTCTTCACAAGCCACTAATCACAATTAAACTGTTGTGAATGAATAATGTTAAATAAAGTTATCTGGAGCTTGAAGTTAAGTGCAGGGTTCTGGCCCTGCACTTCTGATTGGCTGTTAATGGCAGGATCGGATTGATCCGTTCAGGAGCATCTGATTGGCCATTAACAGGCCATTCTCATTGGGTAACGGAGCTAACGCTCTCGGATTGCTATTGGTTGAATAGTTAATAAGTTGCCTATATAAGGAAGGCTATAGCAGCCATCCAGTTGAGCTGTCACACCATGTAAATAAAGAGTTTGAAGTTCACTGTTTCTACCGGCTTGTCTCCATTATTCGCACCCATGCTCCAGACTTAACACTGGCGATGAAGGTGGGATTGGATGACATCAGAGCCAACTAAAACAACAACGAAGACAACCAAGCACATGGCTGAAACGCACAATGGTGGAACCATGTCAGGTGGCGTAGTACCACCCGCTTCGTTCAACCCAGCTCAAGAGGACTGGGAGTCTTACATGGACCGTTTCCAAATGTTTTTGGAAACAAATAATCTGAAGGATGCCACAACCGGGAAGAAACTAGCGGTACTCCTAGTGCACTGCGGGCCGACAGTATTCAAAATGGCTAAGGCATTAGCAAAACCGGCTGAAGTGAAGGCCATGGACTGGGACGTCCTCGAACCACTACTAAGGGCCCACTATGCACCGACCGTTCCAACGCTTGTAAGACGACACGAGTTCTATCAAAGAAACCAGCGGAAAGGAGAAAGCGTTGCCGATTTCGTTGCAGACCTCCGGAACTTGGGAGGCCTTTGCAATTTCACCGACCTAGAAGAGGCTTTGAGAGACTGAGTAGTCCTCGGGTTAGACGCTCTAAACGTACAGAGCAAAATAATGGCTAAGGGCGACATTAGCCTTGCTGATGCCATCGCTGAGGCTATGGCAGAGGAGGCGACCAAGAAGTTGGCTGCACAACTACGCCGGAATCACGCTCCAGCACACTAACTAGCCAGCGAAGTTTCACCTAAGTCAGAAGGACAGCTTTCGACGGCCCACCATGAGGACCTCTCTTTGTCGTCAGTCAGCAACAAAGCAGAGGTCCATCGCCTGCGGTCCAACCGTGACCGTTACCCGAAATCCCAGCAACTGTGCGCTGGTTGCGGGGCCAACCATTACCGTTCCGATTGCAAATTCTGTGACGCGCTCTGCCACGAGTGCAGGAAACAAGGCCATATTGGATGGGTCTGCAGAAGTCTCCTCGGACCCAGCCAGACCTCGAAGGGTACCAATCTCTGCCAATCAAAAGGAAATCGTCCTGTAAGACAAGAACCAGCAAACCACTCCTACAGAAACTGACCCGTGAATCACCTAACGAGATGGGAAGAGGCTCACCAAACACTCACTATCGGCCACGCCTCTTCGCTGGATGCCAAGAAAATTCGAGTCAAAGTGGACATCGAAAATCAGCCTTGCCAAATGGAAGTTGACTCGGGATCGTCTCTTTCAATGGTCTCCTGGAAGACCCTCAAGCAACTCATCCCCACTATCCGGCGCCAAGACCTTCAATTCCAACGGCTCGTGTTAAAGGACTACCAAGGGAACCGAATTCCAGTCATAGGATCCAGTCGAGTCCAGGTCGCATTCAAGAACCGCACACCGTACTTACCCCTGACAGTGATCGACAAGGACCGGCCTAGCCTATTAGGCCTGCAATGGTTCGCACCACTCGGCATTGAAGTTGCAGGCATTAACCGAATCGGCGGCAGTGACTGGGAGGAGGACTTCGTCCACGAATTCAGGGATATCTTCGTGGAAAAGCTAGGTGAGTAGAGGGGACCCCGATATCCTTTAGCCTTAATCCAAAGATAGCTCCCATCCGCCTTAAGCCTCATCGAGTTCCGTTCGCACTAAAGCCAAAAATCGACAAACAGCTTGAGGGAGTTTTAAAGCCAACCGACCACTCCCCATGGGAAACCCCAATTGTGACACCAATTAAGCCAGATGGCTCCATTAGAATTTGTGGGGACTATCGAGCCACTCTAAACCACGCCCTGCAACAAAATCCATATCCGGTGCCGGTGGTGCAACACCTCCTCCATTCCCTGGGGGGCGGAAAAGTCTTCGCTAAACTAGACTTAGCTCAGGCTTATCAGCAACTGCCGGTTGATGAAAAAACGGCACAGGCACAGACTATCGTAACCCACCGAGGTGCCTTCAAGTGTACGCGGCTCCAATTCGGAGTCAGTGTAGCCCCGGGGATCTTTCAGAGCCTAATGGAGAGACTATTGCAGGGGATCAAAGGCGTTGTCCCCTACTTTGACGATGTGCTCATTGCTGCCCCCACTCCAAAAATTTTACTGGATTGTTTAAGACTGGTTTTACAAAAATTCAAAGAAGCAGGCCTGAAAGTGAAAAAGAAATAAGTGCAAGCTGTGTACAGATCGTGTTGAATTCTTCGGGAACTTGATTGACAGTCAGGGTATTCACCCTACCGATAGCAAATTGAGAGCAATAAAAAACGTTCCTAGACCCCGGAACAAGGCTGACCTCCAGGCGTTCTTAGGCCTTATCAATTTCTATAATGTATTCTTGCCACACAAGGCGACTGTCGCTGAACCTTTACATCGCCTACTAGATAAAAAAGCAATTTGGGTATGGGATCACAGAGAAGAGCAGGCGTTCCGTAATGTAAAAAAACTACTGACTTCTGACGCTGTACTAATGCAGTACAATGAGACTTTACCATTGAATATCACATGTGATGCATCGCCTTTTGGAGTGGGCACCATTTTGAGCCATGTATTGCCTAATGGTAGCGAAGCCCCTGTTGTTTACTTTTCAAAAACGCTCTCGAAAACTGAGCGAAATTACAGCCAGATCGATAAAGAAGCCCTGGCAATTGTATCAGCTGTTAAAAGATTCCATGAGTACGTGTACGGCCAGGCTTTTACTATAGTAACTGACCACAATCCGTTGCTGGGGATAATCGCTGGGGATAAGCCAACTCCCTACATACTTTCTCCCAGGATGACCCGCTGGTCAGAATTCTTGGCTGCCTACAATTATCAACTACAATATCGCCCCAGTAAAGCCATTCCCCATGCCGACGCATTGAGCCATGCACCACTCCCTGAAACCATCAACGATCCTGCACCAATGATGACAACGTTGATCGAGACACTCCATACGCCACCATTAACTGCCTGTGATATCGCGAGAGAAACAAAACGCGACCCCATTTTAGCATGAGTCCTCATATGGGTGGAACGCGGATGGCCATTGGACCAAGTACCAGACGACTTTGGCAAGGCTGATTTTCGATGTCCACTTTGACTCAAATTTGCTTGGCATCCAGCGAAGAGGTGTGGCCGATAGTGAGTGTTTGTTTTACCTTGCCAAATAAAGTTTGTTATTAATTTGTTTAAGTCCTTGAAAAATTTCTTTCCTAGTTTTTTTTTTTTTGAAACAAATTTTTATTAATTTTAAAGATAAAACAACACATCATTAACCATTAAATACATAAATACATAAAACCTCTTAACATTGTAAATCCTTACAAGTCAAACAAAACATTATTTTTATACAGCATAATTCCAATTTATCCCATCTCCATATGGACACACAAATATCTTTCAGCAAATTTCTCATTATTTCTCTTTACTCCTATTCAATTTCATTTCTCTTCCATATTTATCCATTTTATAGTCATCATATTCTTTTCTTTCTGGCTTGTTTAAATTATTCTCATCTAACATTCCTCCAAGGTTTTATTGATTCTTTTTTCCTTTTTTTTATAAAAAACAAATTTTGTTAGTTTTACCATAAACACAATACACAAACATACAAACACAAAACATAAACAAAACTAAAAGATCTTTTCTGAAGGTTGTCTGTTCCCGGGTTAAAACTCTTCACACAGACACAAATTCAAACATCATATTCAACCCATATCTCCTTCCATATCTTATTATCATTTTCTTTTTTTTATATATATATATATATAAAAACCATTTTTATCAGTTTTATAAAAACAATGCACAAAGAATCAAGGCATAGCAGCTTATAAATTCTTTTCTAAGAAAAAATAATAATAAAAGATCAATAAGGCATAACATTTCCAGATTATAATATCAATATTTCATATAATATTAACTTCATATCTTGTCCCTACTTCTCCTTTCCATCCAAATTATTTATTAATTAAAATTTTATTGCCTTTTATCAATATACAAAATCCAAAAAAAAAAAAGCATATATATCCTTCCATATCTTATTACCATTTTCAACAACATTCTTTGTCTGTTCTATTTCCAATTATCCATTCATCTTTTTTTTCTTTTACCATACTTCTCCTGTACACCAATTGGAGTAACATCTATAACTCATTACCCTAACTTAGAAATACTACATATAGCAATCTTTCTTGGGATTCTGTTTAAAAGATTCTAAAATTACATAATAAATTTTATATTCTAAATATACATATAAAAACACACTCTTATATACCCTCCAGAATCCCTCTTTTAATCTAAATTAAATTCACCCATTGTCTCTAAATAAACTTTTTTTCTTTAGGTCTTGCTTCCCCCCATTAAGGCTTCTCCTCCCCCCCTTTCTCTCTTGCTTATTCTTCTCCTTGCCCTTTCTACCCCTTTGCTTTTTCCCTTCGCTTTTCTTACTCCTTTTCCTTTGCTTTCTAACCTTGCCTCCATCTTTTCGCTCATTTTTCTCTCTTTTGGTTGTTTTTATAATTCTTAAAATCCCCTTTTTCTTATCCTTTTTCTCCTCCTCTCCGGAAGGGACCCATTGTTCATCAAAGATGGCTTCTTCTTCCTCTTCTTCCTTGTCCCAGTCCTTCTGCTGCGTAATCAACTTTTCAACAGAACATAACGCCATTTTTAAGAATTGAAACAAAGCGCCCAAAGTATCTTCTTTTTTATATTTTTGATATTCAATCTCTAGTTCATCCACAAACGATGCCATTATAAAAAGGGAAACTTTTTCCAAAACAACCACAAGTATTTTTAATCAAAGACAATCAAAAGCAATTAAAAAAAAAAAAATTCCAAAAGTTAATACTTTTCTTCCTTCTTCTCTTTCTCTTTCTGGATTAATTTTTATTCAAAGAGGTCCAATTACCATATATCTTCCTTTGGGATCCACAAAGACGTTCTAGACAATCTCCTCCTTTTTCAGCTTCTGCTCCAATTTTTTTTCTCCCTTCCCACTTGCAATGACAATTTTAAATAATCAGAAATCCATACCTCCAGCAGAGATTTTCCAATTTCTTAAATTTTTCAATGTCCAAAAATCCCTTTGTCTCTTAGCTTCAACTTTCAAAGCAATCCACTTTCAATGTCTAATATATCCAAATATTTCTGCTATTTCCGTGGGGTGGGAGAGTAAAAAAAAAAAAAAAAGTTCCCTTTAACAGCTTCTCTGCCGCTTTTCGCTCTTCTTAGGGATACAAGGTATCCTCCAGCAATTCAAGCAGCTCAATTCCAGGCAATTTAAAAGGTGTTACTTGACCCGGCTCAGACAGAACTTTCACTCTTCACACTTCCTCCAGCACAGTTCTTACCCGGCTGCTGGCTTCTTCGTGGCGGCCATTGCTGACCGCCGCTCCACCGCCTTGGGAAAAAGGGGTTTTCCCAGAGAAGGGGGGGGTCTGCGACACCCCCACCTCCCTATCCGACTCCCCTCTCTCTTCAGCTGTCCCTATAGGGCAGCCATATCCCCCTGACCCATCTGGATCGGGGGTACCTCGACGGCTAGCACAGCAGGAATCGCGAGCTGTCGCGAATTCCTGCTGCCCCGAAGCCACGCGAAACCGGAAGTCAAAAATTTCTTTCCTAGTTTTATCGATACTACTTGGAACAAATATAACATATTTGATAATATATTCATTTTGATAGTTACAATTCTTCCTGTGAGAGTTGTAATTTTTTCCAATTATCCAAATCTATTTTTATTTGTTTTACCAATTTATTATAATTATCTTCTTTAATCAACGTACATTTTGCTGTTAGCCATATTCCTAGGTATTTGATTTTTTTGGTCATCTGCATTTCCATTTTTCCCTCCAGTTCTTTTTTCTCTTTATTAGTGAGGGGTTGTTTTTTTAAAAATTTTTTTATTGTGTAAACATTAAAACAGCTGAACACAGTGCAACTTTCCTGGCAACTTTTTTGCTATACATGCTTGTTATGTCTCACCTATATTCACAAGTGAGAACAAGGAGTTCCACAGTTCAAAATATTCAAACAAAACAAGACTAAAAAAGGGTTAATAGTATTATATTCCAGTCCTTGGCAGACTTCCTGGAATCTGTCTGGTAATTCAGAATGTCCATAAATTACAAAAGCCGCTCCACATGTATCCTTTCGATACATAAAACACTTTGCTTCCAAGCAAAGTTTGAGAATCAGCAATCCTCCTTAAATCACCTGGATGGGCATGTCAGTCTCTCTAATCAATGTCTGGATTGATGCCTCCCTTCAACTTGGCATTTCATTTTTCTCCTGATTCTAGCATCAATCCACGATCTGTCAGTTTCCCCATTAGAAGCCTCTGACTCATTTTGTGGATCAGTTGCTGGCATGAGTGAATTCAAAGGCTCTGGTGAGGATTGTTTGTCCGATAATCTCTCATCCTCCTGACTCACATCTGTGTCCTCTGATAATTCAGACTCCACATTCACAGCAGGCTCCACCCTTTCATCTTCAGAGTTATCAGAGTCAAAACTCACAGCAGGATCGATCCTTTCAGTCACAACACTATCCCTCACCGCAGGGCCCTTCCCCTGAGTCTGATGATCAGGATGTGGTTTTGAAGGGAATTGTGCATGATATATGCAAATAAGATCTGGGGCATGCACCTTGGATACATCCTGCCAAGAGCAAATCTCCGTTTCATTTTCCAGTCTTCCCACGAAGTACTGGAATCGTCCCTTCAGCCATCGTGAATCATAAATTCCGACCACTGTAGTATCCGTAACAGGTTCAGTGCTGAGCCTAGATGGAGAACTTGTATCTTCTGGAGAATGGAGAGTACACGATGGAGTGTCAGGTACTAATAGGGAGCAATGAAAAACAGGGTGAATGCGCATGGAGCGTGGTAAAGTGAGTCAATAAGCCACAGGATTAATAACTGCCTCGATAGGGAAGAGACCAATAAAGTGATGATCCAACTTCCTAATTGGACAATCGACCCGAAGATGTTTCGTTGACAACCACACCTTGTCACCCACAGCCAACGGAGGCGTCGCTCGACACGAATGATCTGCGAAACGCTTATAATCTGCTTTCGCTCATTCCAATTGTCTGGAAATTAATTGATGCACAGCATATAACTCTGACAAAAAATCTCATGCCTCTGGAACTGGAGAATCTGCAATTGACAGGGGGAAAAACCTCAGATGGTAACCCACAATTGCATAAAAAGGCTTCATGTGGGTGGAGGTGTGCCGAGAATTATTAAAGGCAAACTCTGCCAATGGAAGATAGGTCACCCAGTCGTTTTGTCGTTAATTTACAAAACATCTGAGGTATTGGGCGAGGATGCCAATTACCTTCTCAGTCCCGCCATCAGTTTCCGGATGGTGCGCCGACGCTAAACATACTTGTACTCGTCGAGCATTCATTAGACTTTTCCAGAATTGAGCGGTGAACTGAACACCACGATCTGAAACAACTCTGTCCGGTAAATCATGTAAACGGAACACGTGTTGTATGAAAAGCCGGGCAGTAACACAAGCCAAGGGTAATCTCCTACACAGGATGAAATGGGCCATCTTAGTGAGCATGTCAACCACCACAAGCACAGTCGTATAACCCAATGAAAGGGCCAAATGCATTAAAAAGTCCATGGAGATCGCTCCCCATGGTCTGCTCGGAGTCGGCAGTGGTTGAAGAAGTGCAGGAGGCGCACCCGATACCGCTTTCACTTGTCGACATTGTACGCAAGAAGCGACATAGGAAAACACATCGTGGTGAACCCAAGGCCACCAAAAAGTCCAGGTGACCAAGTGCAGAGTTTTGTGAAAACCAAAATGACCAGCAGCGGGGTTGTCATGACATTGCGTCATGATGAGGGCTCTAAGCGTCCTGGTGGGTATGTACAATAAATCCCGATGTCTTAGCAAGCCCTCTTCAAAGGACCATGGGAAATCGGGTCCAACTTCCCCCCTTCTCTGCTGCGTCCACATGTCCAATCGCTGCGCCTCCCATATGTGAGCTCGCAAATCTACTGGATCTTGAAGTATGGCCAAGGATTCCGGTGGTAACACCGTTCGTAGAGGAAGAGGATCCTCGGGACCGATATACTCGGGCTTCTGAGACAATGCGTCTGCCCTCTGATTCTGTCCATTGGAACATAAGTGACAGAGAAATTGAACCTTGCAAAAAACAACGACCACCGAATCTGGCGTTGGTTCAACTTCTTAGCGGTAGACAAATGTTCCAAGTTGCGATGATCTGTCCGAACCTCTACCTTGTGCCGAGCCCCCTCTAAATGATGTCACCAGGTCTCAAATGCAGCCTTAATAGCCAACAACTCCTTTTCCCAGATGGTGTAATTGCGCTCAGAAGCTGTGAGCTTCCTAGAATAGTATGCACATGGGAAAAGAAGTGTGCCATCCTTCAGAGCTTGTAACAGTACTGCTCCGATAGTGACATTAGAGGCATCTGTCTCGACCACAAATGGATGATTCGGATCAGGATGCCTCAATATTGGCTCGGCCACAAATGCTTTCTTTAAAATTTCAAAAGCCTGCTGTTGCGGGGGCTCCGACAGAAACGGGACCTTCTTACAGAGGAGCTGAGTTATGGGATCCATTAACTTAGCAAAGTCCGAAATAAAGGTCCTATAGTATTGGCAAATCCCAAAAGACGTTGTACGTCCTTGACTCGACGAGGGGCTTCCCAACTGCACAAAGCCTCGACTTTTTTAGGGTTCATAGCAATGCCCTCGGGAGTCCTAAAACCTCTATCGACGACTGAAAAAAGAAACACTTCTCTAGTTTTGCATAGAGTTTATGCTCCCGAAGATGCTGAAGCACTTGATGAACCTGTTGGAGATGGTGATCTCTGGACCGAAAGTAAATTAAAATGTCGGCCAGATACACCATGACAAACCTATCCAGCATGTCCCGGAAAATGTCGTTCATCAAATGCTGGAATAAGCGGGAGTGTTGGTCAGACCAAATGGCATGACGGTGTACTCGAAATGACCATAACGAGTGCCAAACGCCTTCTTCCACTCATCCCCCTTGCGCATCTGAACCAGGTTGTAGGCCCCACGCAGATCTAGTTTAGTGGCCTCCCGCAACCACTCCATCAATTCCGGAATGAGCGGCAAGGGATAGCTATTCCTCACGGTGATGGTGTTTAACCATCGGTAGTTGCAGCATAGATGAAGCTCTCCTGATTTCTTTTTAACAAAAAGAACGGGAGCCAAAAGGGGGGACGACGAAGGTCTAATAAATCCCCGAGCTAAGTTTTTATCGAAAAACTCTCGGAGCGCAACCAGCTCAGGCTCTGACATGGAGTATAACTGACCCTTTGGCAATGGAGCATCCGGTATCAGGCCCACGGGACAATCATTAGCACGAGCTGGTGGTAATTGATCTGCCTCCTGTTTGCTGAAAACATCGGAGAAGTCCAACAGCTCCGAAGGAATTGAAACAGCAGGAGCGGCGATATCTTGGCCAGCTCAGATGTGTCTCAGGTGGTCCACACATTGGAGACTTGGAAAAGAAATGGCGTTCTGCACCCAAGCCACCAACGGATCATGCAAACGCAGCCAGGACACTCCGAGAACCAAAGGGAGATGGAGGTTCGAGGTGACATAAAAACTTATCGCCTCCTCATGAACCCCAATCAGCATACGCACTGGCTGGGTGGCGAAACAAATGGGCCCAGACTTGAGTTCACGGCCATCTACTGTTTCCACCTTAATGGGTGGATCCACAGGAATCAAAGGAATTTCAAAATGTTTGACAAAAGCCCAGTCCATAAAGCTGGTTGTAGCCCCTGAATCCACCAGCGCAACGGCAGGAATTCCCTCCTTCTGGGACTGCAAAAAGATACGAGTGTCCAAAAGTAAATACCGAGGAGGGCCAGGATTTACTTCGGCAATTTGGGATGGGGGTGTAGGACGTGCCCGACCTAGGGTTTTCCTGAGGTCGGGCCTACCCCATTTCCCAACGGGCCAGGAGTGGTTTTGGGCATGGGTCTGCGAGTCCCTCTCCGAGAGCAGGAATTTGCAAAATGTCTCGGACCCCCGCAATAAAGGCACAAGCCTTTCTGGAACCTTCTTGAACGTTCTCGTGCCGTTAAGCGAGGGCGGAGTGCACCTAACTCCATTGGCTCCTCAGCCTTAACCATGGTTTGGAAAATTCTCAGTGGCGTGGTTTGTGCACTAGAAAACAAAGGTGGTTCCACAACGGGCCGTTTACTTCTGCGCTGTTGTAAACAGGCTTCAATACTTAAGCACTGAATTACCAATGCATCCAGCGCTGAAACCCGCTCTGCATGGACTAGCTCATCCTTGATGGCATCAGACAAGTCTTCCTGGAATGCAGCCATATGAGCTGGTTTGTTCCAATTAGAGTCCATACACAGCAAACGAAATTCTGCAATGTATTCCTGCAGGGGACGTTTCCCCTAATAAATGTCCCATAACCGTCTAGCCACAGTTTGTATTTTAATTGGGTTTTCAAACATAACTCTCATCTGTTGTAGAAAACCCTGAAAATTGTCCAACAATGGGCTATCCTGAATTAACAAGGGAGTAGCCCATTTGGCAGTCATCCCAGATAATAGACTAATCATAAATCCTACCTTAGCCTGGTTGTTTGGGAAATCTTCAGGCCTCAGAGATATAAACAATTGGCACTGTCCCATAAATGCCGGGAACATATCCATTTGCCCTGAAAATTTATCCAGCATGGATACCGGGCTTTTCCTCAAGGGAGGGGCTGAGGGAGCAGCAGCAAGGCTTTGCAAACTGGAAATATGATTCACCAGTTGTGTCACCTGATTTTGAAGAGTCACATTGATTTGAAGTAGTTGATTTATCTGTTGCTGTTGCTGCTCCACCAAACTCTGCAGTTGGGTTTGGTCCATCTTGTTTTGAAGATGGTTTGTTAGGAATGGAAGCAAAAATGCTATGTCTCACCTATATTCACAAGTGAGAACAAGGAGTTCCACAGTTCAAAATATTCAAACAAAACAGAGCCAGACTAAAAAAAGGTTAACAGTATTATATTCCAGTCCTTGGCAGACTTCCCGGAATCTGTCTGGTAATTCAGAATGTCCATAAATTACAAAAGCCGCTCCACACGCATCCTTTCGATACATCAAACTCTTTGCTGGTCATTTTGGTTTTCACAAAGTTTGAGAATCAGCAATCCTTAAATCACCTGGATGGGCATGTCAGTCTCTCTAATCAATTTCTGGCTTGATGCCTCCCTTCAACTTGGCATTTCATTTTTCTCCTGATTCTAGCATCAATCCATGATCTGTCAGTTTCCCCATTAGAAGCCTCTGACTCATTTTGTGGATCAGTTGCTGGCATGAGTGAATTCGAAGGCTCTGGCGAGGATTGTCTGTCCGATAATCTTTCATCCTCCTGACTCACATCTGTGTCTTCTGATAATTCAGACTCCACATTCACAGCAGGCTCCACTCTTTCATCTTCAGAGTCATCAGAGTCAAAACTCACAGCAGATCGATTCTTTCAGTCACAACACATGCTATAGCATAAAACCACATGTAACAGTTGATCTCTTCCTTATTCTACATTACTAAGTTACTGCTGTTTACACATATATTTTCCTATTTACAACATAATTTCCTTGCACATTCTTTTTACATAGTCATTATATCCAGCATTTTACATTGTTTTTAGCTTAAAAATCTTCCACCTTCAGTCTTATAAAGCATCACAATTTTTTAAAATTCTGACTTCCTTTCTTCAAGTCTAACCATTGATACATTTTGTTCCAGACTTCATAATATTCTGTCTCACCCTTATCTTTAATTTCTAATGTTAGCCTCTCCATCTCTGCACAGACCAAATTTTTCTTTATTATTTCACTTTCCTTGAGGATATTCCCATTCTTCCAATTTTAGGCATAGACCAATCTTGCAGCAGTTATAACATGCAACATTAAATATTTTATTCCTTTACTATATTCCCAATAAGAACAATCTCTTCCAACCATATCTTAGTCTGCCAGCAAATTTTTTTTGCTTTGGTACATGACCACCACATATGATAATATGTCCCTAACCCTGTGTTATATTTCCAACATTGTGGTGATATGTTTTTGCTCATTTTTGCCAATCTTGTTGGAGAGAGGTGCCACCTGTAGAACATTTTGTATAGGTTCTGTTTATAAGAAGAAGTCAAAGTTAGCTTCCTATTCCTTTCCCATAACTTTTGCCATTTATCTAATTCAATATTGTAACCAAAGTTTTTTGCCCATTTTACCATTACTTCCTTCTCCACTTTATATTCCAATAGGTATTTGTAAGTTTTCTTAATTTCTTTATCCTCTGTTCCTAATACAATTCTATCCCGTGTTGGCAATTCTCTCTATATACCCCATTCATTTTTATCTTTCTTATAGTGTGATTGGATTTGTAAAACACTCCAGGTGTACCTCTTCTTCTCTTACTTCTTGTCTGGATTTTAGTTCCCCATTCTCATTTCCCCAAGTTGATAAAGTTTGGATGCATTAATGCTTTTAACGTTGAGAACCATACCGGTGTTTCTATGTAATTTTGTTGTTTGAGTTTTGTCCATACCCTAAGCAAAGCTGATCTTATGTAATGCCTCTGGAAGTACTGGTGAGCATTATGTTTTTCATCCCACAAGAATATTTGCAAACCTATTTGTTAATCATGGCTTCCAATAGTAACCTCCTATTTTTTAAGTTTATCCATTCTCGCACCCAAGTAAGTGTAGCAGTTTAGTAATACAGCTCCCAGTCCAGCAAGCCAAATCCCCCACCTTTCTTTAGCTTCTTGTAATAATTTCAATTTGATTCTCAGTTTCCCCCCCTGCCAAATAAATTGCAATATTGTTTTATTCGAGTTTTCAAAATATTGTTCTTCTAGTTTTATGGGTATATTTTGAAAAAGAAATTGTAATTTTGGTAGGATGTTCATTTTTATTTTAGCAATTCCCCTCCTAAAGGAAAGTTGCAGGTTTTTCCATCTCTCTAAATCTATCTTTATTTGATTATTCAAGTTAATACAATTATCCTCCTTAATTGTGATGCACCTTGCTGCTAGCTGTGTTCCCAAGTATTTCACTTTCTTCACTATTTAAATATTTATTTTCTTGACCAGATCCTTTTTTTTTTGTATGTTTGATAAATTTTTGACTAACATTTTGGTTTTATCTTTGTTGGCTTTTAAGCTAACTACTTCCCCATACTCTTCTAGTACTTCCATAAGCTTTGCACCCAATTGCAATGGCTCTTCTATGATAAAAACAAAATAGTCCGCAAATGCTTGTAGTTTGTTATCTTCCTTCTTAAGCCTTTAATTTGGTTGTTTTTTTGAATCATTCTCATCAAAACCTCTCGAGTTAATATAAACAATAGCGGTGATAATGGGTACCCCTGTCTTGTGCCTTTCTTAATTTGAAAACATTATATCACTTCTCCATTAATTATAACTCTAGTCTCTTGTTTAGCATAGATAGCCCTAAATATATTTATGAAATTATCACCAAATTCCATATAACTTAACTGTCTTAACATAAAATCCTAATTAACATTATAGAATGTCTTTTGTGCATCTAAGAATAACAAAAGTACCTGCTTCTCATTGTGAACTTCATAATACTCCAATATATCCAATATCATCCTTGTATTATTTCATATTTCGTCTTCTTGGCAAGAAGCCATTTTGGTCAACATGTATTAATTCATTCAGGTATCTTTTAAGCCATTTAAGATTTTTTGTTATTATCTTTGTTCTTATTTATTTTAAAACCTTCCACTTTGCCAAATTTGTCTATTTTTTGGACTAATTTGGGTCCTGTTTCAAATGGTTCCTTAAATATCAAATAGTCTGCAAATGCTTGGACTTCATATAGGATAGGAGAAATATCAAATAGGAGAAATATCAAATAGTCTGCAAATGCTTGGACTTCATATTCTTCTTTTTTTATTTTAAGGCCTTTTATCACATCTAATCTGTCCAAGTAGCATTTCCAAAGTTAAAATGAATAACAATGGTGATAGTGGACATCCTTGTCTTACACCCTTAGAAATTTGAAATTGCTCTGTTGTATCTCCATTTATTATTACTTTTGCCATTTGTGTGGTATATGTTGTTTGCACCATCTTTACAAATTTTCCCCCAAAGTTCATGTTTTTTGATGAACTGCCAATTCTAATTGTTATGTCTGGAAGGATAGGTCCAAGAACGGAGACGAGACTCAGAAAGTAACTACAGCTCTTTATTAGTAACTTCCGATCTGAGCGAATCATCCTAGCTGCAGCAGCCTCTTTTATAGAGCTGGCTGCGGCTAAACGGCCAATGACAGTGGTTTGAGCTTGCTGTGCTTGGTTTGCCCAATTGCAGCAGCCCGTTTACTAGCCAATCGGATCAGTCTGGAGCAACCAATCATGACCCGCTGTTAGCGGACCAATCCGCTTTGCTGGCTTTCAAGCCTGCTAGTCCGGAACACCCCTCCCCTCTAGGTTCCGTCTAAGGGATGGGGTTATATAGTCTCGCAGGTAGGTGGGTCTTCGCACCTGTCTACCTGACTTGCGCTGTTCGAATTGTCTTTGCTCGGTCTCGGGTTCCGATGGGCTGCTTGCCGGAATTACCTGCAACGGTGAGCCGGTTCCGTAGCTGTGACTCCCCTCAGGTGACCTCAGGATGATTGACACGCCTCCTTCGTTGCTACCGCTTGGGCTCTCTGGGTTCGCTGGACCTGTTTGGTTGCTGCTACTAGGTGAGACGATCAATTGCTGCGGCTCTTCATCAGCTGGTGAGTAGTGTAGGCTTTGATGTGGTGATCATGGGGTTCTTTCTTCTATGCCAGATGTTGGTTCAATTTCAGAACCCCCGGTTTCCCTTCCCCCTCTGATTTCATGGTTAGGGTCACTGATGGGAGATGTGGTTAGCCTGGATCACAGCTGGTCGATGTGGCATTTCCACACTCTCCCATCTGTGGTTTCTAGCCGGTAAGAGCGGGGGCCTGTAATTTGAGTTATTTTGGCAGGGATCCACAGAGGGTCACCTGAAAAGTTCTTTGCAAATACAGGGTCTCCTACCTTGAAGGTACGGGGTTTACTGCTGGAGTCCAGGGGTTTTTCTGGGGTGTACACAGGGTGTAGGCGGTCTAGAGCAATCTGAGTTTTCTGGCCATCAGAAGTTCAGCTGGTCGTAGTGTTTGGTGTAATATGCTGGAGAAGGAGCATCCTGGTGACTTTATCATGGATGTTGCCTTGTTCCATTTTTTGTAGAGACTTTTTGTGAACTGAACCATTTGTTCAGCTCTACCATTTGCCGCCGGGTGAGCCGGTGATGTCAGTGCGTGTCGTATGCCACGGTCTGCTAAGTATTGTTCAAAGGCCAAGGCGGTAAATTGAGGGCCATTGTCGGATACCAGGACATCTGGTAACCCGTGCGTTGCAAAAAGTCTGTTCAATTTCTTGATGACTGCATCTGTGGTGGTAGTCTTCATTTTGTTAACCTTGAGCCAGTTAGAGTATGCATCTACTGTTATTAGGAAGTTATGCCCTTTTGTAGGTCCCACAAAATCAATATAGATGCGCGACCAGGGGCCCCTGGGCATTTCCTATTCAGCTGGTGAGGCTTTCGGTGGGGCCGTGTGTCTCTTGGCATTTGCTACAGGTGGCGACCCAGGTGGTTTCAATTTGTTTGTCCATACCTGGCCACCAGGCGTAGCTCCTCACCAGCACTTTCATGTGTACGATGTCCAGGTGCCCATCGTGCAGTAATTGTAGAACTTTTTTTTGTAGTTTTGCTGGTATGACCACTTGGTCTCCCCACAATATGCACCCTTTTTGTGAGAAGAGTTCTGTTTGTCTGTTCTTGAAGGGTTTAAAGGTTTTGATGGGTTCGATTTGTGGCCATCCCCTCTCCACCCAGCCAAGAACTCGTACCAAGCATGAGTCTTTTTTGGTTTCCAATGTGATGTCTTGAGCTGTTAGTGGAGGTGAGGGAAGTGTCTCAATTTGTAATGCTGATAGTGTGGGAGCCGGGTCATCTTGGAGTTCTGGCAATGGAGAGCAGCTTAAAGTGTCTGCGTGTGGAATGGTTTTCCCCGGGCAATGCCTCAATTGGTAGTCATAGGTGGCTAGGAACTCCGACCATCGTGTCATTCTAGGAGATAGAATATGTGGAGTAGGTTTGTCACTTGCCAAGATGCCAAGTAATGGTTTATGATCTGTGATGATGGAAAATGATCTCCCATACACATACTCGTGGAACCTTTTGATTGCAGATACGATAGCGAGGGCTTCCTTGTCTAGGTGACTATAGTTCCTTTCTGTTTTTGACAAAGTTCTTGAAAAAAATGCAGTAGGCGCCTCTGTACCGTTTGGTAGGACGTGGCTCAGGATGGCTCCTACTCCGAAAGGTGAGGCGTAGCAAGTCACAGTTAATGGATGTGTTTCATTGTATTGGATGAGCACTGCATCCAAAGTTAAAAGGTCCTTTACTTGTTGAAAGGCATGTTCCTCTCATCATCCCCAAATCCAGGAAGCCTTTTTATCGAGGAGTCTATGAAGGGCTTCAGCAACGGTCGCTTTCTGGGGTAGGAAAATGTTATAAAAGTTAATGAGTCCCAGGAAGGCTTGAAGGTTTTGTTTTGTGGTCTTGGGACATTTTTGATGGCAGCCAATTTCTTTTCTGTAGGGTGAATTCCTTGTTTGTCAAGGAGGTAACCCAGAAATTCAACCCTTTCCATGCATAACTGGCACTTTTCCTTTTTTACCTTGAGGCCAGCGTATTGGAACTTTTGTAGGACTGTTCTCAGTCATTTTTCTAACTGACTCCTTGTTGGAGCAGCTATTAACACTTCGTCGAAGTAGGGCACAACCCCTTTAATGCCCTGCAACAACCTTTCCATCAGACTTTGGAATATGCCTGGTGCTACGCTTACTCCAAACTGGAGTCTGTTACATTTGAACGCGCCTCTGTGCATAACTATGGTTTGGGCTTCGGCGGTTTCAGCATCTACTGGTAGCTGTTGATAAGCTTGGGCCAGGTTAAGCTTTGCAAATATTCTGCCACCCCCAAGTGAGTGAAGGAGGTGCTGGACCATGGGTACCGGATAGGCGCTCTGCTGTAATGCGTGGTTGAGGGTGGCCTTGTAATCCCCACAGATTCTCAAAGATCCATCAGGTTTTATGGGAATTACAATTGGGGTCTCCCATCAGGCGTGATCAATGGGTTCTAACACGCCTTGTGCAATTAGTTTGTCCAGTTGCTCGTCAATTTTTGGTTTGAGAGCAAAAGGGACACGGTGTGGTTTTAGGCGAATGGGCGCGATATCAGGGTGGAGATTAAAAGAGATAGGGGACCCCTTGTACTTGCCTAGATTTGCACTGAAGACTTCTTGGAAGTCCCGGACGAGGGCCGCTTCCCAGTCTTCATCTACAGTCTGATTGATGCCTGCCATTTCGATTCCTAATAGTGCAAACCACTGTAGACCCAGTAGGCTGGGTCAGTCTCTGTCAACGATGGTGAGAGGTAGTATTGCAGTGTGGTTCTTGAAGGAGACCTGGAAATGACTGGAACCAGCAACTGGAATCCGGTTGCCCTGGTAGTCCTTTAATATAAGCTTTTGAGTGCTGAGGTCCTGGCGGCAGATGTTGGGAATCAGCTGCTTCAGGGTTTTCCAGGAGTCCATGGATAGAGAAGACCCGGAGTCCACTTCCATGATGCATGGTTGATTTTCAATGTTGACCTCTACACGGATTTTTCTGATGAAGCGTGGCCAATGGTGATAGTCTGATGTGCTTCTTCCCATCTGGGTGTGCCAGCAAATTTCTGGGTTCTGTTGTACTGGTTCCACTGGTTGTTTGGGTGGTCCCAATTTGTGGTGGGGGTGCCCTCTGTTTGTCGGAGGCTGTTTTCTTTCTGTTTGGGACTGGATCCTCTTTTGTTTCGGCATACTTTAGCAATATGCCCTCTTCTCTCACAAGAATGACAGATGGCATCTAGGAATCTGCATTCAGATCATGAGTGGTTTCCACCACATCCGGCGCATTGGAAATTCAATTTACGACCCCGCTGGTCTCGTTGTTCACGCTCTGACCTGAGTCTGTGGACTTCTTCTTCTTCACTATCTGATGAGGATTCAATATCTTCATGATGGGTGGCTGACGTGTATTTCACTGATGGTGTTGCTGTATCGTTGGTGGCCCCATTTGTCGGCTGGCCCCATTTGTCCGGCGCATCCGTGCTGCTGATTTGCGGGTGGCTTCATCTGCAGTGGCATCAGCTATGGAATCTGCGAGGGAGATGTCTCCTTTGCCCATGATTTTGCTTTGGACCCTGGAGTCTCTTAGGCCAAGGACAACTCGATCCCTCATGGCTTCTTCTAGATTTGCGAAGCCACACAACCCACCTAAATTCCTTAGGTCAACTACAAAGTCCCCGATGCTCTCACCTTCGCGTTGATCCCTTTGGTAAAATTCGTGAGTGCGGATGAGGGTCGGTATTGCCGGGGCGTAGTGGTTGCGAAGGATGGGAGCAAGGGACCATCGACTTGACTTCAGCCGGTTTGGCGAGCACTTTGGCCATTTTAAAGATGGCGGGTCCACAATGCGTCAGGAAAACTGCTCGTTTTTTGCTGGGAGTGGCATCCTTCAGATTGTTGGACTCTAGGAACATTTGAAACCTGTCCATGAATGAGTCCCAGTCTTCGCTGGCTGGATCGAACAGGGTGGGTGGTATAGTACTGCTGGCCATTCTGCCGACGTCTGCACGCTGTCAGCCACGTGCTCTGTTGATCGTTGGTGAGTGCTCAGTCAGCTCTGCTGTCTCCGAATCCCATTCTCGTTGCCAGTGTTAAGTCTGGAAGGATGGGTCCAAGAATGGAGACAAGACTCAGAAAGTAACTACAGCTCTTTATTAGTGACTTCCAATCTGAGCGAATCATCCTAGCCGCAGCAGCCCCTTTTATAGAGCTGGCTGCGGCTAAATGGCCAATGAAAGTGGTTTGAGCTTGCCGTGCTTGGTTTGCCCAATTGCGGCAGCCCGTTTACTAGCCAATGGGATCAGTCTGGAATGACCAATCATGACCCGCTGTTAGAGGACCAATCCGCTTTGCAAGCTTTCAAGCCTGCTAGTCCGGAACACTAATTACCGAACGCTTTTTGTGCATTGAGGAAGATTGGTGCTAATTGTTTCACAGTATGTGCTTTGTAATAGTCTAATGTTCATAATCATTCTCAAATTATTTTTCAACTGTTTTTTTGGTAAAAACCATTTTGATTGGGTGTATAAATTCATTTAGAACTCTTTTTAAACTTTCTGAAATTATAGATGCAGAACCTTCTGCTATCCTATTCCTTTTTCTCACTCAGGTTTGCCCCACAGAAGCCTCTTTTATTCGATTCCCAGGGATTTCCTGCATGTGGCAGCTGTGGTGAGTATAGCAGGAAAGTTGCAGAAATCAGCTGGCTGCAAGGGCAGGGCAAGCGAGCCAGATATATAGGACGGGATAGCAGGCTGAGCTGATGATCAAAACTACCAGCCGGTCTGAACCAGCAGCAGCCCACCACTAGTCCAGATCCATTTGGATCTTGAGCCTATCTTCCAATATAATTCTAATAATATTCCTGCCAGCTTAGTATCATGAGCAAATTTGGCAAGTTCCCCTTCTATTTCCTCATCTAAGTCATATATGAAGATATTGAAGAATACTGGGCCTAAGACAAAACCTTATGGTACCCCCTGCTGACCTCCATGTAGACCTAGACCCATTAAGGATACTTATTGAGTACAGTTTGTCAGCCAGTTACGAATCCATCTGATGATGATGCTTGCTATCCCACTTTTTTCTAGCTTACCAAGAAGTAGGTTGTGGTCTACTTTGTCAAATGCCTTGCTGAAGTCCTTTTCCCCAGACATCCCTTCCTATCCTTACCTTCCTACTTTTCCCACAGAAAAAAACCCTCTTTTCATCTCCCTCTGTCTCCTCCTTTACCCACCAAAACCTCCTCCTTTTATTCCCTTCTTCTCCCCCTCCCTCATTTAATGACAGATGGTTGTTGGTCATTTCAATGGCTAGTTTAACCCACCTCATAAAATAAATCTGAATTGGCTGGATTTACAAGTAATATTGAACTTTAAACCACAGATCTATAAATCATAATAGTTAGGATTACACAGCACTAAGGCAAAGCCAAATAGCTAGATTATGAGGTTAGTGTATGAACCCATATAGTGTACAGAAGTCATCAGGTAATCAAGGATCAATATGATACTTCTAAAAATAATTACATATAATCTGAAATGCAGTAAATAAAAATATTTTAATACCATCCAATAAGAAGAATATACATTTCTGTTCAAGAGTAAGAGCTGGATATGGTAGCCTAAATTACCTAATAATTCTATGATTTTAATGCCTTACATGGGAAATAATAGAAATTGAAGAAGTCACATTTCTGTTGGCTAAAATCTCAACTTCATATTTTGATGACTCAATTATCCTCAATTTCGCTTAACAACTTTTGTTTTTCTTTTTCCAATGAGTATTGAAATTAAATATTGAGATTCAAAGATTGAGCTTTGAAAATTTAATTTGTTTATTTTAATTACTTATTTTTTTTGTTAAGCCAGATCAGGCTATTAATAGCTACTCATTTTGATAAGTCTTCAGTACTGCTTGGGATGTGATGCTAGTTTGCCTCTCCTCATGGTGCACCCTGGATAGCATGGTTGTGTGAACCAGCAACAACATAGCATGGTTGTGTGACTAACAACAATGTGCAGCCAGACAATACTGAAGAATTTTCTTATATGTAAGGCCCACACTTCACTTATAAGGCAGGAGATAGAATTGAAATTCAATTAGCATTTAAAATTTCTAGACTGTGAGATCAGCTGTTACATTGTCCCAGACTTTTGATTCTGGGACAATGTCATACTCATAACTTGTGCAATAATCTTTATTCTAAGACACAGACACTTCCACAGGCCAAAACTATCTTTGCAAACCTCTTTATTCTGAAGACCTGAGAATGTAGAGAGCAAACATGGAGCACATTAGTCAGTTAATACCCTCCATAGTGTGCAACTATTGCTGGAAAAGCATTTATTGCCTTTTGTGGTTAGTGTATCAAATTAATGCAACATTGTGGATCAGACTGGAGACCTTAAGAAGAAATTAACTGTGTAGGGGATGTTTTAAAGTTATTATTATCAGGAAAAAAAAGATATAAAGAGTTAATAAAGCTTGACCTAATAAGATAATAGAAGGGGAACTTACCAAATTTGCAGATGATACTAAGCCGGCAGAAAGAGTAAACACCGTAAAAGATCAGTTCAAGATCCAGATGGGTCTTGATAGACTTGAATACTGGGCCTTATCTAACAAAATGAAATTCAGTGTAGAGAAAAGTAAAATCCTAGACTTAGGCAAGAAAAACCAAAAGTACACATATAGACTGGGTGAAACCAGGCTCAATAGCAGCAACTGTGAGAGAGATCTTGGAATCTTAGTGGACAACCAGCTAAATAGGAGCCAGCAGTGTGCAGCGGCAGCCAAAAAAGCCAATGCAATCTTAAATTGCATTAACAGAGGGATACAATCAAGATCAAGTGAGGTACTAATACCACTCTATAGAGCCTTAGTAGGACCACATCTAGAGTACGATATCCAGTTTTGGTCATCACACTATAAAAAAGATGTTGCGACTCTAGAAAAAGTGCAGAGAAGAGCAACCAGGATGATTAGGGGACTGGAAACTAAAACATATGAAGAACGGTTACAGGATCTGGGCTTGACTAGTCTAGTGAAGAGAAGGACCAGGGGAGACATGATAGCAGTGTTCCAATATTTAAGGGGCTACCTCAGAGAGGAAGGGGTCAAGTTATTTTCTAAAGTACCTATAAACCAGACAAAGAATAATGGATGGAAATTAAACAAGGAGAGATTTAAATTGGAAATAAGGAAAAATTTTCTGACAGAGAAAATAATCAACTATTGGAACAGCTTGCCTTTGGAAGTTGTGGGAGCTTCATCACTTGAGGTTTTCAAGAAGAGATTTTACTGCCATTTGTCAGAAGTAGTGTAGGATCTCCTGCTTGGGTGAGGGATTGGATTAGATGACCTACAAGGTCCCTTCCAACTCTGTTAATCTGTTAATAAGTAAATATGGGATACAATATAATAAGTTGTAATCTTCTATAATGTAGCGTACCATATAGCTTATGAAAGACATATTATACAATTTATATAAGGTATATTCTTGGTTTAAACTACTTAAAAGTTAATATCTTAACATATAACCACAGCACAGCTATGTTTACATTTTCTTACTGATACCTTAAAAGAGTCTCTCTTTCTCTCTCCCTCCCTCTCCCTCCCTCTCCCTCCCTCTCTCTTTGAGATCAGAACTGGCAGGAGAAGCATTTAATATGTTGTAATATTTTTAGCTGTTTTCATGCATTTAATTAAAAAATCTCCATTAACAAAGATAATAGTCAAGTCTGGCCTTGACCAGGCTAAGAATGCATCTAATTAAAATTTGCTTTGATATTTCTCTTTCAAATGTTTCTTTTACTTGAGTAATGTTCTTTTTTATGGTTATGCTATAATTCTTGTGAAGCAAGGTAACTGATAAGGGAACATCAAAGGGATGGGACATGAGGAGTCAATTGCTTAACAAGTTTGAGTGACAATCAGAGTGTGACTAACTTTAGGGGTGATAATAGATTAATTCAGAAAGCATGTGACTGAACTAGGCCTAGCAACTGCACTTGGCTAGGAGGGACAAGCGAGTGATAGAACTATATAAAATATGCTGAGATCTATAACTGGGTGTGGACTTCTGTTGCTGTGCCAAGCCAAAATCTTACCAGTGTCAGTGTTCCAGGGAACCTCCATTCCAATCAGTAACTCCAAGACAAGCATGATCTCAAAAGTACCTTTATTAGAATAGCACCTGGCACATCTGTGGAATTTCAAAACTAAACATTTCCCGGACTTCCCACAATGTCCCAAACTACAAACCATCCTCTTTTCTCTCATCATCACATTACATGAACCAATCCCAAAGTAAGTTCCTTTTTGCTTCTGTGCCACACTCTATGACCTTGAACTAACAAAAGAATTCTATTTTGTCTACTTAGAGCTACTCAATAAAAATCACCCCCCTCCCACCTTCTCAAGCTATGTGGCAGTGATGAATAAGGATTCCAAAGCTGACAGGCATTCCCCCCTTGAGAAATTCACCTCCTATAAGAAATAATAAACAAAACACAACCAGAGGTTTATGCGATGTCCTTAACCCCCTCTCCCTGCTCCAAGAGGACCATTTAGTTTGTTGGGAAATTCCTCATGGAATTGCTTAACTAACCTATCTGCATGTGCATCCCAACTTTTAACCCAAGTAGCATCTGATACAGGGTAACCCTTCCACAATACCAAGTATTGTAATCTTCATTGATGTAACCTAGAATCGAGGATTTTCTTGATTTCATAATGTGTCTCACCCTGTATAATTACAGGTTTAGGGGGAGCTGTTGGTATTGGTCTTATAATTGATGCTGCCTGCTGGTTTTAATAAATTACTATGAAACACTGGATGTATTTTTCCCAATAACCGGGGAAGACTTAATTGGATTGTGACTGGATTGATTACCTTTGATATCAGGAATGGACCTAAGAACTTAGGGCCCAACTTCCTACTAGGAAGTTTCAATCTGAGATATTTCATTGACAAAAATACTTTGTCTCCTACTTTAAACAGTAGTTGGAGGGATCTATGTTTGTCCACCTGCTTTTTGCATTCTTTTGCAACCTCAGTCAAAGCTTTTTTCGTATACTCCCAACTCTTTTGTAATGAGTTCATCCATTTTGTTACAGACATGGATGGGGAGGGGGGTTGTTCTCTAGGTAATTCCAGCATAGGGACAACTTCCATGCCAGTGTTGATTTGGAATGGAGTCAAGCCTGTGCTGCTATGCACTGCATTATTATAAGCAACCTCTGCAAATGATAATAAGTCCGCCCAGTTTTCTTGTTGATAATTTACATAGCATCTAATGTATTGTTCCACCATGGCATTCACTCTCTCTGCTGTTCCATTGCATTCCAGATGGAATGCTGAGGATAATCCTTGGGATGACCAAATAGACCTTAAAAACTCCCTCCAGAACTTAGTGGTAAACTGTACCCCTCTGTCTGAGATTATTCTATAAGGTACTCTGTGTAGCCTATAGATATGTTTCACGAACAGTTTTGCAAGGTTTTTTGCAGATGGTAGTCCTTTACAGTCTGTAAAGTGTCCAAAAGATTGTATTCCCTCCACTCTCAGGTAATTCTACGATAAAGTCCATTACGATTTCTTCCCACAGCTGTGTTGGTTCAGCTACTTGTTGGAGGAGGCCAGGCGGGTTTCCCAGTTCTGTGTTTCATCGTGGCACAAATTGAGCAGCTTTTCACATAGTCCTCGACATCAGTTTTCATTTTTGGCCACCAGAACTGTCTTCTGACTAAAGGGTTTTTAAGAAACCGAAGTGTCCCCCCCCCAACCACAAGTCGTGGCTACGCTTTAGTACCATTAGTCTTAGATTAGCGGGTACATAAAGTTTAGTCCCTTTTTCCAAGCCAGTCCCTCATTCATTGTCAATTCGGTTTGATGTTCCACAAACCAGGGATCGGTCAATAGGGCTGCTTTCAACTCAGTTGTCAACTTGTCTTCCAGGCATCTGGGGTTGCGATTGGCTTGGCCTCAGTGGTTACTTAGTCTGCTGGTTTAGCTTATGATCTCATAGTCTGCACTATTTCCACTTGGCAACTTTCAAATTTGGGTTTTCTTGATATGGCGTCCGCCAATATATTTTTCCCTCTGGGTATATATTTCATGTTGAAGTTGAACCGCTTGAAATATTGAACCCAGCGGACTTGTTTAGGTGATAGTTTCCAAGGTGTTTTTAGCGCCTTGAGGTTCTTGTGATCAGTCTACACCTCAAATGGCTCCTTCATCCCTTCTAGGAAATGCCTCCAAGTCAGCAAAGCCCATCGCACTGAAAATGCTCCTTTCTTCCAAACCACCCATCTTCGCTCTGTGTCTGTTAGCTTTTTGGACCCATAAGTGCAAGGAATTAGCCGCTTCTGAGAGTCCTTTTGGAGAAGAATGGCTGTGACAGCCACATCACTAGCATCAGCTTAAAATGTGAAAGGTCTGGTCAGGTCTGGGTGCTGGAGAATGGGCTCAGCTGCAGAGGCATTTTAAGGTTTCAAAAGCTTCCTGACAGTCCACTGTCCAAACAAGGGGTTGAATGGGCTTTGGTTTGATGGGGCAAGGCCCCATTTTTAATAACTCTGTCAAAGGGAGGGCGACCTCGGCAAAAGAAGGAATGAATTGTCTATAGAAATTGGCAAAACCCAAAAAGGTTTGAAGTTGCTTTCATGTTTAGGGGGTTGCCAGTCTAGCTTGGCTTTCATTTTTCCAGGGTCCATCTCAATTCCCTGGTTGGAGATTCAGTAGCCAAGGTAATCCAGTGACTTCTTATGGAATTCGCATTGTGATAGTTTTACATATAATTTGGCATCTAAAAGTTTTTCAGCACTTGTCTATCTAATTTGACATGTTCCTCGATGGTTTCACTAAATATAAGGATGTCATTCAGGTAGATGAGGACCCCCTGGTACATGTGCAGATGTAACACTTCGTTGATGAGTTGCATAAATACTGCGGGGGGCCCTTGGAGTCCAAAAGGCATGACTCCGAATTGGAAACTATCCAAAGGGCAGTTGAAGGCAGTTTTCCATTCGTCTCCCTCCTTTATGCGGACTAGGTAGTAAGCTTCTCTCAGATCTAGCTTGGTGAAGACCTTGCCTTTAGACAGGTGGTTTAATAAGTCCTTCATGAGGGGGCAGTTCAGTTTCGCGTGGCTTCGGGGCAGCAGGAATTCGTGACAGCTCGCGATTCCTGCTGTGCTAGCCGCTGAGGTACCCCCGATCCAGATGGGTCAGGGGGATATGGCTGCCCTGTAGGAACAGCTGAAGAGAGAGGGGAGTCAGATAGGGGGTTGGGGGTGTCGCAGACCCCCTCCTTCTCTGGAAAACCCCCTTTTCCCCAAGGTGGTGGAGCGGCGGTCAGCAATGGCCGCCACGAAGAAGCCAGCAACCGGGTAAGATTGCGCTGGAGGAAGTAAGAAGAGTGAAAGTGCTGTCTGAGCCAGGTCAAGTAACATCTTTCAAATTTGTTGGAACTGAGCTGTTTGAATTGCTGGAGGATACATTGTATCCCTAAGAAGATCGAAAGCGGTGGAGAAGCTGTTAAAGGGAACTTTTTTTTTTCTTCACTCTCCCACCCCATGGAAACAGCAGATATGTTTGGACATATTGGACATTGAAAGTGAATTGTTTTGAGAGTTGAAGCGAAGGGACAAAAGGGTTTTTGGACATTGAAAAACTTAAGAAATTGGAAAACCCTTGTTGGAGGTATGGATTTCTGATTATTTAAAATTGATATTGCAAGTGGGAAGGGAGAGGAAAAAAAATTGGAGCAGAAGCTGAAAAAGGAGGATATTGCCTAGAATCCCAAAGAAAGGTATATGGTAATTGGACCTCTTTGATTAAACATTAACCCCAGAAAGAGAAAGAGAAGAAGGAAGAAAAGTATTAATTTTTGGAATTTTTTTTTTTGAATTATTTTTGATTAAAAATATTTGTGGTTGTTTTGGGAAAAGTTTCTTTATTCATAATGACATCGCTTGTGGATGAACTAAAGACTGAATATCAAAAATATAAAAAAGAAGATACTTTGGGCACTTTATTTCAATTCTTAGAAATGGCGTTATGTACTTATGAAAAGTTGACTACGCAGCAGAAGGACTGGGACAAAGAAGAAGAGGAAGAAGAAGCCATCTTTGATGAACAATGGGTTCTTTCTGGGGAGGAGGAGAAAAAGGATAAGAAAAAGGGGATTTTAAGAATTATAAAAACAACCAAAGAAGAGAAAAATGAGCGGAAAGGTGGAGGCAAGGTTAGAAAACAAAGGAAAGGGAGTAAGAAAAGGGAGGAGGAAAGACAAAGGGGTAAAAAGGGCAAGGAGAAGAATAAGCAAGAGAGAAAGGGGGGGAGGAGAAGCCTCAATGGGGGGAAGCAAGATCTAAAGAAAAAAAGTTTATTCAGAGACAATGGGTGAATTTAATTTAGGATAAAAAAGGGATTCTGGAGGGTACATAAGATTGTGTTTTTTATATGTGTATTTAGAGTATAAAATTCATTGTGTAATTTTAGAATCTATTAAACAGAATCCCAAGAAAAATTGTTATATGAAGTACTTTTAAGTTAGGGTAATGAGTTATAGACGTTACTCCAATTGGTGTATAGGAGAAGTATAATAAAAGAAAAAAGATGAATAGATAGTTGGAAATAGAACAGACAAAGAATATTATTGAAAATGGTAATAAGATATGATAGGATATATAAAGGTTTTGTTATGTTTTTTTTTTTTGGATGTTGTATATTGAAAAAAGGCAAAAAAAAATTTAATTAATAAGAAATAATTTGGATGAAAAGGAGAAGTTGGGATAAGATATGAAGTTAAATAGACAAAGTATTGATACTATAATTTGGAATTGTTATGTTCTATTGGTTTTCTTCTTCTATTATTTTTTCTTAGAAAAGAACTTATAAGCTGTTATGCCTTGTGCATTGTTTATATAAAATTGATAAAAATGGTTTATATATATATATAAAAAAGAAAATGATAATCAGATATGGAAGGATATATAAAGTGAATATGATGTTTGAATTTGTGTCTGTGTGAAGAGTTTCAACCTGGGATCAGACAACCTTCAGAAAAGATCTTTTAGTTTTGTTCATGTTTTATTGTGTTCTCTGTAAAATTAATAAAATTTGTTTAAAAAATAATAATAAGACCTTCATGAGGGGGAGAGGGTACATATTTTGATGCACATGGTGTTCACGCCCCCAAAATCAACCCACCATCTTTCTTTTCTTTGAACAGCACTGGGGTGGTCAACCTAGATTTGGCAGGTTCAATGAAACCTCTGTCCAAATTGTTATCGATGTATTTCCTCAATTCAGTTATTTCAGCTGGTGTCATGGAATACATCTTTGATTTTGGCAGTTTTGCCCTGGGTTCTAACTATGGCACAATCAGTGGCTCGATGGGGAGGTAAACCATTGCATTCCTCTTCACTGAATGCCTCAGCCAAGCCTCTGTATTTTTTGGAGACTTGGGGAGTACCTGAAAGAAGGTCTGAAGCGCTGGCTGTTGCTTCAGTTTTTGGACCCATGTTGGGTGGTAGTTTCTTAGTGGGGGGAGGGCAGTAGGCCCACCCCAATTATAATTTTTTGGTATCCATCCTCCCACTTGATGGTAGGGGCCCATTTATCTAGCCAAGCAAGTCCCAATATGAGAGATTCTGACATCCTTGGAGCCACTATAAAATGTGTGAGTTTGCAGTGAGTACCCATCTTCAGATTGATTAACTTTATCATTTGGTTGGCTGAGATCCCCACAATTAAAGTCCCATCTACTTGCTCAAATTTGATTGGGCGTTTTAGGGTTTTTGTTTTTATACACAATTGTTCAATGTTGGGGAGATCAATAAGGCATCTAGAGCACCCGGTATCTATGACAGCTTCTAATTCCCCTGCCTCCCCTGTGTCGGGCACCACTAACTTCACTTTGACAGTAAATGGTGTAATGGGTTCACTCACCATATTGTCATCTTCTTTTTTTTTTTGAAACAAATTTTTATTAATTTTAAAGATAAAACAACACATCATTAACCATTAAATACATAAACACATAAAACCTCTTAACATTGTAAATCCTTACAAGTCAAACAAAACATTATTTTATACAGCATAATTCCAATTTATCCCATCTCCATATGGACACACAAACATCTTTCAGCAAGTTTCTCATTTTTTCTCTTTACTCCTATTCAATTTCATTTCTCTTCCATATTTATCCATTTTATAGTCATCATATTCTTTTCTTTCTGGCTTGTATAAATTATTCTCGTCTAGCATTCCTCCAAGGTTTTATTGATTCTTTCCTTTTTTTTTTTTTTATAAAAAACAAATTTTGTTAGTTTTACCATAAGCACAATACACAAACATACAAACACAAAACATAAACAAAACTAAAAGATCTTTTCTGAAGGTTGTCTGTTCCCGGGTTAAAACTCTTTACACAGACACAAATTCAAACATCATATTCAACCCATATCTCCTTCCAAATCTTATTATCATTTTCTTTTTTATATATATATATAAAAACCATTTTTATCAGTTTTATAAAAACAATGCACAAAAAATCAAGGCATAGCAGCTTATAAATTCTTTTCTAAGAAAAAATAATAATAATAGACCAATAAAGCATAACATTTCCAGATTATAATATCAATATTTCATATAATATTAACTTCATATCTTGTCCCTACTTCTCTTTTCCATCCAAATTATTTATTAATTAAAATTTTATTGCCTTTTATCAATACACAAAATCCAAAAAAAAAAGCATATATATCCTTCCATATCTTATTACCATTTTCAACAACATTCTTTGTCTGTTCTATTTCCAATTATCCATTCATCTTTTTTTTCTTTTACTATACTTCTCCTGTACACCAATTGGAGTAACATCTATAACTCATTACCCTAACTTAGAAATACTACATATAGCAATCTTTCTTGGGATTCTGTTTAAAAAAAATTCTAAAATTACATAATAAATTTTATATTCTAAATATACATATAAAAACACACTCTTATATACCCTCCAGAATCCCTCTTTTAATCTAAATTAAATTCACCCATTATCTCTAAATAAACTTTTTTTCCTTAGGTCTTGCTTCCCCACATTAAGGCTTCTCCTCCCCCCCTTTCTCTCTTGCTTATTCTTCTCCTTGCCCTTTCTACCCCTTTGTTTTTTCTCTTCGCTTTTCTTGCTCCTTTTCCTTTGCTTTCTAACCTTGCCTCCATCTTTTCGCTCATTTTTCTCTCTTTTGGTTGTTTTTATAATTCTTAAAATCCCCTTTTTCTTATCCTTTTTCTCCTCCTCTCCGGAAGGGACCCATTGTTCATCAAAGATGGCTTCTTCTTCCTCTTCTTCCTTGTCCCAGTCCTTCTGCTGCGTAATCAACTTTTCAAAGGAACATAACGCCATTTCTAAGAATTGAAACAAAGCGCCCAAAGTATCTTCTTTTTTATATTTTTGATATTCAATCTCTAGTTCATCCACAGACGATGCCATTATGAAAAGGGAAACTTTTTCCAAAACAACCACAAGAATTTTTAATCAAAGACAATCAAAAGCAATTAAAAAAAGAAAAAAAGTTCCAAAAGTTAATACTTTTCTTCCTTCTTCTCTTTCTCTTTCTGAATTAATTTTTAATCAAAGAGGTCCAATTACCATATATCTTCTTTTGGGATCCACAAAGACGTTCTAATCAATCTCCTCCTTTTTCAGCTTCTGCTCCAATTTTTTTTTTCTCCCTTCCCACTTGCAATGAGAATTTTAATAATCAAAAATCCATACCTCCAGCAGAGATTTTCCAATTTCTCACATTTTTCAATGTCCAAAAATCCCTTTGTCTCTTATCTTAGCTTTCAAAACAATCCACTTTCAATGTCTAATATATCCAAATATTTCTGCTTTTTCTGTGGGGTGGGAGAGTAAAAAAAAAAAAAAAAAAAAATTCCCTTTAACAGCTTCTCCGCCGCTTTTCGCTCTTCTTAGGGATACAATGTATCCTCCAGCAACAAACAGCTCAATTCCAGGCAATTTAAAAGGTGTTACTTGACCCGGCTCAGACAGAACTTTCACTCTTCACACTTCCTCCAGCACAGTTCTTACCCGGTTGCTGGCTTCTTCGTGGCGGCCATTGCTGACCGCCGCTCCACCGCCTTGGGAAAAAGGGGTTTTCCCGGAGAAAGGGGGGGTCTGCGATGCCCCCACCTCCCTTTCCGACTCCCCTCTATCTTCAGCTGTCCCTACAGGGCAGCCATATCCCCCTGACCCATCTGGATCGGGGGTACCTCGACGGCTAGCACAGCAGGAATCGTGAGCTGTTGTGAATTCCTGCTGCCCCAAAGCCACGCAAACCGGAAGTTCCCGCCATATTGTCATCTTCTTCATTGGTTTCTCTGGGGAAGGTGCCTTGGATTGGAAGTTCATTGCTTCCTTCTGCATGGAGACAACCTTCTACAGTGTGTCCAGCAAAGTGGCTAGTGTCTGGAGGCTTCTGTTGAATTGTTTGACCCCTGGAAGCTGTATTAGACCTTGGTTGCTTGTGGAACAGGTGCAGGGGCCAAACAATTGACTGCTCTGTGGCAATCCTGGCCACAACAATAACACTTTATTGTTCTGGTGGGTTGGGTGGTAACAGCTTCAGCAGGTCTGATCAGTGGTTGTCTGGCAACAGCTCCCCTAGGTAGGGGTCTTTTTTGTTGATTGATGTTGTGGTCTAATTTGAGGTCGGTCGCAAACCATGCTAGTAGCATTTTGGGTATCCCTCTAATGTTGCAGGCCTTTCTTACTTCTGGGTCAATGGTGTTTTTGAAATAGTGCAAGATGATTCTTTCAGGCCAGTCCATGAGGTGGCTTGTGACCCTTCTAAAGTCCCGTACAATGTCTGATAAGGGTCACTTGCCTTATTCATTTCCATTAATTTGTCCTCATTTTCCACCACTCTGTCTGGATTCTCAAATCAGAATTTCAACAAATCAATAAACACACTGACATCCTATAGCTCTGGGGCCTGTTTGTAGTGCAATTGAGCCACCCAGTCAGAAACATCCCCCTCATTCATTCCATCTGTTATTGCGGTGACCAAATCATGTTCTGTTGCATATTGGCCTCCAAATTGAGACCAGATTCAAGTGAGAAAATAAGCAAAATGTTCATGCCATCCATCAAAAAGTGGCCTTGAACAACATCTCGTCTGGTCTGAGGGGTGGGTAGGGAAGTGGTGGCTCTGAGGCAAGCCTGGAGCAGGAGAATGCTCCAGGCTTTTATTTTATTTTTATTTTATTTCCCTGACCTGGCCAAGACAGGCAGAGGCTCCAGGGCAAGGCCAGAGCCAGGAAATGGCAGGTCTTCAGATTCCAACCCAAGGCAAAGGGCGAGGGGCGGCATGCTTATCTTTGGGGAACATAATAGACGAGGTGCAGAGGTGCGGAGATTAGCTGGCAGCACGAAGGCAAGATATATAGGGTGGGTGGGGCAGGATGGGGCCAGCTGGTGGTGCAATTGGTTTTATGAGAGTGCACTTTACACAGTACAGCACTCAAGGATCGCCCTCGGTGTCAGCACCCATGAGGTGAGATGTTTTTTAGCTCAGCTGAGGCGCGGCAATCTGCTCTGCCACATGAATCAGCTGAGATAAAAAAACAAGGGAAAGAGTGAGAGTGGGGGCAGGTGGGTGGGGCCAGCCAGAAGTGGTATTTGCTGATTCTCCAAATTACTCAAAATCTGAGCAGCTGAATACCACCTCTGCAATGTAACTCAGACTATTACAGAAACAAAGTATTTCCTTGTGACATTATTTTCATTCAGGTTATTATTATTCTTTCTCTTTTCAAGCCTTTCATGGACTAGAAAAATGGATGAGGAAACTATCTTGCATTCAGATTCTTGAACTTTTCCCCTAAATCTTCAATGTCTACACTTTTTGCAGGTAGTCATTTAAAGATAGTCCTCAACATAGGGGGTGTGCATAAGCGCACCAACATGCCTACCATCCCTGTCCTATTGTTTCTTTTATTTTTTATTTTACTTATATGTATCCATGCATTCATAACTATGTTTTTATTTATACCTTTTATCTTGTAAGCAATTGACAAAAATAAATAAATAAATAAAAATGACCATAGTTGAGCCCAGAATTTTGGTCGTAAGTCAATGTTTAAGCTGGTCACCATGTAACCTGACTCAATTTTAAGCAAATCACTATAACTATTAAGCAAACTACAGTACATAGTTATTAAGTGAATCCAACATATCCAATGTACACTTTTTTGTTACATACTGCTGAAAATGGCAAAAGAAAAATCACAAATTGCAGTCATGTTGCTGCAGCATGCTGCAATTAATTGTAAATGTGAGTTGGTCTCCAAATGCCTGAAATGCGAACATATGACAAGGATGTGTGTGTATGTAACTTTGAATGGCTGTTAAGTTAGTCATTAAGCAACGATTACCTGTATCACCTTGTAGACTAGCAAAAAGGGATCATTTCAATGGAAATGATATGCCTTGGAAATTGTTCTATTACATTCCTCATCCATGCCAACAGCACACTTTGTGGGCCAGTAAATCTGGTAGGAAATATGTAATTTTAAGTTCCTCAATAATGGCAAATTACAAATTATCCCAGCTCTTCTCTTTTTATCTTGAATGGTACAGCAAAAGTATCAATTCCAACATGACAAGCACAGATCATGATATCACAGTGCACTTGTTCAAATTTATATTACAATATCACAGAAATCATGTATAAAGAGATGAGTTTCAATTGTGATGCACTAATCATTTTCCCTGCCCCACAAATGCTTATAGATACAATCACCATCCTTCCATGTTTTCTGCAGCAACCCAACCAGGGTTAAGGAGACAAGCTAAACAGAATGTGCAGCGTTAGTCAGATAGGCACACAGATAAATGAGTGAGATAAGTTTGTATGTTTGTTAACATACAGTAAAAATAACAGATACGCTTGTGCTATCAAAAATATAGTTTATTCCATTTAGAGATTATAGCATAGTCAAAATAACAGTCCATTAGTCATGTATCGTTTAAGTCAGTCCATTCAAGGATATTCAATTAGCAAAGTCCGTGTAGAATATCCAATGTCAGTTCACTTACAAATAAATCAGTCCTTTCTCTCTCCCTTTCCAGTAGGAGAAAAACGCAGTCTTGAATCCATCCAGTAATTAGGGATCATAAAGCCAGAGAGAGCAAGCTGCCATTGTCTTGCTTCTTTTATGGTGCTATTACAACCACTCCCTTAATTACATTCCTACAGTTAAAGTTGCAGACACTTTAACTAACAAACCATGATAACATATTTATTATTTTACCTAAACCAGTTAGAGTAAACAATGTTATCCCTAACATTTCTTTGCTTTCTCCTGAAGTCACAGAGTTTGCTTTCTCTTCAAAGACCTGAACATTATTTCCTGTATCCCTTGCTTCCATCTATAAACAGTCCTCAACTTACAAAGTTCATTTAATAACCGTTCAAGATGAAAAAAATGACTTTTGACCATTTTTCACATTTATGACCATTGCAGCATCCCCAAGATCATGGAATCAAAATTCAGATTCTTTGCCACTGATTTATATTTTTGATGGTTGCAGTATCCTGGGATGATGTGATCACCTTTTGTGACCTTCGGTCAAGCAAATTCAATGGGAAAGCCAGATTCATTTAGCAATCTTGCAACTAGCTTCTCTTCCTTATGGAGAGTTATTTCTTCTGTCATCTCATAATGAGGCACCTCTCTTTTTTTAACTGATACATCTTAATTTTCCACTATTAGCTGAAGTGCAACTACTCGTTGTTCTAACCCTTTGACCTGTATTCACTAATCATTTTAAATCTTCACTTGTTGTAAATATCTTAAGAACCAAGAATATTCACAGGGAGGGTTAAAAATAAACAGCATGGTTGCAACCATTCAACCAGAGGTCAAACACTTTTTTTATACCTCTATTATGGAGTCATTCTGATTCCCCCCAAATTCCATAGCCAAACTGCCATTTACTTTCCTTGTTTACTTTTTTTGGGGGGAAGGGGAGGAGTGAACTGACTTTTTGGGATACTATTATTTTACTTATAGAGAGGACTCTTGTCCATTCTGCTGCATTAAGATATGTCATAACTATCAGATATGGGATGTTTGATCTCAATATAGTTGGAGAATAACTAGTCAAGAAAGGCTACCACAGGGCTTTAAAAGGCTCATGGTTATTTTCCACTATTTCATAATAAAAGAAGAGTATATTCCTTACCTAATATTTACCTAGATAAACATAATTCTTTCACAAAATCTTTTTTAATAAGATAAAGAATATTACCAAATTAGGGCACATCCAGTCAGTTGGTTCAGTGCTGTCACCTTCCTGTCTGTGAAGCATCAAGCACCATCCGTGAAGGCATGCCATTATAAGAGTAGTCCTTAACTTATGGCCACAACTGGGACCAGAACTTCCATTGCTAAGTAAGACAGTTGTTAAGTGAATTATGGCCAATTATACAGCCTTTTTTGCCATGATTGTTAAGCAAATTACTGTAATTGTTGAGCCAAACTTGCTTAGCAAACTTGCAGTTGCTAGGTAAATCTGATTTTCCCCGTTGACTTTGATTATCAGAAGCTGGCTGGGAAAATCACAAACAGCAATCATGTGTCCCTTGGATGCTGCCACCATCATAAATACATATCAATTTCCAAGAATCTGAATGTTAAACAGATAACTATGAGATGCTACAACAATTGTAAGTGTGAGGAGTCATAAGTCATAACTCACTTTTTTCAGCACCATTGTAACTTAAATAGTCACTAAATAAATAGTCGTATGTCAAGACTCCCTGTAATTTGTTATCTCCCTGTAGCCAAATAAATTTAATAAACAAATAAGTAAATAAATTGATCTTGCTTATGTAATGAGGCTTACAAGTAGTATAATCCTAATTATTTACTAAGAAGTATATGGGATAAAAAAATGAGGAATTTCTTGCCTGGGAAAACACCCATCAATTGCTCTCCCTAATGAGGGGTAGTTCTAGGAAAATAGCAAGTTAGATCACCAAAGTGGTGGCTCTATTCATCTGCTAGAACTTGACCCATGGAGAGTAAAACATGCGGAAGTGACTTTCCATTCTTTTTTTTAATTAGAAAGTATATAATCAAAATGTAGATTGCTTGTAACACTTGACTCACAGAGATGGGATGAAGGTACAAATTATAAAATGATATAACAATAAAAAAGGTATTGATTAATTGATTATATGCCATCAAATCAGTGCTCTTAATGTCATATTTTTCTTTCATAGAGTGTCACTCTAGAAAAAATAAGTATTAGCATGGTGTAAAACAATACTAACACAAATACTGAGAGGCAAATAGCCATAAAAGTATAGTATTAAAAAGGGGAAATAAAAGCACATACATTCACATAATTTGACTAGAACAGAAAAAGAAAAAAAGAGAAGTCTATTTTAAAAAAGAGAATAGAGTAATGTTAAATGATTCTGACCAGCAAAAACTGAAAGAAAAGACAGGAAGTGTTTGTAGGGATTTTATTCTTACTTTAGTTATGCTTGTTGAAAAGAGAACAGGGAAATAGTTTAAATAATTGAAAAAATAGCTTCAGTATTACCTCTAAATGAGGATGTGTAAAAAGCAATATTTCAATATTGGGAAGTTATGAGAACGCCATGAGGTTCTGGTTTCCTTAGAGTTGAAACACTTTGCTAGTTTTCAAAAAGTTAACTTTCCAAACTCATTTTCAATTCAATGTGGCTTCAAGGCATTCCAAGACCTATCTATGCCTATGTAATCTAGAATATCCTCTTTATGTACTGTTTTTATAATAATACAGAAATTCAAGCACTGCAAAAATTATCTTTAAACGATTATAATGTGGTTATTGGAAAAAATTGCTTTTTGAAATACATTAGAAAATTTGCATTCTTTTGGGGAGAGATACTGGAATTTTTAATTCATTTTATATCAATTTGATTTGAAGTGAGCTTGATTGCATTGCTCTGATTCTGTTGAAAGGACATAATATTAATAGAATCAAGATTGGGATCAGTAGAATTAGTTTAATTGCTTTTCTCCAAGCCTCTGCTTGAATCCCTCTCTTTGGCACTATTGGTGACTTAAGTTTGGACCTTATACTGTTATCACAAGCATCTTTTGTTTTCAATGTTCTCAATTAAACATCTTTCACCACCTCCCACCCCCAAACTCCTACCTTTCATTTATGGTGTGGAATAAGAATCTGAGTATTTTTTAAAGAGGAGAGAAGCATCAGAAAAAAATCTTATATATTTCAGGGATATGCCTTCTCACTGTGTCTCAATTGCTTTCCATTTTAAAAAAATTCTTAATGTGTTTTCTACAATAAGACTGTAATGAGAAAAGCAGTAGTCCAATTTCTACTTAAAATTCTCCAAAACTGGAGCATCCACAATTTCTAAATGCAAACTGTTCCACTGATTAATTGTTTTCACTGTTAGAAAAAATTTCCTTAGTTCTTGGTTGGATCTCTCTTTGATCAGTTTCCATCTATTAGTTCTTGTATTGCCTTCAGGTACTTTGGAGAATAAGTTGTCCTCAGAGGTGGGATTCAGCCAGTTTGGACCGGTTCAGGCGAACCAGTTGTTAAGATTCTACAGAATTTGGAAAACCGGCAAATCCCACTACTGGCTGGCCCCGCACCACCCCGCCCCTTACAGCTACTTCTTTTCTCACCTCATCAGCTTTGGCCACTCGCTTGCCTTGCTCACCAGCCATTACAGCTTGCCTAGGCCCTAGACCATGTGGTGCCTGCAGTCCAGCTGCTCTCTGGTTCCCTTACCCACTTTCCTGGCTCCCCAGCCATTGCAGCTCACTCTGCAGCAGTCTCCAAATGGGACTTAAAGGAAAGTGGCAGCTCATGGCTGCTAAATTTTTGTGCTGTGCAAGATGCTCTCCCGGCCACCAGCAAGAGTAGCAACAGAGAAAAGCAGCCAGATTAGGCCAGTGTCTCAGAGAAGAAAGCACATGCTTCTTGATGCCCTTGTTGATGCTGGTGGCCTTCTAGGAGAGCATTTTATAGCACAGCAAAATTTAGCAATTGTGAACCACTGCTTTGGGTCCTATAAGTCCTATCCTGAAAGCACTGCAGCAGAAAGCAGTAACTTTCAACATGATTACTTCTCTCCACTTCTGTGCTTTCCAGAGACTTATCGGACCCAAAGCAGTGGCTCACTGCTGCTAAATTTTGCTGTGCTGCACAAGACACTCTCTGTCTCACCAGCAAGAACAGTGGCGGAGAGAAGCATCTGGGTCAGGCCAATATCTTTGGGTGGAGATCACGTGGAGCATCTCCCCGAGCAGCCAAGGCATGCCCAGTGTTAGCAATATAAGTCACCTAACAGGTATTTGGGTTAGAAATATATAAACCAGGATAAACATTTTAGTACTATATCTTTAAGGGAATGCAAGAGCATGCAATTGGGTGTGGTTTCTCAAACAGCCATAAGATGGAGCCAGAAACCTGGGTTGTTTAGTCTTAATCTCAGAAGAGAGTGTGTCTTCCTCTCTGTTTCCTTCTGTTGGAAAGTATTGCCGTTGCTCCATTTCTTCTAATTGACTAATATTACTAGATTTAATGTAAGTCTGATGCTGAACTGTTTTTGACATTGGAATTTGATATTTGGATTATCCCTAGATGAAAACTGACTGATTTTACCTGTGAATGATTTTGGACTGCTTATTTTGGACTTTGCTTAAACCTTTCTGGAAGTAAAAACCTACATTTACTGTACAATGTATCTGTGTGCTCTGTGTGTATTATTCCAACACTACTCTCTATACGTCTCCCTGTATGCGCTCATTCTCCTAATGGGGAATTACCTCAACACTGATTAGTGTGAATGCATAGTATTGTATACAGACAGCTGTTTACTGTTTAATTGTGGTTTACTATCCTGATAAAGATGGCACAAGTCACTTCAACTATCTATCACTGATAACCCGGTTGGATGGAACAAACTATGTTTCCTGGTCTATGAAGTGCAGTCTACTTCTGCATAAAGAAGGTTTATGGAATGTAGTTCAAGATCCACCAGATGTAAATGCTTGGGATCCAGCTAATGAGGATGATGCCAAGAAGCTTGCTGACTTTAAACAGAACAACGAACGAGCTCTTTGTATAATTGGACTAACCCTGAGTGACCAGCAGCTAGTCCATATTCATGGAGAAGAGTCTGCTGCTAGGTGTTGGGATAATTTGAAGAGAATTTATGTTCATGACAGTGTAGGAGCACACATACATCTTACACGTAAACTGTTTAGAGCACGTCTTCTGAAAGGTGGAGATATGTTAGCTCATTTAAACTTCATGAAAGGAACTTTTCAAGAGCTACATGAAAAAGAACTGATATTTTCAGAGCTGTATCAAGTTTACATCATTCTTTCCTCGTTGGATGAAAGTTATGATAATTATGTATCTTCACTGGAAGTCCTGCCCAGAGATAAACTGACATTGACTGACATTACTGGAACGTTGCTAGAAGAAGCAAGAAGAAGACTGGATAGGGACCAACTGAGGAAGGAACAACCACAAGAAGAGAATTTATCTTCAACTGCCTATACTGTTCGAAAATGTTTTTCTTGTGGGGCTAAGGGACATATAGCTAAATTCTGTAAGAAGAGAAAACAACAGAATACTGGCAAACACCAGAAGGCTCAGAAGAATGTTAGTTTAGCTATATCTAGCAATTCAACTGTAAACAATGATTTGTGGGTTGTTGATAGTGGAGCATTGCAATGCATTATTAAAGATAGAAAAAGGTTGTAAAGATGTCCACAAGTAAACAACATGTATCATTGGCAAATGGATGGAAGATTAAAGCAACTGGTGAAGGTACTGCATATTGTTCTTGTATAAACGAACATTTAACTATGTTATATGTACATAAACTGAAATTTAATTTATTATCAGTAAGAGCTTTAGTTAATTTTGGTTTAGTAGTAACCTTTAGGGGAGATAACTGTATAATAGAGAAAGAGGGTAAAAGTGTCACTTCTACTTTAAAGAATGATTTATATGTAATACATGATGATCAGTTGAAGATGGCTAACTCAGTTTATAACAATGTTAAGCCACATGATGAATGTATACATTTACTGCATAGACATCTAGGGCACATTAATTTCAAAATGCTCAAACAAACTGTTGAATTGTCAGAGGGAGTAAAATTGAAACCTTGTAGCAAGTATTTACACTGTAATGCTTGTAGTCAAGAAAAGAGTAAGGTTACTCCAGCAAACAGACTTAATGGGTTTAAGACCAAAAAACCTTTAGACGTTTTTTTTGATGACATAATTGGTCATAAGAAACCAAGTTTAGGAGGTGCCTGTTATATTTTGAGTATTATGGACCATTACTCACGATATGGTTTCTGCTATCTTATGAAAAACAAAACAGAAACATTCCAACATTTCTTTAACTGGCTAAGGTTTGCTGAGAGAAAAATGAAAAGTAAAGTAATTACTTTAGTAACTGATAATGGGACTGAATTTGTTCACAAAAGATTCCAAAATATGTTGAAATTGACTGGTGTTGAGCATAAACGTTCTGCACCTTACAGACCACAACATAACTCGTTTATAGAGGGCAAACATTACAAGCCATGGCTCGCACTATGTTATCTGATTCAGGTTTACCTGAAACACTGTGGGGTGAGGCCATAATGTGTACCAACCATGTTTTAAATAATGTAGTTAATACAACAACTGGTGAATTGCCATTCACTTGTTGGCATGGCAGAAAACCAAATTTAAGTTACCTACACACATTTGGAGCTCCAGCATGGGTGCATATTCCCTCACAAGTAAGAATGAAAGGGCAACATAGAGCTAAGAAATTATTTTTTGTGGGTTATGAGGCCAACCATAGATCATTTAGATTTTGGGATCCAGGCACAGCTCATGTTTATTGTACTGCTAGTGCAAAATTTCCTGAGCACTTGGATGGGATAAACTGGAACAGGAATCCAGTAATGATATTATTGACACCCAAATAGTCCCTAAAGATGATATCAGTAAACAACAAATAGCCATTAAAGAGGAAGAACAGGAAGAAGTAGGAGAACGGGTACAGGAAGAAATAGAAGAACAGGAGGAGGTGGCATAGGAAAGTCCACCAGTAAGCTCTGTATTACCAAGATGTTCAACCCGAGTAACATGACCACCTGATAGATATCAGGCTAGTGTTGTATGTCAAGTGAATACAGTTCCAAGTAATTATAGTGAACTGAAAATGCATCCTGCTAAGGATCAGGCTGCTTGGCAGAAAGCAGTGGAAAAGGAACTGGAATCATTAAAAAGACTGGAGGTATATGAAAACGTTAAGTTACCACCAGGTAAACATATCATAGGATGTAAATGGATATATAAACTAAAGACAGGTGTAGATGGGACTGTTACCCATAAAGCCAGGCTAGTAGCACAAGGGTTCAATCAGACAGCAAATGACTATGATGAGGTATTTGCACCTGGTCTGAAAGCTACTACATTAAGGGCAGCATTAGTGTGGGCAGCTAAGGAGAAATACATTGTAAATCATTTAGATGTAGAAATGGCATATCTGCATGCACCGTTGCAACACACTATATATTTAAAGAAACCTTTAGGTCTCAAAAATGATAATACTGATAATAATGATTGCTGGAAATTGAAAGAGTCTTTATGGTTTGAAGCAATCAGGATATGAGTGGAACCAATGTATAGTTAAAGAATTGACTAAAATAGGCTTTGTAGCTGGCATGGCTGATCCATGTTTATTTAAAAGAGAAAGTTATGGTATAATTTCATTATTGCTATTATTTACTGATGATATAGCATTAATCACCAAAACTGAACAAGAAGCTACTGAGATAATTTCACTATTGGAAAAGAAATTTAAGATAAAACAATTAGGAGAAATCAAACAATATCTTGGTTTAAAGATAGATAGAATAGAGGAGGATACAAGATCTCACAGGCAGATAAAATTAACCAATTACTAAAAAGTTTTAAAATGCAACTTTGTAAACCAGCTAAAACACTAATGAGCCAGAAGTTTAGCCATAGTGATGTTCAAAGTCCTGTTTTTGATAAGAACATTTATCAGTCTTTGATTAGTAGTTTATCTTATCTCAGTAATTGGTCAAGGCCAGATATTGCTTACTGTGTTAATTGATTAGCGAGATTTAGCGCTGAGCCGACTGAAAGGAACTGGCAAGCTGCTAAACATGTGTTAAGATATCTGAAACAGACAATGCATTATGCATTGTATTTGGAGCCAAAAGATGAATTGAATTTGACTGCATATGCTGATGCAAGTTTTGCTACAGACATAAATACACGAAAATCTACATTGGGTACTGCTATATTATTGGGAAAAGCATTGATTGGATGGAGATCTATTAGACAGAAACATCTAAGTTTGTCAACAATGGAGGCTGAATTCTCATGTTTGTCTTTATTATGTACAGATTTAGTTTTGTACAAACAATTATTAATTGATATGGGAATTAATGTAACAGATCTTATTGTTATTTACGAAGATAACCAATCAGCAATGCAGATGGCTTCAAATATTACTGTTAAAACAAGAACTAAAAACACAGATTTAAGATATTTAAATGTGAGACAATGTGTGCAAAGTGAGATGATTAAGCTGGAATACTGTATGTCAGAAAACAATATAGCAGATCATTTTACAAAGGCCCAAGGCTCTATAAAACATAAGGCGTGCTGTGAAGATTATGGACTTAGAATGTAAGATTATATATATTATCTTACCCAAAAGGGGAGAATGTTAGGAATATAAGTCACCTAACAGGTATTTGGGTTAGAAATATATAAACCAGAATAAATATTTTAGTACTATATCTTTAAGGGAATGCAAGAGCATGCAATTGGGTTTCTCAAACAGCCATAAGATGGAGCCAGAAACCTGGGTTGTTTAGTCTTAATCTCAGAAGAGAGTGTGTCTTCGTCTCTGTTTCCTTCTGTTGGAAATATTGCCGTTGCTCCATTTCTTCTAATTGACTGATATTACTGGATTTAATGTAAGTCTGACACTGAACTGTTTTTGACACTGGAATTTGATATTTGGATTATCCCTGGATGAAAACTGACTGATTTTACCTGTGAATGATTTTGGACTGCTTATTTTGGACTTTGCTTAAACCTTTCTGGAAGTAAAAACCTACATTTACTGTACAGTGTATCTGTGTGCTCTGTGTGTATTATTCCAACACTACTCTCTATACGTCTCCCTATATGCGCTCATTCTCCTAACGGAGAATTACCTCAACACCCAGCATCAACACAAAGGCCAGAAAAAATGGCCTCAATAACTATCTTATTTTATTTATTTTATTTTATTTGTCAAACATGTACAAGATAACAAGTATGGGTATGAACATAAACATGAACAAAGGAAGTAAATACACAGAAATGCGGACAGTAAGATAGTACGTACACTAGGGCACTGATGCACAGTCCCTTTAAGGACCTCTTAAGAATGGGGTGAGGTCCAAAGTAGACAGTTTGAGATTGAAACTCTGAGGGTTTGAGGCTGTAACAACAGTCGAGTAGAGCATTCTAGGCATTGACCATTCTGTTGCTGAAGTCATATTTTCTGCAATTGAGTTTGAAGTGGTTTGCCTTGAGTTTGTATCAATTGTTTGCCCATGTAGTTGAAGCCGAAGAAGTCATTGACAGGCAAGATGTTATAGCAGACAATTTTGTGTACTATGCTTAGATCGGACTGCAGGTGGCGCAGTACCAGATTGTCCAAGTCCAAAATTTTAAGCCTGGAGGTGTAGGAAATTCTATTGTGAATAGAGGAGTAGAGTACTCTTCTCAAGAAATACTGTGAACCTGCTCAAGCATGTTAATGTCCAATATACAGTGTGGGTTCCAGGCAGACAAGCTGTATTCAAGAATTGGTCTGGCAAAGATTTTGTATGCCCTAGTTAGCAATTCAATGATACTAGAGATATTAGGTTAATAACTGTTAATGCCTTTTGGGCAATGCTGTTACAGTGAGCTCTAGGGCTTAATGTGAGCCGCAAGATATCTTCCATAATAAGTATATTCTGTCTTCTAACTGTTGCTTCTCTGCTGCTAGGTCAATTTACTTCTTTCAGCTGTCATGACAATGATGGGAGGGGGATCTTGGAGGGGAAGAAGGCTGGAGGTGTTTTGCATTCCTTTGCTGGGTTAGCAAGGGAGGGGAGATTCTTTTCTTTAACTTTCCATTTCTTGGCTAGCCTCTGTCCCCTTTTTCGCAACTGTGAACTTTTATCAAAATATGTCAAGGTCAACTGACAAGAAGCCTCCACCACCTGGAGATGACCACATGATCATATTCAGAAATTTTAATTGGAAGAATCATTTGAACTTTGGGGGGTGGGAGCAATTCTATTCCTTTGTATATGTGCTCTACCCGCCAATTTCTCAGTTTTGGAATTGGATCTGTAGTTTCCACTTTATTTTCCAGTAAAGGGATAACTTTGCTCTACCCCATTAAGTCTGAGTATTTCTTTCTTGGGATCTAAAGGGAACACAGACTGACATTATTCCAAAACTCCCACATCAATCCATCCGGAGAAAATAGAACTTTTCTTCCAAGGGGGTTTCATCTCATGTCAGCTCCAGCCAGCGATGAAGATGACCAGGGAGCTGCGGGCGGGGCAGTCGATGCTGCTACCAGAGATGCCGGCTGCTGACCTGCTGGCCGACCTGACTCTGGAAGAAACCCCAGCTGAGATGCCCAGATGGTCGTTGGGGGTTGGTTGGAGAGACCCCCCTCCTCCCAGAATCACTGTAAGATGAAAAGGTGTGAGGGAACGGCTGTGGCAAGAGGGGGAGGAGATGGAATGCAGGCTGGATCAAGCCGGGAAATTCCTTATGGACGTTTCTGAGAGGCTTGGCATGGCTCCAAGGTATGAGGGGGAAGAGGGAGCGAGGTCAGCCTGGGGAAGTTGAGCTACCCTCGCCCCCCTAGCCCAGCCTATGCCGGCGCAGCCACCCACCACCGCCTGGGGAGCCCCAGCAATAGGTGTGGTTCCTGGAAGATGCCACCTGCCCCCCCCAGATGTGAAGTTTGGAGGAAATCCCAGAGATTTGGGGGGTTTTCTGGTACAAGTCGGGAGCTATATGGCAGAATTTGAAAGGGAGTTCACCTCTGAAGCAGCCAAAGTGAGATGTGTTACCAGAACCCTGGAAGGGATGGCAGCAGACTGGGTGGTGACTTTGTACGATGATAACTCCCCCCAACTGCGGAGCCTCAATGTTTTCATGACTGCATTGAAGAGAAGGTTTGAGGACCCTCTGGCAGAGAGAAGGGCCAGGATCAGAATGAAGACCCTAGGCCAAGGGGGGAGATCGGTGGCAGACTACACCCAAGAATTCAGGCAGCTGGCATACCACATCTGAGGTTGGTCCCAGGGGGCCCTGGTAGAAGCCTACAAAGATGGCTTAAATGAAGATATATACCACACGTGCATCTCCAGAAGGGACTCACATGATTTGCAGTCATCGTACTTGCTGGCGGAAGAGGTGGATATTGATCTAACCTGAAGCAGACTCAGAGGAGGTCCCGCCTGGAGAAAACCGCTCCCCCCACATCTCCGAGAGACCTCCACTCCCCAAAAGGGAGGGATGGCAGCAAGAGCCAAGACCATGGCCTGCTTCCGTTGTGGGAAGGAGGGCCATCAGATGGCGGATTGCCGGGTCAAGACAGACCCACCGAAAGCGCAGGGCCCAGGGAGGAAGCCCGAAAACCCCTCAACCAATCCTCGTGAGACTGGGCTGAAGATAAGAAAGGTTGTAGAGGTTGCCCTTTCAGCGGGAGAGGAGCTGGGACCTCCAACCCCACTCGACGAGAATGAGACTGACTCGGAAGATGATGTCCCGGTAAGTCCTAACCAAGGGCCAATGACCATCCCAATCAAGTTAAGGGAGCCCACCTCTGGGACTGAGGGAGAGATGTTGGCCTTATTGGACTCGGGGTGCATGAGGTGTGTAATTAACATGAAAGTAGTTAAGGGTATGGGCATTGGACTGAGAACTTTAAGAACGCCCATATCTTTCTGCCAACTGGATGGATCTGTGGCAGGAGGTTGCCCCACACATTTTATAATGGAACCCCTAGAGATGACCATGGGAAACCACTGTGAGACCCTGTATTTTATTGTGGCCCCTGGGATGGAACAGCCTCTAATATTGGGACTACCCTGGCTCCGGAAGTGGAATCCCCACATGAACTAGAGAGAGGGGTGGATACGTATCTGCACCGATCGGCTACCAGAAGGGGAGGAGCAACCCTATCCAGAAGGGGAGGAGAAATCCCATCCGAAGCCGCAGGTTCCGGTCAAGACAGCTTCCACAGGTGCCGAATGCGTGGAAGGGGAGGAGAAAATCCCGAAGGAGTATTGGGACTTAAGAGAGGTGTTTAGTGAAGTGGCTTCCGACGAGCTCCCCCCTCATCGGTCAACTGATTCTAGTATTGAATTTCTACCAGGGGTAACGCTCCCGAAACCGAAGCTGTATTCGATGACCCCGGGGGAGCTGGAGGAACTGAGGGTATTTATCGACAAGAACTTGCAACGGGGTTTCATCACACCTGCCAGACCTCGAGTGGTGGCCCCTGTGATGTTCCGTGAGAAGAAAGATGGCTCCAAATGTCTGGTGGTTGATTATAGAAACCTGAACGCAGTGTCCGTAGAGAACGTGTACCCCCTCCCTCTGATGAAGGACATGTTAGCCCATCTGGCACGGGGAAGATTTTCACAAAGTTGGACTTGAGGGAGGCGTACTACCGAATCCGGATTAAAGAGGGAGACGAGTGGAAGATTGCATTCAGTTGCCCGATGGGTTGTTTCCAGTTCAATGTTCTCCCTTTCAGCCTACAAGGGGCACTTGCTGTTTTCATGCAAATGATCAATCAAGTGCTTCACGAACATTTATACAAGGGGGTTCTGGTATATCTTGATAATATTCTTATCTACACGGAGACTAGAGACGAACATGTGAAACTGGTACGCTCTGTGCTGCACAAGCTGAGAGCCACCAAATTGTATGCCAAACTATCCACGTGTGAGTTCCATCAAGAAAAAATTGACTACTTGGGATATCGTATCTCCCCTGAGGGCATTGAGATGGACCCAGAGAAAGTGCGAGCCGTATTGGACTGGGCCCCACCGAGAACCCATAAACAGCTTCAAAGTTTTCTTGGATTTGCTAACTTTTATCGGCAATTCATCCCGTCTTTTGCTAAAATAACCATGCCCATCACCAACCTCCTGAAACAAAGGGGGAATTGAAACCAGCCAACCATTGAATTGGACCATGGAGTGCCAAGCTGCATTTGAAAAGCTTAAAAGACTTTTTGCTGCAGAACCAGTACTGAAACACCCAGACATGGACGGCCCTTTCGTGATCCAAGCTGATGCGAGTGATGTGGCGGTGGGGGTGGTCTTACTTCAATTAAACGAGACAACCGTGTGCTTACACCTCTCGTAAATTGACTGACACTGAAAGGAGATGGGCCGTTTGGGAGAAGGAAGCGTTTGCAGTCTGTTGGGCCTTACTAGCTTGGAGGCACTTTCTGGAAGGAGCGAAACACCCATTTGAAGTATGGACTGACCATAAAAATCTGGAAGCTTTAAAAATTCCTCAGAAGCTATCCCCTAAGCAAGTTAGCTGAACTCAGTTTTTCAAGCGATTCAATTTCTCCTTGAAAAATATACCGGGGGGGGGGAATTTTTTGGCAGATGCTTTATCTAGAATGCCTCAATACAACAGTACCCGTAAAGAAGTGATAAGGCCTATCGTGTCCACTACACAACTGGCTGCCCCTGTAGTTACCCGTGCGCAAAAAAGAAACCAGGAGAGGGATCTGTCCACTGATCTAATGGAACGGTTTAAGGAGGCTTTGAAGACGGATGAGTGGTTTCTGGCAAATGCGAATAACTGCACCGTTCGAGATGGTCTAGCCTGGATGGGGGCGAAGTTGTATGTACCTCAAAACTTGAGAAGCCACATATTGCAACAAACTCATGATTCCAAGGTGGCTGGTCATTTTGGGTTTGTGAAGACCCTACATTTGGTGAAACGGCAGTTCTGGTGTCCTTCGTTGAAAAAGGACATTGAGACTTATGTAGCGAACTGTCTGGTTTGCGCTTCAGCAAAAAGACCTCCTGGTAAACCACCAGGGCTGCTGCAAAATGTGGCCAGCCCAACCACTCCTTGGAAGGAAATTTCCATGGACTTTATAGTAGACCTACCCGAGAGCAGTGGACACACAGTCATTTGGGTGGTGACTGACTTGTTCTCCAAACAAACCCACTTCATCCCTTGCTTCAAGATCCCTTTGGCGAAGTCATTGGCCAGACTGTTCATTATTCATGTCTACAGATTGCATGGTGTACCTGAGCGAGTAGTTTCTGATCGAGGAGTCCAATTTACCTCGAACTTCTGGAGAGAATTTTTGAAAGCTCCGCCCAGCACCCCCAAACTAATGGGGCTTGTGAGAGAACTAACAGGGTGCTAGAGCAATACCTCAGATGTTACATAAATTATCAGCAAGACAACTGGGTGGATCTACTGCCTTTTGCGGAGGTAGCATACAATAACTCTGTTCACAGCAGTACGGGGTTTACTCCTTTCAAAATAGCAACGGGGCAAGATTTTGTGCCCATACCTGAACTACCTGGTGAAAACCCCAGTGTTCAGTCGTTGAGCGACTGGATATCTCAACTTCAACTTTTGGCCGGTCACCCGTAAAGCTTTGGATGAGGCGCACCAGTCTCATAAGAAATTTGCTGACAGAAAGAGAGCCCCACAGAGATCATATCAGGTGGGCGATAAAGTATTCCTCTTGACCAAGTATTTGCAGACCACCCAGAAATCAAAGAAGTTGGGTCCTAAGTATGTGGGGCCTTTTCCCATTGAGAGGATTGTAAATCCTGTGACTGTTCAATTGACTTTACCAAAGACTCTTCGTTGTATTCATCCAGTTTTCCACGCCAGTTTGTTGAAACCCGAGCATACCTGTGCCTTGAGACCAGCCCAGTCTGATCCCCCCGTACCATTGTTGATTGAGGGTGAACAACATTTCAAGATTAAAGAAATTTTAGACTCTAGGAAATGGAGGTGTTGTATCCAATATCTTGTAGCTTGGAAACATTTTCCTCCGCCCTATGCTGAATGGGTTAATGAGAAAGACATTAGGGCTCCTGAACTGCTCAAGAATTTTTATGCCAAATACCCTGATAAACCATAGAAATGTATATCAATGTTAATATATGATTATGCTATTTTTTCTTACAGGGACTAATGTCCTTCTTGTTTGAGATGAGTACTCCTGGGTCCTTGACAGAGTGAGGGTTGTCTATGAGATAATTTCTGCCCAATTTGTATTTGGTGTTCTGATTTTTATTGTCAATGTGTAAGACAGAGCATTTATTAGTTGAAATTTGGAGTTGCCAATTATGCAACCATTCTGACACATAGTCAAGATCACTTTGTAGAGCAGCAGCATTGCCAGTGGTGTTAAATAATGTTATGTCATTGGTAAAGAGGACGCAGACTTTTAATATGATCGCATAGGTTATTGATGTAAAGCAGAAAGCATGTGGGTCCTAAAACCCTATCTTGGGGGACACCACTGTTAATTGTGCCAGATTTGATAGGGCCCTCCTTATTTTGACTATTTGTTGCCTGTTTGACAGGAATGTGGCTATCCATTTGTGCAGGGATCCAGAGATGCCATAAGAACATAGTTTAAACAGTAGTTTGTCGTGCACCACTGAATCAAAGGCTTTGCAGAAGTTTATGTAAATTGTGTCTATTGCTTTACTTTGGTCAAGATGTGTGATTCCAATGTTTCTGCAGTGTAGGAGTTGCAGATTACAGGACAATTTTTTCTGAAACCATGCTTGTTAGAAAGCAGGTTGTTTGTTTTTAAGTGGAGGGTGATGGATTGATTTATAATTGATCCCAAGACTTTACAGATGATGCAACACAGTGAGATTGGTTTGTAATTTTCTACTAGACTAGGCTCTCCCTTTTTGAAAATAGGTATGATTGTAGCTAATGACCATAAGTTAGGCAAGGAGCTGGTTCTGAAAGATATCTCATAGATTGTGCATAGAAGTTTGGCTAGGGCAATGGCAAGCTTTTTCAAGAAGTAGGCACATAATCCATCAGGCCAAATAGATAAAGATGGCTTGAGGTTGTGAGGTGCCATTTCAACATTATCTACTGTAAAATCAATATGTAGTAAATCATTATGGTACGAGTAAGAAATGGGGGGCAGCAACTATTGCTATCAACAAAGACTTGGCTGAAGAACCTATTGAAGAGCTTGACCTTAACAGCTTCATCATTACACTCTTTCCCATTAGGCCCTTTTAGGGGTGGGATAGTTTTCAAGTCTTTAAGTTTGGTGTTTACAAAATTGTAGAAAGCTTGGATAGATTTCAATTTTAACAACTCTTCCTCCTGTTTGCAATGGTAATTGGTGCATTCTGCCTTTATCTGGTGGCATAAGGCTTTGTAGTGGTTTTTAAAGTAGCCAGTTTTTTTTCTCACCAAAGAGATTTTTTGGGGGGATTGTAATTTTCTTGTTGTTATGGGTAATTTGTTTTTGGCTTTTTGGCTTTAAAGGGTTATTTTTGGTACATAAAGGTTAATGACTCTATTGACTTTGAGCAAAAAAGTGTTGCAGTATCACAACCTATGAACAAAAGGTGCCAATCAAGGGATGTGAGGTTGGCAGCTATGAGATCATAGTTGACTTTTAAGTATAATGTAAGTATAATTTGGAGTCACATCATTAAGATCCTCCTTGCAAGGACACAAATTGGGACAAAAATCAATCGTACTGTGATCACTGTTGGAAAAAGATTATTTAACTTTTAGGCCATAAATTGAGTTTAAGCTATTGCAGAAGATGAGATCCACTGTCAGAAAATTTCTCCTTATTTCTAGTTTGAATCTCTCCTTGATTGGTTTCTATCCATTATTCCATGTCTGACCTTCAAGTGCATTGGAAAATAGCTCTCTGTGGCAACCACTCAGATATTGGAATGTTGTTCTCATGTCTCCCCTGATCCTTCTTTTCACTAAACTAGTCATGCCCAGTTCCTATAACTGTTCTTCATATGTTTTAGCTTTCAGTCCCCTAATCATCCTCGATATTCTTCTCTGCACTATTTTTTAGAGCTTCAACATCCTTTTTATAGTGTGGTGACCAAAACTGGATGCATTCTAGGTGTGGTCTTACTAAGATTTTGTAGAGTAGTATTAGTATCTTACTTGATCTTGTTTGTATCCCTCTGTTAATGCAATTTAGGATTGCATTAGCTTTTATGACTGCTGCTGCACATTGTTGCCTAATATTTAGCTGGTTGTCTACTAAGATTCCAAAATCCCTCTCATAGTTACTGCTATTAAGCCTGGTTTCACCCAGTCTAGATGTGTACTTTTGGTTTTTCTTGTCTAAATGTAAGACTTTATTTTTTTCTACATTAAATTTCATTTTGTTAGATAGGGCCCAGTGTTCAAGCCTATCAAGAAAACCAAGACCAGAGCAGAATATAGAAAAAACAGAGGAAAGAATAGAGTTGATAAAACAACAAATGAATCCAAACTTCCGGTTGTGGCATCTCGTAGAAGCGGAGAAGAGGAACAGAGCATCGTTCTAAATGCCCAAATTTTTGCAATCAGCAGCTCATAGGAGTGAAGTTGGATCCTGGAGGGACCAGCAATAAAGAGGAGAACATTCGGAGATGTTGGGGAGAGCTGTGAATCCCCGATGCTGTAAGAAAAAATCCTGAAAACTGGCACAAAAGAGGACAATCTCCCTAATCAGAACCAGAGATGTGGCTGCCTGACTGGCCGATGAAGGAAGTAAAGAGTGAAAAGCAATGAGATTAGCAATGGAAAAGTGAGATAAAAGGAAAGTACTTGAGTGGATTTGTGATAATGTAAGAAGAGGAAAGCTCCGAGATGAGAGATAAAAGCAGGCAGCAGATTTGCCGGTAGGAGCATTTATGGTAGATTGAGTGACTGATTTTCATGCTGAGAGACTGACAGGCGATAGACGGGGGAAGAGAAAGAAGAGAAGATACAGTTTTCCCCTTTTTTCTATGTGTGCACAGTGGAGAGAGAGAGATTGGCAGAGGTGAGAACTGTAAAAGACATGCAGTGAGAAGGCGAAACAAAAAGAACGAAGAGCTATAGTGACTGTGCACTTTTGAAAGAAGACATCTTGAGACAGGAAGCTGCTGAGTGGAATAAGATCAGAGGTTTTTGTATTTGTATTTGTGGACAATGGAAGTGAAAGGAGAGAAACAAATTTTGACTATCTGAGACTACTGAAAGAGGAGAATTGGCAGTGGTAAGAACTGTGAAGGACGTGAAGGATGTGTACTGAGAAAGTGAAGTAGAAGAAATGACGAGTGAACTGGCACAGAAAATTAGAAATTCTAAACAGAATTACTTTGAAGATGCAAATAAACCAGGTAGATGGCTACCATATAAATTGAGAAAGGAGAAGGAATCAAGAAAAATATTGAAGCTAATAGATGATCAAGGCCAAGTTTGTTATGGTAATAAGGAGAAAAAGGAAATTATTCGAGATTTTTATGGGCAACTATATAAACAAGAGAATATTGATGAGGAAAAAGTCAAACAGTATCTACAGAATGCTAACTTACCGAAGATACCTAAGGAGACTGAAGAAATGCTAGAAAGCAATATAACAATAATGGAATTAAATGAAGTACTTAAGAAACAAAATAATGGGAAAGCACCAGGTCCAGATGGGCTTCCGGCAGAATTCTATAAAACATTTCAAGAATCATTAAGCATCCCACTGTTAGAAGTTATGAATGAAGTTATGTCAAAGAAGATGATACCCAAAACATGGTCAGAGGCTTATATTACACTTATTCCAAAAGAAGAGGCTGACCCACTGCAAATTAAGAACAATAGACCTATTTCTTTATTGAATGCAGACTATAAAATTTTTGCTTCAATTTTAGCAGAAAGACTTAAAAAATATTTAAATAATTTTATCCACCCAGATCAAAATGGATTTCTGCCAAAGAGACAAATCAGAGACAATGTGAGAGTAATCTTGGATACTTTGGAATACTATGAGGCTCATCCTGAAAAGCAAATGGCTTTGATATTCCTAGATGCTCAAAAGGCATTTGACAACGTGAACTGGATATTTATGTTATTACTATTGGAACAGATGGGTTTTGCCAGAAAATTTATTCAAGAATAGAAGCCATATACAATAAACAGACAGCAAAGGTAATGACAGAGGGAGAACTTACAGATTTTATTAATATAAGAAAAGGCACAAGACAAGGGTGTCCCCTATCTCCTTTGCTATTTGTGTTGACTTTGGAAGTGTTGAATAGAAATATTAGGGAAGATAAAAGTATAAAAGGAATGAAAATTAAAAAGGAAGAATTCAAACTACAAGCTTTTGCTGATGATTTAGCTTTTATTCTGGAAGACCCGCTAGAAACAGCTCCAAAGTTATTGGAAAAGATAGAGACATATGGTGAGATGGCTGGTTTGAAAATAAATAAAGATAAAACAAAGATTTTGACAAAGAACATGTTACTGAGACAAAGAGAAGAACTGGCAGACCTTTTGAAAATCCAAGTTACAAATAAGGTTAAGTATCTGGGGATATATTTGACAGCAAGATGTAGCACATTAAAAGAGAATAGTTATATTAAACTCAAACAACAGATAGCTACAGACTTGAAGAAATGGGAAAACTTGCAATTGTCATTAATAGGGAGAATTTCAACAATTAAGATGAATATTTTACCCAGAATTCTATTTCTGTTTCAAACAATACCAATTAGGCTTGGAAAAGACTATTTTGAAGATTTAAATAAAATCATGTTTATATGGCAAGGTAAAAAAGCGAGAATAAAGCTAAAGCTTTTGCAAGATGCTAGAATTAGAGGAGGTTTTGGCCTGCCTAATTGGGAATTGTATTATCAAGCTGCAAGTTTGATGTGGGTCAAAGAATGGATAACATTAAGAAAGCATAGATTGTTGACATTAGAAGGGCATGATTTGCTGTTGGCTGGCATGCTTTTTTATGGTATAAGGGAACTAAAACACAGGGTTATTTTAGAAGACATTATATACAGGAGTCTTTGTGGTTAAATTGGGAGAAGATAAAAAAACAATGGTTTGGTTATCGACTATTGAAACATTTTCCTATCCTATAATTTATAAGAAGGAACAAACAGTTAGATATGGGGAACTCTTGGATGAAAAGGGTGGACTTAAATCAATCCAAAACTTAGAGGAACAAGGTATAAGGATGAATTGGTTTTCATATGCGCAAATACATTCAAGGTATGATGAAAATTTTAAAACAGAGGGATTCTATGACAAACAGACTGATTTAGATAAGATCTTGATAGGTACTGATGAGAAGGTGATTAAAAAATTATATGGTTATTTACTGGGAATTAAATTAGAGGAAGAACAAGTTAAAGAAATGATGATTGTTTGGGGGAAATATTTTGGATATGGGATTGATTTAGAGAAATGGCAAAAATTGTGGTCTCAAAATTATAAAATGACAATGTCAACAGCATATAAAGAAAACTTGTATAAGATGTTTTACAGGTGGCACTTTCCCCCGACAAGAATAGCAAGAATGTTTAAGAACAAATCTGAAAAATGCTGGAAATGTCATCAGATACCTGGCTCATATTACCATATGTGGTGGACTTGTCAGGACGCGAGAAAATATTGGACTAAAATTCGCACATGGTTGGAAAAAATGACAAAGAAACACATAGACTTGAAACCAGAGATCTTCTTATTGGGAATTTTACCTGATACATATAGTAAAGATTTGAAATACCTGATTGTAAATGTATTAACAGCGGCTAGGATTGTATTTGCTAAAAATTGGAAGAATGAGAAAATACCATTCCAGGAAGAAATTATTAAGAAAATATTGGAATGTGCTGAGATGAGTAGATTGAAATTTGAAATTAGAGAGCAAGAGGATAAACAATTTTATGAAATTTGGGATCTTTTTTATCAATGGCTAGATGATAAAATACGATAATAGGATATTGACACTATATTTATAAAGGGTTTTTAGGATTGATTTGGTATGATTATATGATTTGTTACAGAATAAACTGTTTAAAGTATTGTTATCTCATAAAGCATGAATGATTAAAAGTATAGTCAAAAATTTCTTTTTTTTTTTTTAGTGATATTTGGATATACAAGTTTGGATTGACAATATGAGTTGTTATGTAACATAATTGTAATTGAGACTATAAAATGAATGCACAAAACTGATGAACCAACCGAAACACTGGATGTACATATGAGAGTTGATGTTTTAATGTTTTGTTTGTCTTGTTTGTTTGTAGAAAATTAATAAAATTCTTTTCAAAAAAAAAAAAAGAAATGATGAGTGATGACTGTGCACTTTTGAAAGAAGACATTTTGAAATAAGAACTGCTCATTGAAGAAAGAAATTGAAGGTTTTGCAAATAGCACTTATAATATGTATACTTAATATATTTAATATATGTAATAGTCATAAAATAGGGATATAGATTTATTAGAACAACTATTGAATATTGAATAATAACAGGTTGAATATATTTAAATAAGAAATAATATTCTGGTAAAATTAATATCATTTTTTCCCCTCCCCTATTTTTGGAACCTTTTTTAAATATAAATAAGTGTTAGGAATATAAGTCACCTAACAGCTATTTGGGTTAGAAATATATAAACCAGGATAAACATTTTAAAGCTGTAACTTTAAGAAAATGCAAAACTGTAATTAGGTGTGGTTTCTTAAATGGCCATAAGATGGAGCCAGAAACCTGGTTTGTTTAGTCTGTGTCTCAGAAGAGAGTGTGAGTGTATCTCTGTTTCCTTCTGTTGGAAAGTATTGCCGTTGCTCCATTTCTTCTAATTGACTGATATTACTGGATTTGATGTAAGTCTGATACTGAACTGTTTTTGACACTAGAATTTGATATTTGGATTATTCCTGGATTGAAAACTGACTGATTTACCTGTTAATGACTTTTGGACTGCTTATTTTGGACTTTGCTTAAACCTTTCTGGAAGTAAAAACCTACATTTACTATACAGTGTATCTGTGTACTGTGTGTGTATTATTCAAACACTTCTCTCAAATACGTCTCCCTGTATGCGCTCATTCTCCTAACGGGGAATTACCTCAACAATAAGAATCTCTATACTTGTAACTGTGGTGAGAATGAAGGTGGATTTATAGTGGATTAACTTAGATACTGTGTCTAGGATTTTCTAAGTATTCTCTTAAAATTTATATATAATGAATTGATCATATTAATTAATTAATTTAGATTCTAGTGTACTGATTATTGATTACTGATTATATTTGATTATATTTGGCAATTAATTATTAGAATTTATATTTGATATTGTGTTGCAAATACAAGACATAGTAGAAGGTTAGCAATTAACTGAGCAGTTACTAAATCAAATACAGGATAGGAGAGATTTTATTGTAAAAGCATAATACCAGATAAGATAAAACAAAGACAATGAGGAGTATTCTCAATAGTGCTATTTGATGGTAGATTGGAAGACTCTTCTACAAGCCCTGAAAATGACAATGATGACTACAACTGTAAAAACAGGAAAGAAGATGACAGCAACTATATCTTCCCCATTAGGACAAAGGTCCCTAAATACGATGTTAGCTATAGAGAAGCCAAGTTCCACATTACAGACAGTACACTCAACTCTAACTATGATGCAAGGGATGATGGTGAGGACTCAAGAACTTATAGCAAGGAACCATGAGGACCTGAAAACCAAAATGAAGAATGATATAGGAGGAGTGAAAAATGACATACAGAAACTGGATAACAAAATTGAAATAATGCAAGAAGTGATGGCAAACAATGAACAGAAACTGATAACCATGGAAGTCAGAACTGAATGTGTGGAAAAGAAATTAAAGGAGACAGAACAGAATTGAAAAGTATTGTATTGTGAACTTTGGGAATCAGTGGTCCATTTGGAATTGGAGAAAGCAGCATTCTTCCTCGGGTTAAGCCTGGTCCCCCAACCAATGTTAAGGAAACACGCTAAACAGAATGTGCAGCATTAGTCAGTTAGGCAGACAGGTAAATGTGTGAGATAAGTTTGTATGTTAGTTAACATTCAGTAAAAAGTGTGCTATCAAAATATAGTTTATTCCATTTAAGAGTTATAGCATAGTCAAAAAACAGTCCATTAGTCATGTATCATTCAGTCAGTCCATTCAGGGATTCTCAATTTGCAAAGTCCGTGTTGTGTGTTCAATGTCAGTTCACTTACAATAAATCAGTTCGTATTATCTCTTCTCACCGTTGAGAAAAATCAACACTCCTTTCTCTCTCCCATTCCAGTAGGAAAAAAAACGCAGTCAACAATCCATCCAGTAATTAGGGATCATTAAGCCAGAGAGCAAGCTGCCGTTGTCTTGCTCCTTTTATGGTGCTTATACAACCACACCCTTAATTACATTCTTGTAGTTAAAGTTACACACACTTTAACCAACAAACCATGATAACTTATTTATTATTTTACCTAAACCAGTTAGGGTAAACAATGTTATCCCTAACATTCTCCCCTTTTGGGTAATAATAATAATATAACCATTTACACCTTTAAATCATAGTTGTTACAACTCTCTTTAAACTTGACTACACCTTGAGCTTTTGTAAACTGGTCTGCAATGTTTTCTTCCGTCATGCAGTACTCCAGTTTAATTAGGCCATTCTTCACAGATTCTCTAACATTTAAGTATCTTAAATCATTATGCTTTGATCTAGTTTTTACAGCAATATTAGTAGCTAACTTTATGGCTGCCTGGTTGTCCTCGTACACAATAATGAAATCTTTAACAGTTACACCCATGTTTAATAATAACTGTTTGTACAGAATTAAGTCAGTGTATAGTAATGACAGACATGAAAATTCCGCTTCCATCGTGGACAAGCTGATATGCTGTTGTCTGATTGACCTCCACCCTATTAGTGTCTTACCAAATAATATAGCCATTCCAGATAATATAGCATAGGCACTAAGAATCAAATCACCCTTTGGCTCTAAATACAATGTATGGTGCATTGTTCCTTTAAGATATCATAAAATTCTCTTTAATGATTGCCAATGACATTGATGAGGATCTGCATTAAATTGCGCCAGCTGATTAACGCTATAAGCAATATCTGGCCTTGACCAATTGCTGATATATGATAAGCTACCAATCAAAGATTGATATATGGATTTATCAAATTTGGGACTTTGAGCATCAGTTTGGCAAACTTCCTGACTCATTGGAGTTTTTGCCAGCTTACAAAGTTCTATTTTATACGTTTTAATTAATTGGCAAATTTTATCTTCTTGAGATATCTTAAAACCATTTTTTGTTTTGTTAATTGTCAATCCTAGATACCTTTTAATCTCACCTAAATACTTTAATTTTATCTTTTTAGCTAATAATGATATAATCTCATTAGCTTCATTATTAGTCTTAGTTATCAAAGCAATATCATCTGTAAATAATAACAATAATGACACCATTCCATTATTTTCTCTTTTAAACACACATAGATCTGCTAAACCAGATTTAAATCCTATATTGTTTAACTCTTTCACAATATATTGGTTCCATTCATAGCCAGATTGTTTCAATCCATAAAGACTCCTTTTGAGTTTCCAACAATCATTACTATTTAATTTATTGTCTTTTATAATAACTGGCTTTTTCAAATATATAGTGTGCTGCAATGGTGCATGCAGATAAGCAGTTTCTACATCTAAATAGTTAATGATATAGTTTTTCTTAGCTGCCCACACTAAAGCTGCTCTCAAGGATGTAACTTTAAGACTTGGTGCAAAAACTTCATCATAATCAAATGCAGTTTGATTAAATCCTTGAGCTATCAACCTAGCCTTATGGGTAACAGTCCCATTATTTCCTGTTTTTACTTTGAATATCCATTTGCACCCAATGGACTTTTCTCCTGGAGGTAATTTGGCATCTTCATATACTTTCATTAACTTTAATGAATTTAGTTCCTTTTCCATTGCCTTTTGCCAATTCTCCTGATCCTTAGCAAGATACATCCTAAGTTCATCTACACTAGTTGGAACTTTAGTTACTTGGCAAACTACACTTGCTTGATACCTATCAGGTGGTCTAGTTATAAGTGTAGAACGTCTAGGTATTACAGGACTTACAGGTGGACTTCCTTTACCACCTGTTCTTGATTATCTAACTCTTCCTGATCAACTGTTTCCTCTTGTTCTGGTCCTATTTGTTCTTCGTGGACTTCTTCTTTTATTGCACTCTTCTTATAACTAGTCTGTTCTTTTTGCCCTTTGTAGGGTTTAATAATTACATCATTATCTAAATCTTGCTCTAATCTATTCCATCCTACATGTTCTAGGAATTTTGCACTAGCACTGCAGTAAACTCTAGATGTACCTGGTTCCCAGAATCTATAAGATCTGTGATTTGATTCATATCCTACAAAAAATAATCTTTTAGCTCTATGCTGTCCTTTGTGTCTGAGTTGTGTAGGGATATGCACCCATGCTGGTGCTCCAAATGTGTCATGTAACTTAAATCAGGTTTCATACCATGCCACAGTGTGAATGGTAATTCACCTGTTGTTGAATTAACAACATTATTTAATATATGATTACCACACATTATTGCTTCTCCCCACAATTTGTCAGGTAATCCTGAATCAGACAACATAGTACGAGCCATTGACTGCAGTGCTTGGCCTCGTCTCTCTATAAAGGCATTATGATGTGGCCTATATGGTGCAGACTTTTATGTTGAATACCTGCCATTCTAAGTCTACTTTGGAATTTATTATTTGTAAATTCCACACCATTATCTGTTATAAGAGTTACTGCGGTATCTGCCATCCCGCATTAGATGGGCGCCTCATGAGAGGGAGCAAAGGAGGAAGAAACGACACGAGACGAGGTTTCTCGGGATGAGCGCGCGCCAAATGCCTCGGCACTGGCTCTTTTATTATGCTTTTTCACAGGGGGGTGAAATACTTCAAAGCCCAAGATAATCAAGACATATATGAATTATAATAGTTTAGGTCAGCAGGAATACATATGATTAATAATAGCTCAAGGTTAGTTAAGATAACAGGGTAGCAGGGTTAGAATATCATTTTGCATTGACAGCTGCTTAATTCCCCTTTTCTTATGCGTGTCTGGCAAAGATAACTGAAAAGACAGAAGTCTAATGTTTATACAAGAAAGCTAAATCATTACAATGCTAGGATAGTATATGGCTGCACTGATACAAGTTGCAATCATATGAATAATACATAGTTACAACAAGTTACTAATTTCTTTTTAGTTTTTCTTTCTACAAATTTTAACCAATTAAAGAAATTTAGATACGTTTCAGTTTTGCTCTTCATCAAATAGCAGAACTCATATCTAGAATAGTGGTCCATTATACTTAGTATGTATCGAGCACCTCCTACACTTGGTTTTTTCGGACCTATTAAATCGGCAAATACAACCTCTAAAGGCTCTTTGGTAGTAAATCCATCAACTCTATTTGCCAGTATGACCTTGCTTTTGCTTTGATTGCAAGCAGAACATTGGAAATATTTATTACAAGGTTTCAAACTTATTCCTTTTGATAGTTGAACAGTTCTCTTAAGCATTTTAAAATTTAAATGCCCTAGCCATCGGTGTAACAAGTGAATACATTCATCATGAAGTTTCTTATTATCATAAACCGTGTTAGCCACCTCTAAACCATTATCATTTAACACATACAATTCACCTCTTAAAGATGCAGTAATTTTCTTATCTTCTTTTTCAATTATGCAGTTATCTCCCCTAAAGGTAACTACATATCCTAGTTTAACCAAAATTCTAACTGAAAGTAAATTAAACTTAAGTTGTGGTACATATAACATTTTTACATTCTCTTTTATGCAAGAACAATATGCTATACCTTGACCTTTAGCTTTCAGTTTCCAGCCATTGGCTAACGATATCTGCTGTGAACTCATGGACATTTTAACAAAATTTTTGTTATCATTTGTTATTCAGTGGGATGCTCCACTGACAACCACCCATAAATTATTTTTTACAGCTCCGTTACTATACATGGCTAACTCAACATTTTTATTTTTATTTTGATGACTTTTAGTATTCTGGCCAGCATTCTGGCGCTTTGCTTTTTTACAAAATCTTGCCAAATGTCCTCTGCCTCCACAATTAAAACACTTTTTAATTGCGTATGCAGTAGAAGATTCAATATCTTCTTTTTTAGGTTGCTCCCTCCTTAACTGATCTCTTTCAAGCCTTCTTCTGGCCTTTTCAATCAATCTGCCAGTGATATCAGTTAAAGTTAGGCTTTCCTGAGGCAAAATTTCAAGGGAAGTGACGTAGTTATCAAAACTTTCATCTAATGAAGACAGAATTATGTAGACTTGGTGTAGTTTAGAGAAAATAAGCTCTTTCTCGTGCAGTTCTTGAAAAATGCTTTTCATAGTATTCAAATGACTCAGCATATCACCATTCATTTGGAGATGCGTCCTGAAAAGCTTCCGTGTTAGATTTATGTGAGCACCAACGTTATCTCGGACATAAATCCTCTTCAGCTTCTGCCAACACCCAACAGCCGTTTGTTCTCCGCGGATATGAACAAGTTGCTGATCAGATAGTGTTTGTCCTATGATGCAAAGAGCTTGTTCATTCTTCTGCTTAAAGTCTTCTATCTTTTGACTATCTTCCTCAATCTCCGGATCCCATTCCTCTACGTTTGGTGGGTTTTCAATTATGTTCCACAGACCTTCTCTTCGTAGAAGTAGACTACATTTCATAGACCATGAAACATAGTTCATTCCATCCAGCTTGGATACAAGGGACAAACTTTGTAGATTGACTTGTGCCATGTTTTCTATGTATGGATATAAAACTATAATTAATAAAACACAGCTGTCTGTTTACTGTAACGTGTAACAACACAAAATCTCACTTTTTACATAAATCTGTTTTATCCTAGTTAAACTGACTTTGCAGCCTCTGGGCCCATAACCTTTGTTGAGCCTGGTCCCCCAACCAATGTTAAGGAAACACGCTAAACAGAATGTGCAGCATTAGTCAGTTAGGCAGACAGGTAAATGTGTGAGATAAGTTTGTATGTTAGTTAACACTCAGTAAAAAGCAGATACACTTGTGCTATCAAAATATAGTTTATTCCATTTAAGAATTATAGCATAGTCAAAATAACAGTCCCAATAGTCATGTATCATTCAGTCAGTCCATTCGGGGATTCTAAATTTGCAAAGTCCGTGTTGTGTATTCAATGTCAGTTCACTTACAATAAATCAGTCCATATTATCTCTTCTCACCATTGAGAAAAATCAACACTCCTTTCTCTCTCCCGTTCCAGTAGGAAAAAAACACAGTCATCAATCCATCCAGTAATTAGGGATCATTAAGCCAGAGAGCAAGTTGCTCTTGTCTTGCTCCTTTTATGGTGCTTATACAACCACACCCTTAATTACATTCTTTTTTTAAAAAAACAAATTTTATTAATTTTACAAAAAACAATACACAATCCAGGCATAACAACTTAAAAAATCTTTTCTAAAAAAAATAATAATAATTAAAGAAGAAAGCCAATAGAACATATAAAATAACTCCAAATTGTAATATCAATATTTACATTATCTATTTAACTTCATATCTTATCCAGACTTCTCCTTTTATCCAAATTATATTTCTTGCTTATTAAATTTTATTGCCTTTCATAAACATACAAAACACAAAACATAAACAAAACTAAAACATCTTTTCTGAAGGCTGCCTGATCCTGGGTTGAAACTCTTCACACAGACACAAATTCAAACATCTTATTCACTTTATATATCCTTCCATATCTTATTATCATTTTTTTTTTATAAACCAATTTTATCAATTTTACAAAAACAGTGCACAAACAATTAAGGCATAACAGCTTATAAATTCTTTTCTAAAAATAATAATAATAATAATTAAAGAAGAAAACCAATAGAACATAATGATTCCAAATTATAATATCAATATTTACTTTATTTAACTTCCTATCTTATCCCAGCTTCTCCTTTTCATCCAAATTATTTCTTGTTAATTAAAATTTTATTGCCTTTTATCAATATACAAAAAAAAAAACCATAACAAAACCTTTATATATCCTTCCATATCTTATTACCATTTTCTTTTCTTTTTTTTAAACAAATTTTATTAATTTTACAGAAAACACAGTAAAACAAACAAAACTAAACGATCTTTTCTGAAGGTTGTCTGATCCCGGGTTGAAACTCTTCACACAGACACAAATTCAAACATCATATTCACTTTATATATCCTTCCATATCTTATTATCATTTTCTTTTTTATATATATATGTAAACCATTTTTATCAGTTTTATATAAACAATGCACAAGGCATAACAGCTTATAAGTTCTTTTCTAAGAAAAAATAATAAAAGAAGAAAACCAATAGAACATAACAATTCCAAATTATAGTATCAATACTTTATCTATTTAACTTCATATCTTATCCCTACTTCTCCTTTTCATCCAAATTATTTCTTATTAATTAAATTTTTTTTGCTTTTTTTCAATATACAAAATCCAAAAAAAAAAATAACAAAACCTTTATATATCCTTTCATATCTTATTGCCATTTTCAATAATATTCTTTGTCTGTTCTATTTCCAACTATCCATTCATCTTTTTTCTTTTATTATACTTCTCCTATACACCAATTGGAGTAACGTCTATAACTCATTACCCTAACTTAAAAGTACTTCATATAACAATTTTTCTTGGGATTCTGTTTAATAGATGCTAAAATTATACAATGAATTTTATACTCTAAATACACATATAAAAAATACAATCTTATGTACCCTCCAGAATTCCTCTTTTATCCTAAATTAAATTCACCCATTGTCTCTGAATAAACTTTTTTTCTTTAGATCTTGCTTCCCCCCATTGAGGCTTCTCCTCCCCCCCTTTCTCTCTTGTTTATTCTTCTCCTTGCCCTTTTTACCCCTTTGTCTTTCCTCCTCCCTTTTCTTACTCCCTTTCCTTTGCTTTCTAACCTTGCCTCCACCTTTCCGCTCATTTTTCTCTTCTTTGGTTGTTTTTATAATTCTTAAAATCCCCTTTTTCTTATCCATTTTCTCCTCCTCCCCGGAAAGAACCCATTGTTCATCAAAGATGGCTTCTTCTTCCTCTTCTTCTTTGTCCCAGTCCTTCTGCTGCGTAGTCAACTTTTCATAAGTACATAACGCCATTTCTAAGAATTGAAATAAAGTGCCCAAAGTATCTTCCTTTTTATATTTTTGATATTCAGTCTTTAGTTCATCCACAAGCGATGCCATCATGAAAAAAGAAACTTTTCCCAAAACAACCACAAATATTTTTAATCAAAAATAATTCAAAAAAAAAAATTCCAAAAATTAATACTTTTCTTCCTTCTTCTCTTTCTTTTTCTGGGGTTAATGTTTAATCAAAGAGGTCCAATTACCATATACCTTTCTTTGGGATTCTAGGCAATCTCCTCCTTTTTCAGCTTCTGCTCCAATTTTTTTTTCTCTCCCTTCCCACTTGCAATATCAACTTTAAATAATCAGAAATCCATACCTCTAATAAGGGTTTTCCAATTTCTTAAGTTTTTCAATGTCCAGAAACCCTTTCGTCCCTTAGCTTCAACTTTCAGAATAATTCACTTTCAATGTCCAATATGTCCAAACATATCTGCTTTTTCCATGGGGTGGGAGAGTGAAGAAAAAAAAAAGTTCCCTTTAACAGCTTCTCCGCCGCTTTCGATCTTCTTAGGGATACAATGTATCCTCCAGCAACTCAAACAGCTCAGTTCCAACAAATTTGAAAGATGTTACTTGACCCGGCTCAGACAGCACTTTCACTCTTCTTACTTCCTCCAGCGCAATCTTACCCGGTTGCTGGCTTCTTCGTGGCGGCCATTGCTGACCGCCGCTCCACCGCCTTGGGAAAAAGGGGTTTTTCCGGAGGAGGAGGGGGTCTGCGACACCCCCAACCCTCTGTCTGACTCCCCTCTCTCTTCAGCTGTCCCTACAGGGCAGCCATATCCCCCTGACCCATCTGGATCGGGGGTACCTTGGCGGCTAGCACAGCAGGAATCGCGAGCAGTCGCGAATTCCTGCTGCCCCGAAGCCACACAAAACCGGAAACCCTCCCTTAATTACATTCTTGTAGTTAAAGTTACACACACTTTAAGCAATAAACCATGATAACTTATTTATTATTTTACCTAAACCAGTTAGGGTAAACAATGTTATCCCTAACACAAAGGTCCCTAAATACAATGTTATTTATAGAGAAGCCAAGTTCCACATTACAGACAGTACACTCAACTCTAACTATGATGCAAAGGATGATAGTGAGGACTCAAGAACTTATAGTAAGGAACCATGAGGACCTGAAAACCAAAATGAAGAATGATATAGGAGGAGTGAAAAATGACATACAGAAACTGGATAACAAAATTGAAATAATGCAAGAAGTGATGGCAAACAATGAACAGAAACTGATAACCATGGAAGTCAGAACTGAATGTGTGGAAAAGAAATTAAAGGAGACAGAACAGAACTGAAAAGTATTGTATTGTGAACTTTGGGAATCAGTGGTCCATTTGGAATTGGAGAAAGCGGCATTCTTCCTCAGGTTTCAGAATGTCATTGAAGATAGGAAAGAAGACTTATGCATCATCATGACAGAACTGATAGCAAAAGCCCTCCAGAAAAATAAACAAAAGATTGGGAATGACATAGATGAGGTCTACAGAGTGTATACGCACTATGCACATAGACACAAACTACCACAGGAAGTCCATGTATGGTTTGCCAGAAAAACAATGAGAGATCTGTTGTATGGAAAGACTAGAGATTTACAAGAGAAATGAGGTAGTGACACTGAAACAAATACCCAGGAGAGTTAGAGAGCAGAGGAGAAACTGTCAGTTTCAAATCATCTGAACTGATTAAAAACAGGATTGTGTTTAGGTTGCTCAACCCAGAAGGACTTCTAATATCTTGGCAGGAAAAGAAATACAAAATTGTTGGATAAAGCACACAAATTTCATGAGCAATATTTGGGACCCAAAGAGGAGCAATAAAACAGGGAAGAACTGGAGAGTAGAAGTCAGGAAGAGCAAACGTCTGAAGATAAGGAAACAGAACAGGAATTAAAAGAACAGAAAACCTGAGAGGAAGAAGAAAACAACAAACCCAGAAGAGAACTTAGAGTAAGAAAAGAGACAAGATCTGCCCTATAAAAATATTAACATGGTAAAGAAGACGGAGCTTCATCACGGTGATACAGCTGCAATCTCAGGGCTCCGAGATCGCAGCTGATATTTTCACCCCAGTCGGTCCCAACGGACCTAAACCATCCTGTAGAGATGGTGATCGTGAAGGGCACACTCTGTGGATCCCAGGGACATCGCAAAGTCCCTGGTTTGATCCGGGAGAAGTCCTTTTGCTGGCGGCGGAGAGGCAGCCTCTATAACTGCTGAAGTTGGGACAGCTCCAGAAAGGAAGAGGCTGAAAGTGAAAGTGTGTTGGCTGGGTGAGAAAGCTCTTTTTTTTTGTTAACTCGCTGAGATTTGAAAGGACACTCTGAATATGAGAAGAAACCTGTGAGATTATTTTGACAAAACTGTATGAGCAGCGTTTTTTAAAGGGACGTCAAATTGAGGTTTGGAATTTTTTTTTCTTTCTCTTACTTTTTTTTTGGACTTTAGTGCGATTTTGTAGTTAACCAGACTATATTTTCTCTTATATATATTCTTATGCTCCTTTTTGATAATTTAATTTTCTTTTAGGATCGAGGCTCCCTTTGGCTATTTTCTCTTTATATATATATATGTAAATACTTTTTCTTTTTTTTTAAACTTAAACTATGTTTTTCTGGCTGGGGGGGAGTGTATTAAGAAACTTTGTAACACTGCCAACTAGAGGCTTGAAAATATTTTGTTTGAATTGAAGAGAACTGTGAAAAGACTTCTTATCAAGGACATTTCAATTTGATAAGATAGAGGGAAAAGCACAGCAGAATATTATTACAGGTGCTTTCCTGGACTCTTATCAACATTTCAACACTTGAGGCTTGGTTTTGAAGCTTGTGGAGAAGAGAGTCATAATAAGAGCCTTGGACAACTAAACAAAGTGCAGTGTGTTTTCTTATCTTTTTTCAGTTGTGGTTGTTAGGAATAACAAGGTTACCTAACGTAGTTTGGGTAAAATAATATATATAAACTATGATAGTGAGTTTATGTGTGTGTCACTTTAAACAGCAAAGCATGTAATTTTGGGTGCAGTTGTAAAACCGCCATAAGTTGTAAAACCGCCATGTGTGTGTCACTTTAAACAGCAAAGCATGTAATTTTGGGTGCAGTTGTAAAACCGCCATAAGGGAGCAAGAGAACCTGCTGGCTTACTGTATTGCTGGATTGTTGATGAAGATGGATTGATGTTTGTTAACAGCATGTTCCCTGCTACTGCTGCTGAAGGAAGAAAGGAGGTTTGACTTCTTCATGTCTCTACAGCGAACAGATATATTACTGGACTGATATTTGTAAGTTTACTTATCTCTTTTTCGACACTGGACTTTGCAAATGAATAATCCCCGGATGGACTGAATTAGTGAATGATATATGGACTGTTTGACTATGCTAAAACTATTACTGGAATAAACTATTTAACTAGCACAGTGTATCTGTTTTACTGAGTGTAAGCTACAAAAACGTTTATCTCACATATTTGTCTGCCTGCCTGCCTGCCTGCCATGCAGATTCTGCTAGGGTGTATCCCTAACACTGGTTATGGGCCCAGCTGCACAGTCAGACTAACCAGGATATAACAGGCTTATATAAAGTGAGAGTTAGTGAGGTTACACAATACTGTAAACAGACAGCTGTGTTTTATTAATTATAGTTTAATATCCAGAGAAAGATGGCACAAGTCAATTTACCAAGTTTGTCTCTAATATCCAAACTGGATGGAACAAACTATGTTTCATGGTCTATGAAATTCAGCCTACTTCTACTCAGAGAAGGTTTGTGGAGTATAATTCAAAACCCACCAGAGGTAGATGCTTGGGATCTGGAGGATGAGAATGATGCCCAGAAAATACAAGAATATAAACTGAAGAATGAGCAAGCTCTCTGTATAATAGGACTGACACTCTGTGACCAGCAGCTTGTCCATATTCGTGGAGAAGAAACAGCTGCAAAATGTTGGGAGAATTTAAAGAAGATTTATGTTCGAGACAGTGTAGGAGCACATATAAATCTTAGACGGAAACTGTTCAGAACACATCTTCAAAAGAATGGAGACATGTTGACTCATATAAACACTATGAAGAGAATTTTTCAGGAACTGCATGAAAAAGAACTTATCTTCACAGAACTACATCAGGTTTATATAATTTTGTCTTCATTAGATGAGAGCTATGATGGCTATGTAACTTCACTGGAAGTACTGCCAAAAGATAACCTCACATTAACTGACATTACTGGCAGATTAATTGAAGAAGCCAGGAGAAGGCTTGAAAGGGATCAATCGAGAAGGGAACAAACTAGAGAAGAGAAAGAATCTTCGACAGCCTATACAATTAGAAAATGTTTTAATTGTGGAGGAAAAGGACATTTGGCTAGATTCTGCAAGAAAGGAAAATGCCACAATGCCAGCCAGGATGCTAAAAGGCATCAAAAGGATGAAAAATGCTTAGAGTTAGCAATGTATAGCAACAAAACTGTGAATAATAATTTATGGGTTGTAGATAGTGGAGCATCGCACTGCATAACGAAAGATAAGAAAAGATTTGTTAAGATGTCCATGAGTTCACAACAGGTATTGTTAGCTAATGGCTGGAAACTGAAAGCAAAAGGTGAAAGTATTGCACATTGTTCTTGCATAAAAGAAAATGTAAAAATGTTATATGTACCACAACTTAAGTTTAATTTGCTTTTGGAAAGAGTTTTGATGAAACTAGGTTATGTAGTTACCTTTCGGGGAGAAAACTGCATAATAGAAAAGGAAGGTAAAAAAGTGACTGCAACTTTAAAAGGTGAATTGTAGGTATTAAATGATAATCAATCAGAGGTAGCTAACACAGTGTATAATAACGTTAAACCTCATGATGAATGCATACATTTGTTACACAGACGTTTAGGACATATAAATTTTAAAATGTTTAAACAAACAGTTGAACTGTCTAAAGGTATAAAACTGAAGCCTTGCAGTAAGTATTTGCACTGAAATGCTTGCAGTCAAGAAAAAAGCAAGGTAATACCAGCAAATAGAATAAATGGATTTAAAACTAAGGAGCCTCTAGAGGTCGTATTTGCTGATATTATAGGTCCTAAAAAACCAAGTGTGAGAGGTGCTTGTTATATACTAAGCATAATGGATCATTATTCTAGATATGGTTTCTGTTATTTAAGGAAGAATAAAACGGAAACATATCAGAATTTCTTTAATTGGTTGAAGTTTGCAGAAAGAAAAACTAAAAGGAAATTAGTAACTCTTGTAACTGATAATGGTACGGAATTTATAAATAATGAATTCCAAAATAGACTGAAGATGGCAGGTGTTGAACATAAAAAGTCTGCACCATATAGACCACAACATAATTCCTTTATAGAAAGACGAGGCCAAACAATACAGGCAATGGCTCGTACTATGTTGTCGGATTCAGGATTACCTGAATCTTTGTGGGGAGAAGCAATAATGTGTGGTAATCATATATTGAATAATGTTGTTAACTCAACAACAGGTGAATTACCATTCACACGGTGGCATGGTAGAAAACCTGACCTAAGTTACATGCACACATTTGGAGCACCAGCATGGGTGCATATTTCTACACAACTAAGACATAAGGGGCAGCATAGGGCTAAAAAGTTATTCTTTGTAGGTTATGAAACTAATCACAAATTATACAGATTCTGGGAAAAAGGTACATCTAGAGTTCACATCTAGAGTTTACTGTAGTGCTAGTGCACAATTCCTTGAACATGTAGGATGGAAAAATTAGAGCAAGATTCAAGTAAGGAAGTAATCATAGAAACCTACAAAAGACCAAAACAACATATCAATAAGAAGAGTACAATTAAAAAGGAAGTACAGGAAGAGCACATAGGACCAGAAGAGAAAGAAATAGATAACCAGGAACATGAAAGTCCATCTGTAAGCCCTGTAATATCTAGACGTTCAACACGTGAAACCAGACCACCTGACAGGTACCAAGCAAGTGTAGTTTGCCAAGTTAGTAAAGTTCCAACTACTGTTGAAGAACTTAGAATGTATCCTGCAAAGGAACAAGAAAATTGGCATAGAGCGATGGAGAAGGAACTAAATTCATTGAAACAAATGGAAGTTTATGAAAATGTTAAATTACCTCCAGGTGAAAAGTCCATTGGCTGTAAATGGATATTTAAATTAAAAACAGTTTAAAATGGGACTGTTACCCATAAGGCTAGGTTAGTAGCTCAAGGATTTAATCAAACTGCATGTGATTATGATAAAGTATTTGCACCGAGTCTAAAAGCAACAACCTTGAGAGCAGCTTTAGTATAGGCAGCTAAGAAGAACTATATCATAAATCACTTAGATGTAGAAACTGCCTATCTGCATGCACCATTGCAGCACACTATATACCTAAAGAAACCTGTAAGAATTAAGGATGATAAAACAAATAATGACTGTTGGAAGCTTAAAAAGAGTCTCTATGGATTAAAACAATCTGGTTACAAATGGAACTAATATATTGTTAAGGAGTTAAACAATATAGGGTTTAAAGCAGGTTTAGCTGATCCATGTGTATTTAAGAGAGAGACAAATGGAATAGTGTCATTATTATTGTTGTTTACTGATGATATTGCCTTAATTATAAAAACTAATAATGAAGCTACTGAAATAATATCATTATTAGGTAAGAGGATAAAATTAAAGCAATTAGGAGAGATAAAACAGTATCTAGGATTAACAATAAATAAAACCAAAGGTGGCTATAAGATATCTTAAGAGGATAAGATTTATCAATTACTAAAAACATACAAGATGGAATTTTGTAAACCAGCAAAAACTCCAATGAGTCAGGAATTTGGCCACACTGATGTTCAAAATCCAAAATTCGATAAGACCATTTATCAATCACTAATTGGTAGTTTATCGTACATTAGTAATTGGTCAAGGCCAGACATTGCTTATAGCGTTAATCAAGTGGCAAGATTTAACGCTGAACCCACTGAACAACACTGGCAAGCGTCAAAATGTATCTTAAGATATCTTAAAAAGACAATGCACTATGCATTGTGTTTGGAGCCAAAAGATGATCTGACTTTAAGTGCATTTGCTGATGCAAGTTTTGCAACAGACATAAACACTAGGAAATCAACTTCAGGTATGGCTATACTGTTAGGAAAAGCATTGATTGGTTGGAGGTCAATTAGACAGCAACATATAAGTATGACCACAATGGAAGCAGAATTTTCAGGTCTATCTTTATTATGTACTGATTTAATTCGGTATAAACAGTTGTTATTGGATTTGGGAAAAACTGTTAATGATTCCATTGTAGTTTATGAGGACAATCAAGCAGCTATACGGATGGCTACAAATATTGCTGTGAAAACAAGATCTAAGCATACTGATCTTAGATATTTGAATGTAAGACAATCTATAAAAAATGGTTTGATAAGACTGGAATATTGCATGACTGAAGAAAATATTGCTGGTCAGTTTACAAAAGCCCAAGGTTCAGTCAAACACAAAGAAAGTTGTGATGACTATGGCTTAAGGTTGTGAATATATATATATATATATATATATATATATATATATATATATATATATATATATATTATATTACCCAAAAAGGGAGTATGTTAGGAATAACAAGGTTACCTAACATAGTTTGGTTAAAATAATATATATAAACTATGATAGTGAGTTTATGTGCGTGTCACTTTAAACAGCAAAGCATGTAATTTTGGGTGCGGTTGTAAAACCGCCATAAGAGGGAGCAAGAGAGCTTACGGTATTGCTGGCTTACTGAATTGCTTGCTAACTGCGTGTTCCCTGCTACTTCTGCTGAAGGAAGAAAGGAGGTTTGACTTCTTCATATCTCTACAGCGAAGAGATATATTACTGGACTGATATTTGTAAGTTTACTGACCTCTTTTTCGACACTGGACTTTGCAAATGAATAATCCCCGGACGGACTGAAATAGTGAATGATATATGGACTGTTTGACTATGCTAAAACTATTACTGGAATAAACTATTTAACTAGCACAGTGTATCTGTTTTACTGAGTGTAAGCTACAAAAACGTTTATCTCACATATTTGTCTGCCTGCCTGACTGCCGTGCAGATTCTGCTAGGGTGTATCCCTAACAGTGGTACCCTTCCTTACCAGCCTCTTTGTAAATTTTAATTTTAGTAATATTCTTATTTGTGCTTTTTATTTTAAAGGGAAAGCCTCAGAATTTTTTCTTTATTTTTTTTTCCTCCTTATTTTTACTGGGACTTTTTGCTTTTTCTATCCATGTTTTTGGATCATTCTGCCTTTTCCTTTTTATTATTGAGATTTCCCAATTGGATTAAGGTATGAAGAACCTGAAGGAATTTTTCCCCTTATTTTTGTTCTTTTTCTTCTTAATTATTATTATTATTTTTGGGTTTTTTTCTTCTTTCTATTTTTTATTTTTTATTGTGGACTACTTCATAATTGGACCAGGGTCTAGAAGAACCTGAAGATTTTTTTCTTCTTCTTCTTCTTCTTCTTCTTCTTCTTCTTCTTCTTCTTCTTCTTCTTCTTCTTCTTCTTCTTCTTCTTCTTCTTCTTCTTCTTCTTCTTCTTCTTCTTCTCTTTCTCCTTTTTCTTTTTTGCCATCGGGCTTTTTACTATTGGATTTTTCCATTTTGGATTATAATTGGCTATTCTACCAGTTGGATTAAAAGTTAAAAAGAATTTGAAGGTCTTGAAGTGACTAAAATGAGCAGGAAACCCATATCTTCTGGTGTTTCTACCTCTACCTCTACCTCTGCCTCCCCACCAGCTGGAGGACAATGTTTAATTCAGACAATGCTGAAGCAAGATAAAGAACAAGAAAAAGTGACTTTACAGATGATTATGCAAGGAATCCAAGATCTCAAGATAAAAACAGATACTATTGAACAAAGAACAGAGAAGACTGATGAAAAAGTGGAAAATATTAAACAAATGATGGTGAAGTATGAGGAGAGATTCCAAAAAATTGAGGAAGAAGGTAAACAAAGAGAGGAGAAGATTGGAAATATTGACAGCAGATTAACAGTGGTTGAACAAGATAAAAGTGGGATGTTGAGGTGAGAGATGGAGAGGTCAGAATTCTATCTCAGATTTCAAAATATAGAAGAAGAAAAAGGACAAAATGTGGCTGCGATAATGATAGAATTGTTGGCGGATGCTTTGGAAATTACAGAGGAAAAGATGATGGATGGGGTAGATAAGGTATACCGAGTCTATACAAGATACGCAATGAGAAATAACTTACCAAGGGAAGTCCATATCAGATTTACCAAAAAATCCATTAAAACGCAAATACCAAGGGAAGTCCATATCAGATTTACCAAAAAATCTATTAAAACGCAAATATTACAAGCTGTAAGAGAGAAGACGTTGAGATACAAAGGCAAAGAGATTGTGGTTTTAAAACAAATACCCAGAAGAGTGAGAGAGATGAGAAAAGAATATCGATTCCTGACCAAAATGGTATTGAAAAAGGAAGTGAATTATAGATGGCTGATTCCAGAAGGATTAATGTTTATGTGGCAAGAACAGAGGCATAGAATTGATTCAATTGAGAAAGCAGAACTTTTCCACGCAGAATTTTTTGGAAGGAGAGAAGAAGGGGCAGAGAAAGAGGTTTCATTAATTTAGTTTCAAGAGGAACAACTGGAGACTGAAAAAGAGGAAGGTCGACAGGTGGATAGTAAAGAACAGCGTGAAGTGAGATCCACAAGAGCTGTTAGACTTAAATATAAAGCATAATCATAGAAGAAAAAAAATGGATCACAATGAATATAAATGGACTCAATTCAGCTATTAAAAGAAGGAAAACCTTTCATAAATTAGAGAAATTAAAATTTGATATAATTTGTCTACAAGAAGTACATATTAAAAAACAACATGAACAATTGTTAGTACAGCCAAAATTAGGGAAAATATTTACTTCTTTGACTCAATGTAAGAAAAGAGGAGTGGTTCTATACATTAAAGAGGCCATCCCAGCAAAATTGATTTATACTGATGAAAACGGAAGAGTATTAATGGTGGAAATTATGGACAACAATATAAAAATACTTTTGATTTCAATTTACGCCCCGAATGATAAACAAGAAGAATTCTATAAAAATTAGACATGAAAATAACTGGACTGGACTATGTTAATATAATTATGATGGGAGATTTCAATGGAATTGTGGACAATAAACTGGACTATATAGCAACAACAACAAAGCAAAATAGAAAGACTCTCCCTAAATCCTTTTTTAAAATGACATACAAATTAACTTTAAAAGATATTTGGAGAGAAAGAAATGTTAAAACTAAACAAAAAAGGACAAAAAAGAAGATCTAGATGGACGTTAAAACTTTCTATTCAAATAGACATTTATCATGGTCCAGATTGGATATGATTTGGATCTCAACAGAGTTAATATCTAATATTCAAGAAACAAATATTGAAACAAGTACTTGGGCAGATCATTGTCCAATGACAATTAAATGGAAGGGACAAAAAAAAAGATTGAGATGGACATTAAACAATACTATTTTAAAGGAAAAAGATTTTACACAATGGAGGAGAAAGAATTGGCTTTCTTTTTTTGAGAAAATAAAAAAGAAGATACTTCAACACAGAATGTTTGGGATACAATGAAGGCATATGCTATTCTATTGATAGTAGAATAAATAAGAAAAAAGAATATTAGGAAAAGGCAAGCCACTAAGGCCTTGGAAGATGAGTATAAAAGACTTGAAAAAGAATTACAGAAAACGCTACAGAAAAAGGATATTAAATTGAAGTTGGATATAATTAAACATAAAATGGAATTAATAGAGAAAGAAGAATTGGCACAGAAAATTAGAAATGCTTAACAGAATTATTTTGAAGATGCAAATAAACCAGGTAGATGGCTAGCATATAAATTGAGGAAGGAGAAAGAATCAAGAAAAAATTGAAGTTAATAGATGACCAAGGCCAAGTTTGTTATGGTAATAAGGTGAAAAAGGAAATTATTTGAGACTTCTATGGACAACTATATAAACAAGAGAATATTGATGAGGAAAAAGTCAAACAGTATCTACAGAATGCTAATCTACCGAAGATATTTAAAGAGACTGAAGAAATGTTAGAAAGCAACATAACAATGATGGAATTAACTGAAGCACTTAAGAAACAAAATAATGGGAAAGCACCAAGTCCAGATGGGCTTCCGGCAGAATTTTATAAAACATTACAAGAATCATTGAGCATTCCATTGCTAGAAGTTATGAATGAAGCTATGTCAAAGAAGATGATACCCAAAACATGGTCAGAGGCTTATATAACACTTATTCCAAAAGAAAAGGCTGATCCACTGCAAATTAAGAACTATAGACTATTTCTTTATTAAATGCAGACTATAAAATCTTTGCTTCAATTTTAGCAGAAAGACTTAAAAAAATACTTAAATAATTTCATTCATCCAGATCAAAATGGATTTCTGCCAAAGAGATAAATTAGAGACAATATGAGAGTAATCCTGGATAGTTTGGAATACTATGAGGCACACCCTGAAAAGCAAATGGCATTGATATTCCTAGATGCCCAAAAGGCATTTGATAATGTGGAGATTTATGTTATTATTATGTTATTACTATTGGAACAGATGGGTTTTTCCAGAAAATTTATCCAAGCAATAGAAGCCATATACAATAAACAGACAGCAAAGGTAATGATGGAGGGAGAACTTACAGACTTTATTAATATAAGAAAAGGCATAAGACAAGGATGTCCCCTATCTCCTTTGCTATTTGTATTGACTTTGGAAGTGCTGAATAGAAATATTAGAGATGATAAAAGCATAAAAGGAATGAAAATTAAAAAGGAAGAATTTAAACTGCAAGCTTTTGCTGATGACTTAGCCTTTATTTTGGAAGATCCATTAGAAACAGCTCCAAAGTTATTGGAAAAGATAGAGATATATGGTGAGGTGGCTGGTTTGAAAATAAATAAAGACAAAACAAAGATTTTGACAAAGAACATGCTACTGAGACAAAGAGAAGAACTGGCAGACCTGTTGAAAATCCAAGTTACGAATATGGTCAAGTATCTGGGGATACACTTGACAGCAAGATGTAGCACATTAAAAGAGAATAATTATATTAAACTTAAACAACAGATAGCTTTAGATTTGAAGAAATGGAAATACTTAACAATTATCATTAATAGGGAGAATTTCAACAATCAAGATGAATATTTTACCCAGAATCCTATTTCTGTTTCAAACAATACCAATTAGGCTTGGAAAAGACTATTTTGAAGATTTAAATAAAATTATGTTGAAGTATATATGGCAAGGTAAGAAAGTGAGAATAAAGCTAAAGCTTTTGTAAGACGCTGGAACTAGAGGAGGTTTTGGCCTGCCCAGTTGGGAATTGTACTACCAAGCTGCAAATTTGATGTGGGTCAAGGAATGGATAACATTAAGAAAGACTATATTGTTGACACTAGAGGGTCATGATTTGCTGTTGGGTTGGCACGCTTTATTATGGTATAAGGGAACTAAAAAACAGGGTTATTCTAGAAGACATTATATACGGGAGTCTTTGTGGTTAAACTGGGAGAAGATAAAAAGACAATGTTATTTGAAAATTCCAGTTTGGTTATCGACTATTGAAGCATTTTCCTATCCTATAATTTATAAGAAGGAACAAACAGTTAGATATGGGGAACTATTGGATGAAAAGGGTAAACTTAAATCAATACAAAATTTAGAGGAACAAGGTATAAAGATGAACTGGTTTTCATATGCACAAATACATTCAAGGTATGATGAAGATTGTAAAAGAGGGATTTTATGATAAATAGACTGATCTAGATAAGATCTTGATGGGTACTGATGAGAAGGTGATTAAAAAATTATATGGTTATTTATTGGGAATTAAGTTAGAGGAAGAACAAGTTAAAGAAACTATGATTGTTTGGGGGAAGAATTTTGGATATGGGATTGATCTAGAGAAATGGCAAAAATTGTGGTCTCAAAATTATAAAATGACAATGTCAACAGCATATAAAGAAAACTTGTATGAGATGTTTTACAGGTGGCACTTTCCCCCAACAAGAATAGCAAGAATGTTCAAGAATAAATCTGAAAAATGCTGGAAATGTCATCAGATACCTGGCTCATATTACCATACGTGGTGGACTTGTGAGGACGCCAGAAAATATTGGACTAAAATTCGCATGTGGTTGGAAAAAATGATAAAGAAACGTATAGATTTGAAACCAGAGTTCTTTTTATTGGGAATCTTACCAGATGCATACAATAAAGACTTGAAATATTTGATTGTAAATGTATTAACAGTGGCTAGGATTGTATTTGCTAAAAATTGGAAGAATGAGAAAATACCATCACAGGAAGAAATTATTAAGAAAATATTGGAATGTGCTGAGATGAGTAGATTGATATTTGAAATTAGAGAGCAAGAGGATAAACAATTTTATGAAATTTGGGATCTTTTCTATCAATGGTTAGATGACAAAATACAATAATAGAATATTTAGAATGTTAGACAGAATTCCCTAAACTAAGCAAACTGTATCTGGCCCTGACAAATCAAAATGAGAGAGGTATTGCAGTATACATAAAAGTTTGACGGGAGGGCGGAGCTGGCATCACGACGATACGGCATGTGATCTCAGAGGGCTGTGATCTTAGAGGGCTGCTGATATCTTTGCTCCTGGATGGTCCTATTGGATTTAAACTATCCCGAAGAGATGGTAAAAGTGAAGAGCACATCCTGTAGATTCCAGGGATACTGCAATGTCCCTGGTAGATTCAGGAGAAGCTCTTTTTGCCAGCGGCAAAGAGGCAGCCATTAAAGCGGCTGAAGTTGGGACAGCTCCGAAACAAAAGAGAACAGAAAGAGAGAGTGTGCCAGTTTGGTGAGAACTTTTTCTTTATTCTAAGATCTGAAAGGACACCCTAAGGCAGGGGTGGGCAATTAATTTCTGTCGGGGGCCACATGGAAAATCAGATCTGTGTTCGAGGGCCGAACCAATTTTATAAAAGGCCATTATAAAGGGCCCATTATAAAATACAGCAAATTATATATAAGAATATTATATATATATATATATATATATATATATATTTGTTTTCTGAGGTTCTCGCGGGTATTTGTATGTGGATCTTTGGTTATTCGGGTTTTCTCCCGCGTAAGATTGGAAGTATCTAGGCAACGTTTCGATGAAGTCTCATTCATCATCTTCAGGCTTGGTCTTCAGCTCTGTGCTTCTCAGAGTGATGTGAGCTTGCAGCTGCTTCTTCCTTTTAACTGCTAGTGGGGGTGTGACTTGATTGGCTGGGGGCTTGGCTGTGTTCTGATTGGGTGGGGGTGTGTTTTCATTGGTTGGGGGGTTGGCTGTGTTCTGATTGGTTGGGGGGTTGGCTGTGTTCTGATTGGCTGGAGGCGTGTTCTGTTCAGGTGGGGGCTTGATTGTGCTCAGGTTAGTCTTGGTTGCTGGAGGGTTTGAGCTGGTGAACTGTGATCTTGCTGTTTGGCTTCGAGTTCGTGGTTGTGCTGCATCTTCATGGTGGAGGTCAGTTCGCTTCCTGTATGGTTCAGAGGGGTTTGAGGTGGGTAGTGATGCAGCTGCAGTGCGGCTTCTGGTCCGTGGTCGTGTTTCATCTTCTGTGTGGGTGTGAGTCTGCTTTCTACGTGGAAGTGTGGTGGTGGCATCTTGTGTGGCTCTCAGGGGTGTGGGTCTGGTGTCATTCTTCATGTTAGGTACACGTCTGTTCATGAGGGCGGGTTTCCAAATGGCTGGTAGGCGGGAGGCATCATCTCGTTTATTCATGCTGTGTGGGCGTTTTTCTATCTCTATGGCTTCTCTGATGATTCTGCTGCTGAAGTGTTCGGTTTTGGCGATAGTTCTGGTATTTTTAAAGTCAATCTCATGTCCTGTGGCTTTGAGGTGTTGGACCAGGGAAGAGGTCGGTTCTTCCTTTTTGATTGAGTTCTTATGTTCTTCAATGCGTGCACCTATTCTTCTGTTAGTCTGTCCAATGTATGTGGTGGGGCAGGCAGTGCAAGGGATTTCGTATACTCCTTGATTTTCTAACTCGATTCTGTCCTTAGGGTTTCTTAGGATGGTGGATATCTTTCTGTTTGTGCAGAATGCTGTCTTAATGTTGTGTTTTTGGAGGATCTTGCTGATTTTGTCCGTAGTACCCTTTATATATGGGAGGAGGGCTTTGCCATTCTCTTGTTCTTTGTCTTGGATTTTGGCTGGGGTTTCTTTTTGGATTAGGTGGGTGATCTTCTTTCTTTGGAATCCATTGGCTGTCAGCACGCCGGTGAGAGTGTGTAGTTCGGTCTCTAGGTGTTGTTCATCGGCCAAGCATTTTGTTCTGGAGATGAGTGTCTCAGCTACGGAATTGATCTGGGCTGGGTGGTGGTGTGAGAGTGCGTGTAGATAGCGGTTTGTATGTGTTTTTTTCTGGTAGATGGTGTGTCCTAGGGAGCCATTGGATCTTTTGTATACCAAGATATCTAGGAAGGGAAGTTGGTTGTTAGCTTCTGTTTCCATGGTGAATTGTATTTTGGGGTGTTGGCTGTTGAGCTGTGTGAGGAAGTTGTTCAGTTTTTCTTTCCCGTGTGGCCAGATTATGAAGGTGTCATCTACGTATCTGAGCCAGAGTTTGGGTTTGTGATCATATTTTTCTAGAGCCTGTGTTTCAAAGTGTTCCATGTAGAGGTTGGCGATGACAGGTGAGAGGGGTGATCCCATGGGTGCTCCTTCTATTTGTTTGTATTTTTGTCCGTTGTAGGTGAAGTATGTATTGGATAGGCAGCGGTTGGTCAGATCTAGGATGTGCTTGGGGGGGTTGTATTTGTTTTGGATGGCTGTCAAGGCTTCTTTTATTGGCACTTGGGTGAAGAGGGATATGACATCGAAGCTCACTAGTAGGTCACTGGGTTGTAAGTTTTGTTTCTTTATGATCTCAATGACCTGGAATGAGTTTCTTACGTGTGAGTTGATGGATTCTGCATAGGGCTGTAGTTGTTTGGCGAGAAATTTGGCTAGGTTTTGTAGAGGTGAGCCTCTGGAGCTGACTATTGGTCTAAGTGGGTTTCCTTCTTTGTGTATCTTGGGGAGACCATAAAGTTTAGGGCATCTGGATGATTTCTCTCTGGGTATGATTCTTTGCTGGATTTCTTCACTGATGGGGGAGGCTTTTATTTTGGATCTGGTGGTTTTTTCTAGGTAGGTGGTGGGGTCTGTCTTTAGGGGTTTGTATGTGGGGTCTTGGAGTAGGTTGGTTAACTTGGATTGGTAGTCAGATGTGTTCATAACCACTGTCGCGTTTCCCTTGTCTGCTGGTAGGATTATTATGCTGGTGTCTTCTTTCAGGTTAAGTAGTGCAGTTTGTTCTTCTTTGGATAAGTTGCTTTTGGGTGGTTTGCTAGTGCAGAGGATGTTGGTGATTTTGAGTCTGATTCTATTAGCATCATCAGGGTTGGTTTTGGTCAGGCTGGTTTCAACTCCGCATATGATGGTTTCTGTGGGGATGTGTTTGGGAGCGTCAGCAAAGTTGAATCCTTTAGAAAGGACCTTGGTTTCGGCTTCGGTGAGGATCTTGTCTGAGATGTTGTGCACTGTTTGTTTCATGTGTGGCTGTGAGGGGGGAGGAGTTGGTTTCTGGCGTTGTTGTAGTTTTCTGAGTTTGTTGGTGTGTGTGTCTGTCTTGAGGGTGGTCTGTGTTTCAGCTCTCCAGACAGCGAGCTGTTTGGATTTGTCCCAAAGTAAGGGGTGAATCTTGTTGCTGAGTCTGAGGTGAAGTGTGAGGAGATCTTTGTTGATTTGATCTAGGAGAAATCTTTTTGTGTGAAGTTCATTTCTAATTGGGGCCAATTCTGTTCTTTTTAGGATGCGTTTGGTGGCTGCTGTGTTGGTGTGGAATTTCAATTGGAAGCTTGTGGGAATTAAATTTTGATCTCGGCAGTTGCATAGGAATGCGAGGTCACATAAAATGGAAGCTCTTTGGACTTCAAGTTTTTCATAAGTCCTGGTCAGATGGTGGGTTTCCTCCCCGTAGAGGTGCAATATTTGTTTTCTGAGGTTCTCGCGGGTATTTGTATGTGGATCTTTGGTTATTCGGGTTTTCTACCGCGTAAGATTGGAAGTATCTAGGCAACGTTTCGATGAAGTCTCATTCATCATCTTCAGGCTTGGTCTTCAGCTCTGTGCTTCTCAGAGTGATGTGAGCTCGCAGCTGCTTCTTCCTTTTAACTGCTCCTGGGGGTGTGACTTGATTGGCTGAGGGCTTGGCTGTGTTCTGATTGGATGGGGGGGTGTTCTCATTGGTTGGGGGTTTGGCTGTGTTCTGATTGGTTGGGGGGTTGGCTGTGTTCTGATTGGCTGGAGGCGTGTTCTGTTCAGGTGGGGGCTTGATTGTGCTCAGGTTAGTCTTAGTTGCTGGAGGGTTTGAGCTGGTGAGCTGTGATCTTGCTGTTTGGCTTCGAGTTCGTGGTCGTGCTGCATCTTCATGGTGGGGGTCAGTTCGCTTCCTGTATGGTTCAGAGGGGTTTGAGGTGGGTAGTGATGCAGCTGCAGTGCGGCTTCTGGTCCGTGGTCGTGTTTCATCTTCTGTGTGGGTGTGAGTCTGCTTTCTACGTGGAAGTGTGGTGGTGGCATCTTGTGTGGCTCTCAGGGGTGTGGGTCTGGTGTCATTCTTCATGTTAGGTACACGTCTGTTCATGAGGGCGGGTTTCCAAATGGCTGGTAGGCGGGAGGCATCATCTCGTTTATTCATGCTGTGTGGGCGTTTTTCTATCTCTATGGCTTCTCTGATGATTCTGCTGCTGAAGTGTTCGGTTTTGGCGATAGTTCTGGTATTTTTAAAGTCAATCTCATGTCCTGTGGCTTTGAGGTGTTGGACCAGGGAAGAGGTCGGTTCTTCCTTTTTGATTGAGTTCTTATGTTCTTCAATGCGTGCACCTATTCTTCTGTTAGTCTGTCCAATGTATGTGGTGGGGCAGGCAGTGCAAGGGATTTCGTATACTCCTTGATTTTCTAACTCGATTCTATCCTTAGGGTTTCTTAGGATGGTGGATATCTTTCTGTTTGTGCAGAATGCTGTCTTAATGTTGTGTTTTTGGAGGATCTTGCTGATTTTGTCCGTAGTACCCTTTATATATGGGAGGAGGGCTTTGCCATTCTCTTGTTCTTTGTCTTGGATTTTGGCTGGGGTTTCTTTTTGGATTAGGTGGGTGATCTTCTTTCTTTGGAATCCATTGGCTGTCAGCACGCCGGTGAGAGTGTGTAGTTCGGTCTCTAGGTGTTGTTCATCGGCCAAGCATTTTGTTCTGGAGATGAGTGTCTCAGCTACGGAATTGATCTGGGCTGGGTGGTGCTGTGAGAGTGCGTGTAGATAGCGGTTTGTATGTGTTTTTTTCTGGTAGATGGTGTGTCCTAGGGAGCCATTGGATCTTTTGTATACCAAGATATCTAGGAAGGGAAGTTGGTTGTTAGCTTCTGTTTCCATGGTGAATTGTATTTTGGGGTGTTGGCTGTTGAGGTGTGTGAGGAAGTTGTTCAGTTTTTCTTTCCCGTGTGGCCAGATTATGAAGGTGTCATCTACGTATCTGAGACTTCATCGAAACGTTGCCTAGATACTTCCAATCTTACGTGGTAGAAAACCCGAATAACCAAAGATCCACATACAAATACCCGCGAAAACCTCAGAAAGCAAATATTGCACCTCTACGGGGAGGAAACCCACCATCTGACCAGGACTTATGAAAAACTTGAAGTCCAAAGAGCTTCCATTTTATGTGACCTCGCATTCCTATGCAACTGCCGAGATCAAAATTTAATTCCCACAAGCTTCCAATTGAAATTCCACACCAACACAGCAGCCACCAAAAGAACAGAACTGGCCCTAATTAGCATCCTAAAAAGAACAGAATTGGCCCTAATTAGAAATGAACTTCACAGAAGAAGATTTCTCCTAGATCAAATCAACAAAGATCTCCTCACACTTCACCTCAGACTCAGCAACAAGATTCACCCCTTACTTTGGGACAAATCCAAACAGCTCGCTGTCTGGAGAGCCGAAACACAGACCACCCTCAAGACAGACACACACACCAACAAACTCAGAAAACTACAACAACGCCAGAAACCAACTCCTCCCCCCTCACAGCCACACATGAAACAAACAGTGCACAACATCTCAGACAAGATCCTCACCGAAGCCGAAACCAAGGTCCTTTCTAAAGGATTCAACTTTGCTGACGCTCCCAAACACATCCCCACAGAAACCATCATATGCGGAGTTGAAACCAGCCTGACCAAAACCAACCCTGATGATGCTAATAGAATCAGACTCAAAATCACCAACATCCTCTGCACTAGCAAACCACCTAAAGGCAACTTATCCAAAGAAGAACAAACTGCACTACTTAACCTGAAAGAAGACACCAGCATAATAATCCTACCAGCAGACAAGGGAAACGCGACAGTGGTTATGAACACATCTGACTACCAATCCAAGTTAACCAACCTACTCCAAGACCCCACATACAAACCCCTAAAGACAGACCCCACCACCTACCTAGAAAAAACCACCAGATCCAAAATAAAAGCCTCCCCCATCAGTGAAGAAATCCAGCAAAGAATCATACCCAGAGAGAAATCATCCAGATGCCCTAAACTTTATGGTCTCCCCAAGATACACAAAGAAGGAAACCCACTTAGACCAATAGTCAGCTCCAGAGGCTCACCTCTACAAAACCTAGCCAAATTTCTCGCCAAACAACTACAGCCCTATGCAGAATCCATCAACTCACACGTAAGAAACTCATTCCAGGTCATCGAGATCATAAAGAAACAAAACTTACAACCCAGTGACCTACTAGTGAGCTTCGATGTCATATCCCTCTTCACCCAAGTGCCAATAAAAGAAGCCTTGACAGCCATCCAAAACAAATACAACCCCCCCAAGCACATCCTAGATCTGACCAACCGCTGCCTATCCAATACATACTTCACCTACAACGGACAAAAATACAAACAAATAGAAGGAGCACCCATGGGATCACCCCTCTCACCTGTCATCGCCAACCTCTACATGGAACGCTTTGAAACACAGGCTCTAGAAAAATATGATCACAAACCCAAACTCTGGCTCAGATACGTAGATGACACCTTCATAATCTGGCCACACGGGAAAGAAAAACTGAACAACTTCCTCACACAGCTCAACAGCCAACACCCCAAAATACAATTCACCATGGAAACAGAAGCTAACAACCAACTTCCCTTCCTAGATATCTTGGTATACAAAAGATCCAATGGCTCCCTAGGACACACCATCTACCAGAAAAAAACACATACAAACCGCTATCTACACGCACTCTCACACCACCACCCAGCCCAGATCAATTCCGTAGCTGAGACACTCATCTCCAGAACAAAATGCTTGGCCGATGAACAACACCTAGAGACCGAACTACACACTCTCACCGGCGTGCTGACAGCCAATGGATTCCAAAGAAAGAAGATCACCCACCTAATCCAAAAAGAAACCCCAGCCAAAATCCAAGACAAAGAACAAGAGAATGGCAAAGCCCTCCTCCCATATATAAAGGGTACTACGGACAAAATCAGCAAGATCCTCCAAAAACACAACATTAAGACAGCATTCTGCACAAACAGAAAGATATCCACCATCCTAAGAAACCCTAAGGACAGAATCGAGTTAGAAAATCAAGGAGTATACGAAATCCCTTGCACTGCCTGCCCCACCACATACATTGGACAGACTAACAGAAGAATAGGTGCACGCATTGAAGAACATAAGAACTCAATCAAAAAGGAAGAACCGACCTCTTCCCTGGTCCAACACCTCAAAGCCACAGGACATGAGATTGACTTTAAAAATACCAGAACTATCGCCAAAACCGAACACTTCAGCAGCAGAATCATCAGAGAAGCCATAGAGATAGAAAAACGCCCACACAGCATGAATAAACGAGATGATGCCTCCCGCCTACCAGCCATTTGGAAACCCGCCCTCATGAACAGACGTGTACCTAACATGAAGAATGACACCAGACCCACACCCCTGAGAGCCACACAAGATGCCACCACCACACTTCCACGTAGAAAGCAGACTCACACCCACACAGAAGATGAAACACGACCACGGACCAGAAGCCGCACTGCAGCTGCATCACTACCCACCTCAAACCCCTCTGAACCATACAGGAAGCGAACTGACCCCCACCATGAAGATGCAGCACGACCACGAACTCGAAGCCAAACAGCAAGATCACAGCTCACCAGCTCAAACCCTCCAGCAACTAAGACTAACCTGAGCACAATCAAGCCCCCACCTGAACAGAACACGCCTCCAGCCAATCAGAACACAGCCAACCCCCCAACCAATCAGAACACAGCCAAACCCCCAACCAATGAGAACACCCCCCCATCCAATCAGAACACAGCCAAGCCCTCAGCCAATCAAGTCACACCCCCAGGAGCAGTTAAAAGGAAGAAGCAGCTGCGAGCTCACATCACTCTGAGAAGCACAGAGCTGAAGACCAAGCCTGAAGATGATGAATGAGACTTCATCGAAACGTTGCCTAGATACTTCCAATCTTACGCGGTAGAAAACCCGAATAACCAAAGATCCACATACAAATACCCGCGAGAACCTCAGAAAACAAATATTGCACCTCTACGGGGAGGAAACCCACCATCTGACCAGGACTTATGAAAAACTTGAAGTCCAAAGAGCTTCCATTTTATGTGACCTCGCATTCCTATGCAACTGCCGAGATCAAAATTTAATTCCCACAAGCTTCCAATTGAAATTCCACACCAACACAGCAGCCACCAAACGCATCCTAAAAAGAACAGAATTGGCCCCAATTAGAAATGAACTTCACACAAAAAGATTTCTCCTAGATCAAATCAACAAAGATCTCCTCACACTTCACCTCAGACTCAGCAACAAGATTCACCCCTTACTTTGGGACAAATCCAAACAGCTCGCTGTCTGGAGAGCCGAAACACAGACCACCCTCAAGACAGACACACACACCAACAAACTCAGAAAACTACAACAACGCCAGAAACCAACTCCTCCCCCCTCACAGCCACACATGAAACAAACAGTGCACAACATCTCAGACAAGATCCTCACCGAAGCCGAAACCAAGGTCCTTTCTAAAGGATTCAACTTTGCTGACGCTCCCAAACACATCCCCACAGAAACCATCATATGCGGAGTTGAAACCAGCCTGACCAAAACCAACCCTGATGATGCTAATAGAATCAGACTCAAAATCACCAACATCCTCTGCACTAGCAAACCACCCAAAAGCAACTTATCCAAAGAAGAACAAACTGCACTACTTAACCTGAAAGAAGACACCAGCATAATAATCCTACCAGCAGACAAGGGAAACGCGACAGTGGTTATGAACACATCTGACTACCAATCCAAGTTAACCAACCTACTCCAAGACCCCACATACAAACCCCTAAAGACAGACCCCACCACCTACCTAGAAAAAACCACCAGATCCAAAATAAAAGCCTCCCCCATCAGTGAAGAAATCCAGCAAAGAATCATACCCAGAGAGAAATCATCCAGATGCCCTAAACTTTATGGTCTCCCCAAGATACACAAAGAAGGAAACCCACTTAGACCAATAGTCAGCTCCAGAGGCTCACCTCTACAAAACCTAGCCAAATTTCTCGCCAAACAACTACAGCCCTATGCAGAATCCATCAACTCACACGTAAGAAACTCATTCCAGGTCATCGAGATCATAAAGAAACAAAACTTACAACCCAGTGACCTACTAGTGAGCTTCGATGTCATATCCCTCTTCACCCAAGTGCCAATAAAAGAAGCCTTGACAGCCATCCAAAACAAATACAACCCCCCCAAGCACATCCTAGATCTGACCAACCGCTGCCTATCCAATACATACTTCACCTACAACGGACAAAAATACAAACAAATAGAAGGAGCACCCATGGGATCACCCCTCTCACCTGTCATCGCCAACCTCTACATGGAACACTTTGAAACACAGGCTCTAGAAAAATATGATCACAAACCCAAACTCTGGCTCAGATACGTAGATGACACCTTCATAATCTGGCCACACGGGAAAGAAAAACTGAACAACTTCCTCACACAGCTCAACAGCCAACACCCCAAAATACAATTCACCATGGAAACAGAAGCTAACAACCAACTTCCCTTCCTAGATATCTTGGTATACAAAAGATCCAATGGCTCCCTAGGACACACCATCTACCAGAAAAAAACACATACAAACCGCTATCTACACGCACTCTCACACCACCACCCAGCCCAGATCAATTCCGTAGCTGAGACACTCATCTCCAGAACAAAATGCTTGGCCGATGAACAACACCTAGAGACCGAACTACACACTCTCACCGGCGTGCTGACAGCCAATGGATTCCAAAGAAAGAAGATCACCCACCTAATCCAAAAAGAAACCCCAGCCAAAATCCAAGACAAAGAACAAGAGAATGGCAAAGCCCTCCTCCCATATATAAAGGGTACTACGGACAAAATCAGCAAGATCCTCCAAAAACACAACATTAAGACAGCATTCTGCACAAACAGAAAGATATCCACCATCCTAAGAAACCCTAAGGACAGAATCGAGTTAGAAAATCAAGGAGTATACGAAATCCCTTGCACTGCCTGCCCCACCACATACATTGGACAGACTAACAGAAGAATAGGTGCACGCATTGAAGAACATAAGAACTCAATCAAAAAGGAAGAACCGACCTCTTCCCTGGTCCAACACCTCAAAGCCACAGGACATGAGATTGACTTTAAAAATACCAGAACTATCGCCAAAACCGAACACTTCAGCAGCAGAATCATCAGAGAAGCCATAGAGATAGAAAAACGCCCACACAGCATGAATAAACGAGATGATGCCTCCCGCCTACCAGCCATTTGGAAACCCGCCCTCATGAACAGACGTGTACCTAACATGAAGAATGACACCAGACCCACACCCCTGAGAGCCACACAAGATGCCACCACCACACTTCCACGTAGAAAGCAGACTCACACCCACACAGAAGATGAAACACGACCACGGACCAGAAGCCGCACTGCAGCTGCATCACTACCCACCTCAAACCCCTCTGAACCATACAGGAAGCGAACTGACCCCCACCATGAAGATGCAGCACGACCACGAACTCGAAGCCAAACAGCAAGATCACAGCTCACCAGCTCAAACCCTCCAGCAACTAAGACTAACCTGAGCACAATCAAGCCCCCACCTGAACAGAACACGCCTCCAGCCAATCAGAACACAGCCAACCCCCCAACCAATCAGAACACAGCCAAACCCCCAACCAATGAGAACACCCCCCCATCCAATCAGAACACAGCCAAGCCCTCAGCCAATCAAGTCACACCCCCAGGAGCAGTTAAAAGGAAGAAGCAGCTGCGAGCTCACATCACTCTGAGAAGCACAGAGCTGAAGACCAAGCCTGAAGATGATGAATGAGACTTCATCGAAACGTTGCCTAGATACTTCCAATCTTACGCGGTAGAAAACCCGAATAACCAAAGATCCACATACAAATACCCGCGAGAACCTCAGAAAACAAATATTGCACCTCTACGGGGAGGAAACCCACCATCTGACCAGGACTTATGAAAAACTTGAAGTCCAAAGAGCTTCCATTTTATGTGACCTCGCATTCCTATGCAACTGCCGAGATCAAAATTTAATTCCCACAAGCTTCCAATTGAAATTCCACACCAACACAGCAGCCACCAAACGCATCCTAAAAAGAACAGAATTGGCCCCAATTAGAAATGAACTTCACACAAAAAGATTTCTCCTAGATCAAATCAACAAAGATCTCCTCACACTTCACCTCAGACTCAGCAACAAGATTCACCCCTTACTTTGGGACAAATCCAAACAGCTCGCTGTCTGGAGAGCCGAAACACAGACCACCCTCAAGACAGACACACACACCAACAAACTCAGAAAACTACAACAACGCCAGAAACCAACTCCTCCCCCCTCACAGCCACACATGAAACAAACAGTGCACAACATCTCAGACAAGATCCTCACCGAAGCCGAAACCAAGGTCCTTTCTAAAGGATTCAACTTTGCTGACGCTCCCAAACACATCCCCACAGAAACCATCATATGCGGAGTTGAAACCAGCCTGACCAAAACCAACCCTGATGATGCTAATAGAATCAGACTCAAAATCACCAACATCCTCTGCACTAGCAAACCACCCAAAAGCAACTTATCCAAAGAAGAACAAACTGCACTACTTAACCTGAAAGAAGACACCAGCATAATAATCCTACCAGCAGACAAGGGAAACGCGACAGTGGTTATGAACACATCTGACTACCAATCCAAGTTAACCAACCTACTCCAAGACCCCACATACAAACCCCTAAAGACAGACCCCACCACCTACCTAGAAAAAACCACCAGATCCAAAATAAAAGCCTCCCCCATCAGTGAAGAAATCCAGCAAAGAATCATACCCAGAGAGAAATCATCCAGATGCCCTAAACTTTATGGTCTCCCCAAGATACACAAAGAAGGAAACCCACTTAGACCAATAGTCAGCTCCAGAGGCTCACCTCTACAAAACCTAGCCAAATTTCTCGCCAAACAACTACAGCCCTATGCAGAATCCATCAACTCACACGTAAGAAACTCATTCCAGGTCATCGAGATCATAAAGAAACAAAACTTACAACCCAGTGACCTACTAGTGAGCTTCGATGTCATATCCCTCTTCACCCAAGTGCCAATAAAAGAAGCCTTGACAGCCATCCAAAACAAATACAACCCCCCCAAGCACATCCTAGATCTGACCAACCGCTGCCTATCCAATACATACTTCACCTACAACGGACAAAAATACAAACAAATAGAAGGAGCACCCATGGGATCACCCCTCTCACCTGTCATCGCCAACCTCTACATGGAACACTTTGAAACACAGGCTCTAGAAAAATATGATCACAAACCCAAACTCTGGCTCAGATACGTAGATGACACCTTCATAATCTGGCCACACGGGAAAGAAAAACTGAACAACTTCCTCACACAGCTCAACAGCCAACACCCCAAAATACAATTCACCATGGAAACAGAAGCTAACAACCAACTTCCCTTCCTAGATATCTTGGTATACAAAAGATCCAATGGCTCCCTAGGACACACCATCTACCAGAAAAAAACACATACAAACCGCTATCTACACGCACTCTCACACCACCACCCAGCCCAGATCAATTCCGTAGCTGAGACACTCATCTCCAGAACAAAATGCTTGGCCGATGAACAACACCTAGAGACCGAACTACACACTCTCACCGGCGTGCTGACAGCCAATGGATTCCAAAGAAAGAAGATCACCCACCTAATCCAAAAAGAAACCCCAGCCAAAATCCAAGACAAAGAACAAGAGAATGGCAAAGCCCTCCTCCCATATATAAAGGGTACTACGGACAAAATCAGCAAGATCCTCCAAAAACACAACATTAAGACAGCATTCTGCACAAACAGAAAGATATCCACCATCCTAAGAAACCCTAAGGACAGAATCGAGTTAGAAAATCAAGGAGTATACGAAATCCCTTGCACTGCCTGCCCCACCACATACATTGGACAGACTAACAGAAGAATAGGTGCACGCATTGAAGAACATAAGAACTCAATCAAAAAGGAAGAACCGACCTCTTCCCTGGTCCAACACCTCAAAGCCACAGGACATGAGATTGACTTTAAAAATACTAGAACTATCGCCAAAACCGAACACTTCAGCAGCAGAATCATCAGAGAAGCCATAGAGATAGAAAAACGCCCACACAGCATGAATAAACGAGATGATGCCTCCCGCCTACCAGCCATTTGGAAACCCGCCCTCATGAACAGACGTGTACCTAACATGAAGAATGACACCAGACCCACACCCCTGAGAGCCACACAAGATGCCACCACCACACTTCCACGTAGAAAGCAGACTCACACCCACACAGAAGATGAAACACGACCACGGACCAGAAGCCGCACTGCAGCTGCATCACTACCCACCTCAAACCCCTCTGAACCATACAGGAAGCGAACTGACCCCCACCATGAAGATGCAGCACGACCACGAACTCGAAGCCAAACAGCAAGATCACAGCTCACCAGCTCAAACCCTCCAGCAACTAAGACTAACCTGAGCACAATCAAGCCCCCACCTGAACAGAACACGCCTCCAGCCAATCAGAACACAGCCAACCCCCCAACCAATCAGAACACAGCCAAACCCCCAACCAATGAGAACACCCCCCCATCCAATCAGAACACAGCCAAGCCCTCAGCCAATCAAGTCACACCCCCAGGAGCAGTTAAAAGGAAGAAGCAGCTGCGAGCTCACATCACTCTGAGAAGCACAGAGCTGAAGACCAAGCCTGAAGATGATGAATGAGACTTCATCGAAACGTTGCCTAGATACTTCCAATCTTACGCGGTAGAAAACCCGAATAACCAAAGATCCACATACAAATACCCGCGAGAACCTCAGAAAACAAATATTGCACCTCTACGGGGAGGAAACCCACCATCTGACCAGGACTTATGAAAAACTTGAAGTCCAAAGAGCTTCCATTTTATGTGACCTCGCATTCCTATGCAACTGCCGAGATCAAAATTTAATTCCCACAAGCTTCCAATTGAAATTCCACACCAACACAGCAGCCACCAAACGCATCCTAAAAAGAACAGAATTGGCCCCAATTAGAAATGAACTTCACACAAAAAGATTTCTCCTAGATCAAATCAACAAAGATCTCCTCACACTTCACCTCAGACTCAGCAACAAGATTCACCCCTTACTTTGGGACAAATCCAAACAGCTCGCTGTCTGGAGAGCTGAAACACAGACCACCCTCAAGACAGACACACACACCAACAAACTCAGAAAACTACAATAACGCCAGAAACCAACTCCTCCCCCCTCACAGCCACACATGAAACAAACAGTGCACAACATCTCAGACAAGATCCTCACCGAAGCCGAAACCAAGGTCCTTTCTAAAGGATTCAACTTTGCTGACGCTCCCAAACACATCCCCACAGAAACCATCATATGCGGAGTTGAAACCAGCCTGACCAAAACCAACCCTGATGATGCTAATAGAATCAGACTCAAAATCACCAACATCCTCTGCACTAGCAAACCACCCAAAAGCAACTTATCCAAAGAAGAACAAACTGCACTACTTAACCTGAAAGAAGACACCAGCATAATAATCCTACCAGCAGACAAGGGAAACGCGACAGTGGTTATGAACACATCTGACTACCAATCCAAGTTAACCAACCTACTCCAAGACCCCACATACAAACCCCTAAAGACAGACCCCACCACCTACCTAGAAAAAACCACCAGATCCAAAATAAAAGCCTCCCCCATCAGTGAAGAAATCCAGCAAAGAATCATACCCAGAGAGAAATCATCCAGATGCCCTAAACTTTATGGTCTCCCCAAGATACACAAAGAAGGAAACCCACTTAGACCAATAGTCAGCTCCAGAGGCTCACCTCTACAAAACCTAGCCAAATTTCTCGCCAAACAACTACAGCCCTATGCAGAATCCATCAACTCACACGTAAGAAACTCATTCCAGGTCATTGAGATCATAAAGAAACAAAACTTACAACCCAGTGACCTACTAGTGAGCTTCGATGTCATATCCCTCTTCACCCAAGTGCCAATAAAAGAAGCCTTGACAGCCATCCAAAACAAATACAACCCCCCCAAGCACATCCTAGATCTGACCAACCGCTGCCTATCCAATACATACTTCACCTACAACGGACAAAAATACAAACAAATAGAAGGAGCACCCATGGGATCACCCCTCTCACCTGTCATCGCCAACCTCTACATGGAACACTTTGAAACACAGGCTCTAGAAAAATATGATCACAAACCCAAACTCTGGCTCAGATACGTAGATGACACCTTCATAATCTGGCCACACGGGAAAGAAAAACTGAACAACTTCCTCACACAGCTCAACAGCCAACACCCCAAAATACAATTCACCATGGAAACAGAAGCTAACAACCAACTTCCCTTCCTAGATATCTTGGTATACAAAAGATCCAATGGCTCCCTAGGACACACCATCTACCAGAAAAAAACACATACAAACCGCTATCTACACGCACTCTCACACCACCACCCAGCCCAGATCAATTCCGTAGCTGAGACACTCATCTCCAGAACAAAATGCTTGGCCGATGAACAACACCTAGAGACCGAACTACACACTCTCACCGGCGTGCTGACAGCCAATGGATTCCAAAGAAAGAAGATCACCCACCTAATCCAAAAAGAAACCCCAGCCAAAATCCAAGACAAAGAACAAGAGAATGGCAAAGCCCTCCTCCCATATATAAAGGGTACTACGGACAAAATCAGCAAGATCCTCCAAAAACACAACATTAAGACAGCATTCTGCACAAACAGAAAGATATCCACCATCCTAAGAAACCCTAAGGACAGAATCGAGTTAGAAAATCAAGGAGTATACGAAATCCCTTGCACTGCCTGCCCCACCACATACATTGGACAGACTAACAGAAGAATAGGTGCACGCATTGAAGAACATAAGAACTCAATCAAAAAGGAAGAACCGACCTCTTCCCTGGTCCAACACCTCAAAGCCACAGGACATGAGATTGACTTTAAAAATACCAGAACTATCGCCAAAACCGAACACTTCAGCAGCAGAATCATCAGAGAAGCCATAGAGATAGAAAAACGCCCACACAGCATGAATAAACGAGATGATGCCTCCCGCCTACCAGCCATTTGGAAACCCGCCCTCATGAACAGACGTGTACCTAACATGAAGAATGACACCAGACCCACACCCCTGAGAGCCACACAAGATGCCACCACCACACTTCCACGTAGAAAGCAGACTCACACCCACACAGAAGATGAAACACGACCACGGACCAGAAGCCGCACTGCAGCTGCATCACTACCCACCTCAAACCCCTCTGAACCATACAGGAAGCGAACTGACCCCCACCATGAAGATGCAGCACGACCACGAACTCGAAGCCAAACAGCAAGATCACAGCTCACCAGCTCAAACCCTCCAGCAACTAAGACTAACCTGAGCACAATCAAGCCCCCACCTGAACAGAACACGCCTCCAGCCAATCAGAACACAGCCAACCCCCCAACCAATCAGAACACAGCCAAACCCCCAACCAATGAGAACACCCCCCCATCCAATCAGAACACAGCCAAGCCCTCAGCCAATCAAGTCACACCCCCAGGAGCAGTTAAAAGGAAGAAGCAGCTGCGAGCTCACATCACTCTGAGAAGCACAGAGCTGAAGACCAAGCCTGAAGATGATGAATGAGACTTCATCGAAACGTTGCCTAGATACTTCCAATCTTACGCGGTAGAAAACCCGAATAACCAAAGATCCACATACAAATACCCGCGAGAACCTCAGAAAACAAATATTGCACCTCTACGGGGAGGAAACCCACCATCTGACCAGGACTTATGAAAAACTTGAAGTCCAAAGAGCTTCCATTTTATGTGACCTCGCATTCCTATGCAACTGCCGAGATCAAAATTTAATTCCCACAAGCTTCCAATTGAAATTCCACACCAACACAGCAGCCACCAAACGCATCCTAAAAAGAACAGAATTGGCCCCAATTAGAAATGAACTTCACACAAAAAGATTTCTCCTAGATCAAATCAACAAAGATCTCCTCACACTTCACCTCAGACTCAGCAACAAGATTCACCCCTTACTTTGGGACAAATCCAAACAGCTCGCTGTCTGGAGAGCCGAAACACAGACCACCCTCAAGACAGACACACACACCAACAAACTCAGAAAACTACAACAACGCCAGAAACCAACTCCTCCCCCCTCACAGCCACACATGAAACAAACAGTGCACAACATCTCAGACAAGATCCTCACCGAAGCCGAAACCAAGGTCCTTTCTAAAGGATTCAACTTTGCTGACGCTCCCAAACACATCCCCACAGAAACCATCATATGCGGAGTTGAAACCAGCCTGACCAAAACCAACCCTGATGATGCTAATAGAATCAGACTCAAAATCACCAACATCCTCTGCACTAGCAAACCACCCAAAAGCAACTTATCCAAAGAAGAACAAACTGCACTACTTAACCTGAAAGAAGACACCAGCATAATAATCCTACCAGCAGACAAGGGAAACGCGACAGTGGTTATGAACACATCTGACTACCAATCCAAGTTAACCAACCTACTCCAAGACCCCACATACAAACCCCTAAAGACAGACCCCACCACCTACCTAGAAAAAACCACCAGATCCAAAATAAAAGCCTCCCCCATCAGTGAAGAAATCCAGCAAAGAATCATACCCAGAGAGAAATCATCCAGATGCCCTAAACTTTATGGTCTCCCCAAGATACACAAAGAAGGAAACCCACTTAGACCAATAGTCAGCTCCAGAGGCTCACCTCTACAAAACCTAGCCAAATTTCTCGCCAAACAACTACAGCCCTATGCAGAATCCATCAACTCACACGTAAGAAACTCATTCCAGGTCATTGAGATCATAAAGAAACAAAACTTACAACCCAGTGACCTACTAGTGAGCTTCGATGTCATATCCCTCTTCACCCAAGTGCCAATAAAAGAAGCCTTGACAGCCATCCAAAACAAATACAACCCCCCCAAGCACATCCTAGATCTGACCAACCGCTGCCTATCCAATACATACTTCACCTACAACGGACAAAAATACAAACAAATAGAAGGAGCACCCATGGGATCACCCCTCTCACCTGTCATCGCCAACCTCTACATGGAACACTTTGAAACACAGGCTCTAGAAAAATATGATCACAAACCCAAACTCTGGCTCAGATACGTAGATGACACCTTCATAATCTGGCCACACGGGAAAGAAAAACTGAACAACTTCCTCACACAGCTCAACAGCCAACACCCCAAAATACAATTCACCATGGAAACAGAAGCTAACAACCAACTTCCCTTCCTAGATATCTTGGTATACAAAAGATCCAATGGCTCCCTAGGACACACCATCTACCAGAAAAAAACACATACAAACCGCTATCTACACGCACTCTCACACCACCACCCAGCCCAGATCAATTCCGTAGCTGAGACACTCATCTCCAGAACAAAATGCTTGGCCGATGAACAACACCTAGAGACCGAACTACACACTCTCACCGGCGTGCTGACAGCCAATGGATTCCAAAGAAAGAAGATCACCCACCTAATCCAAAAAGAAACCCCAGCCAAAATCCAAGACAAAGAACAAGAGAATGGCAAAGCCCTCCTCCCATATATAAAGGGTACTACGGATAAAATCAGCAAGATCCTCCAAAAACACAACATTAAGACAGCATTCTGCACAAACAGAAAGATATCCACCATCCTAAGAAACCCTAAGGACAGAATCGAGTTAGAAAATCAAGGAGTATACGAAATCCCTTGCACTGCCTGCCCCACCACATACATTGGACAGACTAACAGAAGAATAGGTGCACGCATTGAAGAACATAAGAACTCAATCAAAAAGGAAGAACCGACCTCTTCCCTGGTCCAACACCTCAAAGCCACAGGACATGAGATTGACTTTAAAAATACCAGAACTATCGCCAAAACCGAACACTTCAGCAGCAGAATCATCAGAGAAGCCATAGAGATAGAAAAACGCCCACACAGCATGAATAAACGAGATGATGCCTCCCGCCTACCAGCCATTTGGAAACCCGCCCTCATGAACAGACGTGTACCTAACATGAAGAATGACACCAGACCCACACCCCTGAGAGCCACACAAGATGCCACCACCACACTTCCACGTAGAAAGCAGACTCACACCCACACAGAAGATGAAACACGACCACGGACCAGAAGCCGCACTGCAGCTGCATCACTACCCACCTCAAACCCCTCTGAACCATACAGGAAGCGAACTGACCCCCACCATGAAGATGCAGCACGACCACGAACTCGAAGCCAAACAGCAAGATCACAGCTCACCAGCTCAAACCCTCCAGCAACTAAGACTAACCTGAGCACAATCAAGCCCCCACCTGAACAGAACACGCCTCCAGCCAATCAGAACACAGCCAACCCCCCAACCAATCAGAACACAGCCAAACCCCCAACCAATGAGAACACCCCCCCATCCAATCAGAACACAGCCAAGCCCTCAGCCAATCAAGTCACACCCCCAGGAGCAGTTAAAAGGAAGAAGCAGCTGCGAGCTCACATCACTCTGAGAAGCACAGAGCTGAAGACCAAGCCTGAAGATGATGAATGAGACTTCATCGAAACGTTGCCTAGATACTTCCAATCTTACGCGGTAGAAAACCCGAATAACCAAAGATCCACATACAAATACCCGCGAGAACCTCAGAAAACAAATATTGCACCTCTACGGGGAGGAAACCCACCATCTGACCAGGACTTATGAAAAACTTGAAGTCCAAAGAGCTTCCATTTTATGTGACCTCGCATTCCTATGCAACTGCCGAGATCAAAATTTAATTCCCACAAGCTTCCAATTGAAATTCCACACCAACACAGCAGCCACCAAACGCATCCTAAAAAGAACAGAATTGGCCCCAATTAGAAATGAACTTCACACAAAAAGATTTCTCCTAGATCAAATCAACAAAGATCTCCTCACACTTCACCTCAGACTCAGCAACAAGATTCACCCCTTACTTTGGGACAAATCCAAACAGCTCGCTGTCTGGAGAGCTGAAACACAGACCACCCTCAAGACAGACACACACACCAACAAACTCAGAAAACTACAACAACGCCAGAAACCAACTCCTCCCCCCTCACAGCCACACATGAAACAAACAGTGCACAACATCTCAGACAAGATCCTCACCGAAGCCGAAACCAAGGTCCTTTCTAAAGGATTCAACTTTGCTGACGCTCCCAAACACATCCCCACAGAAACCATCATATGCGGAGTTGAAACCAGCCTGACCAAAACCAACCCTGATGATGCTAATAGAATCAGACTCAAAATCACCAACATCCTCTGCACTAGCAAACCACCCAAAAGCAACTTATCCAAAGAAGAACAAACTGCACTACTTAACCTGAAAGAAGACACCAGCATAATAATCCTACCAGCAGACAAGGGAAACGCGACAGTGGTTATGAACACATCTGACTACCAATCCAAGTTAACCAACCTACTCCAAGACCCCACATACAAACCCCTAAAGACAGACCCCACCACCTACCTAGAAAAAACCACCAGATCCAAAATAAAAGCCTCCCCCATCAGTGAAGAAATCCAGCAAAGAATCATACCCAGAGAGAAATCATCCAGATGCCCTAAACTTTATGGTCTCCCCAAGATACACAAAGAAGGAAACCCACTTAGACCAATAGTCAGCTCCAGAGGCTCACCTCTACAAAACCTAGCCAAATTTCTCGCCAAACAACTACAGCCCTATGCAGAATCCATCAACTCACACGTAAGAAACTCATTCCAGGTCATTGAGATCATAAAGAAACAAAACTTACAACCCAGTGACCTACTAGTGAGCTTCGATGTCATATCCCTCTTCACCCAAGTGCCAATAAAAGAAGCCTTGACAGCCATCCAAAACAAATACAACCCCCCCAAGCACATCCTAGATCTGACCAACCGCTGCCTATCCAATACATACTTCACCTACAACGGACAAAAATACAAACAAATAGAAGGAGCACCCATGGGATCACCCCTCTCACCTGTCATCGCCAACCTCTACATGGAACACTTTGAAACACAGGCTCTAGAAAAATATGATCACAAACCCAAACTCTGGCTCAGATACGTAGATGACACCTTCATAATCTGGCCACACGGGAAAGAAAAACTGAACAACTTCCTCACACAGCTCAACAGCCAACACCCCAAAATACAATTCACCATGGAAACAGAAGCTAACAACCAACTTCCCTTCCTAGATATCTTGGTATACAAAAGATCCAATGGCTCCCTAGGACACACCATCTACCAGAAAAAAACACATACAAACCGCTATCTACACGCACTCTCACACCACCACCCAGCCCAGATCAATTCCGTAGCTGAGACACTCATCTCCAGAACAAAATGCTTGGCCGATGAACAACACCTAGAGACCGAACTACACACTCTCACCGGCGTGCTGACAGCCAATGGATTCCAAAGAAAGAAGATCACCCACCTAATCCAAAAAGAAACCCCAGCCAAAATCCAAGACAAAGAACAAGAGAATGGCAAAGCCCTCCTCCCATATATAAAGGGTACTACGGACAAAATCAGCAAGATCCTCCAAAAACACAACATTAAGACAGCATTCTGCACAAACAGAAAGATATCCACCATCCTAAGAAACCCTAAGGACAGAATCGAGTTAGAAAATCAAGGAGTATACGAAATCCCTTGCACTGCCTGCCCCACCACATACATTGGACAGACTAACAGAAGAATAGGTGCACGCATTGAAGAACATAAGAACTCAATCAAAAAGGAAGAACCGACCTCTTCCCTGGTCCAACACCTCAAAGCCACAGGACATGAGATTGACTTTAAAAATACCAGAACTATCGCCAAAACCGAACACTTCAGCAGCAGAATCATCAGAGAAGCCATAGAGATAGAAAAACGCCCACACAGCATGAATAAACGAGATGATGCCTCCCGCCTACCAGCCATTTGGAAACCCGCCCTCATGAACAGACGTGTACCTAACATGAAGAATGACACCAGACCCACACCCCTGAGAGCCACACAAGATGCCACCACCACACTTCCACGTAGAAAGCAGACTCACACCCACACAGAAGATGAAACACGACCACGGACCAGAAGCCGCACTGCAGCTGCATCACTACCCACCTCAAACCCCTCTGAACCATACAGGAAGTGAACTGACCCCCACCATGAAGATGCAGCACGACCACGAACTCGAAGCCAAACAGCAAGATCACAGCTCACCAGCTCAAACCCTCCAGCAACTAAGACTAACCTGAGCACAATCAAGCCCCCACCTGAACAGAACACGCCTCCAGCCAATCAGAACACAGCCAACCCCCCAACCAATCAGAACACAGCCAAACCCCCAACCAATGAGAACACCCCCCCATCCAATCAGAACACAGCCAAGCCCTCAGCCAATCAAGTCACACCCCCAGGAGCAGTTAAAAGGAAGAAGCAGCTGCGAGCTCACATCACTCTGAGAAGCACAGAGCTGAAGACCAAGCCTGAAGATGATGAATGAAACTTCATCGAAACGTTGCCTAGATACTTCCAATCTTACGCGGTAGAAAACCCGAATAACCAAAGATCCACATACAAATACCCGCGAGAACCTCAGAAAACAAATATTGCACCTCTACGGGGAGGAAACCCACCATCTGACCAGGACTTATGAAAAACTTGAAGTCCAAAGAGCTTCCATTTTATGTGACCTCGCATTCCTATGCAACTGCCGAGATCAAAATTTAATTCCCACAAGCTTCCAATTGAAATTCCACACCAACACAGCAGCCACCAAACGCATCCTAAAAAGAACAGAATTGGCCCCAATTAGAAATGAACTTCACACAAAAAGATTTCTCCTAGATCAAATCAACAAAGATCTCCTCACACTTCACCTCAGACTCAGCAACAAGATTCACCCCTTACTTTGGGACAAATCCAAACAGCTCGCTGTCTGGAGAGCTGAAACACAGACCACCCTCAAGACAGACACACACACCAACAAACTCAGAAAACTACAACAACGCCAGAAACCAACTCCTCCCCCCTCACAGCCACACATGAAACAAACAGTGCACAACATCTCAGACAAGATCCTCACCGAAGCCGAAACCAAGGTCCTTTCTAAAGGATTCAACTTTGCTGACGCTCCCAAACACATCCCCACAGAAACCATCATATGCGGAGTTGAAACCAGCCTGACCAAAACCAACCCTGATGATGCTAATAGAATCAGACTCAAAATCACCAACATCCTCTGCACTAGCAAACCACCCAAAAGCAACTTATCCAAAGAAGAACAAACTGCACTACTTAACCTGAAAGAAGACACCAGCATAATAATCCTACCAGCAGACAAGGGAAACGCGACAGTGGTTATGAACACATCTGACTACCAATCCAAGTTAACCAACCTACTCCAAGACCCCACATACAAACCCCTAAAGACAGACCCCACCACCTACCTAGAAAAAACCACCAGATCCAAAATAAAAGCCTCCCCCATCAGTGAAGAAATCCAGCAAAGAATCATACCCAGAGAGAAATCATCCAGATGCCCTAAACTTTATGGTCTCCCCAAGATACACAAAGAAGGAAACCCACTTAGACCAATAGTCAGCTCCAGAGGCTCACCTCTACAAAACCTAGCCAAATTTCTCGCCAAACAACTACAGCCCTATGCAGAATCCATCAACTCACACGTAAGAAACTCATTCCAGGTCATTGAGATCATAAAGAAACAAAACTTACAACCCAGTGACCTACTAGTGAGCTTCGATGTCATATCCCTCTTCACCCAAGTGCCAATAAAAGAAGCCTTGACAGCCATCCAAAACAAATACAACCCCCCCAAGCACATCCTAGATCTGACCAACCGCTGCCTATCCAATACATACTTCACCTACAACGGACAAAAATACAAACAAATAGAAGGAGCACCCATGGGATCACCCCTCTCACCTGTCATCGCCAACCTCTACATGGAACACTTTGAAACACAGGCTCTAGAAAAATATGATCACAAACCCAAACTCTGGCTCAGATACGTAGATGACACCTTCATAATCTGGCCACACGGGAAAGAAAAACTGAACAACTTCCTCACACAGCTCAACAGCCAACACCCCAAAATACAATTCACCATGGAAACAGAAGCTAACAACCAACTTCCCTTCCTAGATATCTTGGTATACAAAAGATCCAATGGCTCCCTAGGACACACCATCTACCAGAAAAAAACACATACAAACCGCTATCTACACGCACTCTCACACCACCACCCAGCCCAGATCAATTCCGTAGCTGAGACACTCATCTCCAGAACAAAATGCTTGGCCGATGAACAACACCTAGAGACCGAACTACACACTCTCACCGGCGTGCTGACAGCCAATGGATTCCAAAGAAAGAAGATCACCCACCTAATCCAAAAAGAAACCCCAGCCAAAATCCAAGACAAAGAACAAGAGAATGGCAAAGCCCTCCTCCCATATATAAAGGGTACTACGGACAAAATCAGCAAGATCCTCCAAAAACACAACATTAAGACAGCATTCTGCACAAACAGAAAGATATCCACCATCCTAAGAAACCCTAAGGACAGAATCGAGTTAGAAAATCAAGGAGTATACGAAATCCCTTGCACTGCCTGCCCCACCACATACATTGGACAGACTAACAGAAGAATAGGTGCACGCATTGAAGAACATAAGAACTCAATCAAAAAGGAAGAACCGACCTCTTCCCTGGTCCAACACCTCAAAGCCACAGGACATGAGATTGACTTTAAAAATACCAGAACTATCGCCAAAACCGAACACTTCAGCAGCAGAATCATCAGAGAAGCCATAGAGATAGAAAAACGCCCACACAGCATGAATAAACGAGATGATGCCTCCCGCCTACCAGCCATTTGGAAACCCGCCCTCATGAACAGACGTGTACCTAACATGAAGAATGACACCAGACCCACACCCCTGAGAGCCACACAAGATGCCACCACCACACTTCCACGTAGAAAGCAGACTCACACCCACACAGAAGATGAAACACGACCACGGACCAGAAGCCGCACTGCAGCTGCATCACTACCCACCTCAAACCCCTCTGAACCATACAGGAAGTGAACTGACCCCCACCATGAAGATGCAGCACGACCACGAACTCGAAGCCAAACAGCAAGATCACAGCTCACCAGCTCAAACCCTCCAGCAACTAAGACTAACCTGAGCACAATCAAGCCCCCACCTGAACAGAACACGCCTCCAGCCAATCAGAACACAGCCAACCCCCCAACCAATCAGAACACAGCCAAACCCCCAACCAATGAGAACACCCCCCCATCCAATCAGAACACAGCCAAGCCCTCAGCCAATCAAGTCACACCCCCAGGAGCAGTTAAAAGGAAGAAGCAGCTGCGAGCTCACATCACTCTGAGAAGCACAGAGCTGAAGACCAAGCCTGAAGATGATGAATGAAACTTCATCGAAACGTTGCCTAGATACTTCCAATCTTACGCGGGAGAAAACCCGAATAACCAAAGATCCACATACAAATACCCGCGAGAACCTCAGAAAATATATATATATATATATATATATATATATATATATATGTATGTATGTATGTATGTATGTATGTATGTATATATGTATATATGTATATATGTATATATGTATATATATGTATATATATGTATATATATGTATATATATGTATATATGTATATATGTATATATGTATATATGTATATATGTATATATGTATATATATGTATATATATGTATATATATGTATATATGTATATATGTATATATGTATATATGTATATATGTGTATATGTGTATATGTGTATATGTGTATATGTGTATATATATATATATATATATATATATATATATATATATATATATATATATATATATATATATATATATATATATATATCTGGCATTCAGCTTTGTTCGGGTATTTTCCCACGTCTTAGTAGTGGTGCTTTTAAAGTTGTAGCAACATTTCAGCAGAATCTCATCTGTCATCATCAGGCTTCTATATAGTGTTTGTCTGTGAGTTAGACTTTTACAATGGTTTCAGATTTAAATTTCGGGCAGCCTATTGCTTTGACAGAATGGTTTTTTCTTCATCCTGATTGGTTGAGAGTCTTGGTCTGTGTTTATTGGTCCTGGAGTTTGCTGTGTTCTGCTTCTAATATCTTCTGTCTGTTTTTTTGGCTCTTTTTGTATCTTGATTGGCTGGCAACATTGTGTTATTTTATTGGAGGTCTTTAGTGCAGCTTGGCTTTGGGTAAATGGACGGCTATCATTAATTAGGAAGCTGGGTTTCATCTGGGTGCCTGGTTGGGGTGTGTTTGAGCTGGAGGTATCAGGGGGGATCTGTTTGTGCCCAGGTGTTTGCCTGGCTTGTGGTGTGGAGATTTTTTTGTTTGTGAGTGCAGGCTTCCAAATGATTGACAGCCTGGTGGAATCAGCTCTTCTGTTCATGCTTTGTGGTCTTTTTTCAATCTCTATGGCTTCTCTGATGATTCTGTGGCTGGGATTTTCTATAGTGGCTAGGGTTTTGGTGCCATTGAAGTTGATGTTATGACCTGTGGCTTCCATGTGTTGGACTAGTGAGGAAGTGTGTTCCAGCTTTTTGACTGCATTTTTGTGTTCATCCAGGCGGGTGCTTATTCTTCTATTGGTCTGTCCAATGTATGTGGCCGGGCATGATGCACAGGGGACTTCATATATGCCTTGGTTTTCCAGGTCAATTTTGTCTTTGGGGATCCTGAGGATGGCTGCTATTTTTCTGTCTGTTTTGAAGGCAGTCTTGATGTGGTGTCTGTATAGAATCTTACTAATTTTGTCTGTAGTGTCTCTTATGTAGGGCAGGACAGCTGTTCCATGGGTCTGTTCATCTTCTGGGTCTCCATTATGTCTCAGTGTGTTTTTGTGGATCAAGTTGGTGATTTTGCTTTTGGGAAGCCATTGGCTGTCAATATTTTAGTCAGGGTGCATAGTTCAGTCTTAATGTGTGTCTTGTCTGCCAGGCGTTTGGTTCTGGTAATTAGTGCTTTAGCCACAGAGTTTATCTGTGCTGGGTGGTGGTGGGATTGGGCGTTGAGGTAGCGGTTGGTGTGTGTTTTCTTCTGGTATATGGTGTGTCCTAGTGTGCCATCTGTTTTTTTGTAGATTAATACATCTAGGAATGGTAGTTGTTTGTTTGTTTCTGTTTCCATGGTGAACTTGATTTTGGGGTGTGCGCTGTTTAGGTGTGTTAGGAAATTGTTTAGGTTTTCTTGTCCATGGGGCCAAATCACGAATGTGTCATCAATATATCTTAACCATAGTTTGGGTTTGAGGATGGCATTGGCCAGGGCTCTGGATTCGAATTCTTCCATGAACAGGTTTGCAATGATGGGTGACAGTGGTGATCCCATGGGGGCTCCTTCAATTTGTTTGTATCTTTGTCCTTTGTATATGAAATATGTGTTGGTTAAGCAGTGTTCTGTTAGTTCCATGAGGTGTTTAGCTGGTTGGTATTTATTTTTGATGATTTCAAGGGTCTCTTTTATCGGGACTTGAGTAAATAGTGAAACCACATCAAAACTTACAAGCAGATCTTCTTGCTCCACATGTAGATCTTTGATCATTTCCAAGAAGTGGTATGAGTTTTGTATATGTGAAGCTGCTGTTTCAGCATGGGGCTGTAGCTGTTTTGCTAAGTGTTTAGCTAGGTTTTGTAGTGGTGCTTCTCTGGACCTGACTATGGGTCTGAGAGGTATGCCTTCTTTGTGTATTTTTGGGAGGCCGTATAGTTTGGAGCATCTGGAAGATTTCTCTCTGGGTATGATCATGTATATGTATATACAAAGGACAAAGATACAAACAAATTGAAGGAGCCCCCATGGGATCACCACTTTCACCTGTCATTGCAAACCTGTTCATGGAAGAATTCGAATCCAGAGCCCTGGCCAACGCCATCCTCAAACCCAAACTATGGTTAAGATATATCGATGACACATTCGTGATTTGGCCCCATTGGACAAGAAAACCTAAACAAGCTTTGTTCGGGTATTTTCCCACGTGGTGCTTTTAAAGTTGTAGCAACGTTTCAGCAGAATCTCATCTGCCATCATCAGAAGCCTGATGATGGCAGATGAGATTCTGCTGAAACGTTGCTACAACTTTAAAAGCACCACGTGGGAAAATACCCGAACAAAGCTGAATGCCAGACATGTAAGTACCCGCGAAAACTTAAGAAAACATATATATATATATATATATATATATATAGGATACCCTTACTCACCAGCCTTTTTGTAAATTTCAATTCTAGTAATATTCTTATTTTTGCTTTTTATTTTAAAGGGAAAGCCTCAGACCTTTTTCTTTATTTTTCTTTTTTTCTCCTTACTTTTATTGAGACCCTTTTGTTTTTTCTATCTATATTTTTGGACCACTATGTTTTTCTTTTTTTGATTATTGAGACTTCTCAATTGGATTAAGATGTGAAGAACCTGAAGGAATTTCTTCTTTCCTTTTTTATTTTTGTTTTGTTTTTCTCTTAATCAATATTATTATTTTTGGGGTTTTTTTTCTCTCTATTTTTTATTTTTGATGGGGGACTACTTTGTAATTGGATTAGGGTCTAGAAGAACCTGAAGATCTTTTTTCTTCCCTTTTTTCTTTTTCTTCTTTGGTTTTGGGCCTTTTACTATTGGATTTTTCCATTTTGGATTATAATTGGCTGTTTCACCAGTTGGATTAAAAGTTAAAAAGACTTTGAAGATTTGGAAGCATTAAAATGAGCAGGAAACCAATATCATCTGGCGTTTCTACTTCTACTTCTGCATCCCCACCAGCTGGAGGACAACGTTTAATTCAGACAATGTTGAAGCAAGATAAAGAACAAGAAAAAGTAACTTTACAGATGATTATGCAAGAAAGTCAAGATCTCAAGATAAAATCAGACACCATTGAACAAAGAATAGAGAACATTGAACAAAGAATGGAGAAGACTGATGAAAAAGTGGAAAATATTAAACAAATGATGGTGAAGTATGAGGAGAGATTCCAAAAAATTGAGGAAGAAGGTAAACAAAGAGAGGAGAAGATTGGAAATATTGACAGTAGATTAACAGTGGTTGAACAAGAAAAAAGTGGGATGTTGAGGTGGGAGATGGAAAGGTCAGAATTTTATCTCAGATTTCAAAATATAGAAGAGGAAAAAAGAGAAAATTTGGCTGCGATAATGATAGAAATTTTGGCAGATGCTTTGGAAACTACAGAGGAAAAGATGATGGATGGAGTAGATGAGGTATATCGAGTTTATACAAGATATACAATGAGAAATAAATTACCAAAGGAAGTCCATATTAGATTTACCAAAAAAATCCATCAAAACACAAATACTACAAGTGGTAAGAGAGAAAACATTGAAATACAAAGGCAAAGAGATTGTGGTTTTAAAACAAATACCCAGAAAAGTGAGAGAGATGAGAAGAGAATATTGATTTCTGACCAAAATGCTCCTGGAAAACAAAGTGAATTATAGATGGCTGATTCCAGAAGGATTAATGTTTACGTGGCAAGAGCAGAGACATAGAATTGATTGAATTGAGAAAGCAGAACTTTTCCATGCAGAATTTTTTGGAAGAAGAGAAGAGGAGGCAGAGAAAGAGGTCTCATGAATTGAGTTTCAAGAGGAACAACTGGAGACTGAAAAAGAGAAAGGAGCAGTAGGTGGACAGTTGGATAGTAAAGAATGGCGTGAAGTGAGATCCATGAGAGCTGTTAGACCTAAATATAAAGCATAATCATGGAAGGAAAAAAACTGATTACAATGAATATAAATGGACTTAATTCAGCTGTTAAAAGAAGGAAAAGTTTTCATAAATTAGAGAAATTACAATTTGATATAATTTGTCTACAAGAAGTTCATATTAAAAAACAACATGAACAATTGTTAGTACAGCCAAAATTGGGGAAAATATTTACTTCTTTGACTCAATGTAAGAAAAGAGGAGTGGTTCTATACATTAAAGAGGCTATCCTAGCAAAAACTGATCTACACGGATGAAGACGGAAGAGTATTAATGGTGGAAATAATGGACAATAATATAAAAATACTCTTGATTGCAATTTATGCTCCGAATGATAAACAAGAAGAGTTTTATAAAAAACTACACATGAAAATAATTGGACTGGACTATGTTAATATAATTATGATGGGAGACTTTTATGGAATTGTGGACAATACACTGGACTATATAGCAACAACAACAAAGCAAAATAAAAAGACTCTCCCTAAATCTTTTTTTAAAATGACAGACGAACTAACTTTAAAAGATATTTGGAGAGAAAGAAATGTTAAAGCTAAACAATATACTTTTTATTCAAATAGACATTTATCATGGTCTAGATTAGATATGATTTGGATCTCAACAGAATTAATATCCAATATTCAAGAAACAAATATTGAAACAAGTACTTGGGCAGATCATAGCCCAATGACAATTAAATGGAAGGGACAAAAAAAAAGATTGAGATGGACATTAAATAATACTATTTTAAAGGAGAAAGATTTTATACAATGGATGGAGAAGGAACTGGCTTTTTTCTTTAGAGAAAATAAAAAAGAAGATACTTCAACGCAGAATGTTTGGGATACAATGAAAGCATATGCTAGAGGTTTGATAATAGACTATACAAGAAAAAAGAATATTAGGAAAAGGCAAGCTTCTAAGGCCTTGGAAGATGAGCATAAAAGACTTGAAAAAGAATTACAGAAAATGCCACAGGAAAAGAAAAAAGATTGTTTTAATATAATAGAAAAATGGCATAAAAGTGGATGGGGATGTTGGAAATTTTCAATGCTTTCACTTTAGATTATCATCTTGTCTCCCTTTGCTTTCCCAAGGTAACCTCTTTTTCTTGCAAACAAGATCAAATACATGTCCTAGAAAATCACTGCTGCTACTAATGAGACAACAGCTGCTTTGGAATAATGATGGCAGCTATAGCAGTCCTTTCCTCATTTGTTCCTTCTTTCCTCTGTCACATTATTTCACTACACAGTTCTGAGACTATCATGTCCGCTTAACAAAAATGTGAACAACCACTAGATCAAGGTTCTTCAAACTTGGCAAGATTAGGACTTGTGGACTTCAACTCCCAGAATTCCTGAGCTAACATGACTGGAGGGGGAATTCTGGGAATTGAAGTCCACAAGTCTTAAAGCTGTCAAGTTTGAAGACCTCTGCACTAGATACTGCAGCAGTGAGATGCTGCAAACTCTTTCTTTATCTCAGTGTCCAAATCAGTAGCGGGATCCTACCTTAGTCACTACCGGTTCAGTGGGTGATCATGCGTGTGTACCTAATAAGCCAATCAGCTGAGAGGATGAAGAAACAAAAAACTAGGAGTGACCCTCCCCCGTCCCATGAGCTTTTTGGTCTTTTATCCTGTCAGCTGATCATAGGCTTTTTTTTTACTACCCATTGGGCCGAACAGGTAGTGATTTTTACTACCGGTTCGCCTGAACTGAGCCGAACCAGTAGCATGCCACCATTGGTCTAAATGTTTGCAGCCTAGAGAGGGATGACTTGCCTGCCATGATCAAATGTCTTGATGCATGACACAAAGAATGGGTGGCAAGAGAGATCCTTCTATGCCTCTAGACCCTGAAGAAACTGTCTTATCTATCTTTGCTAAGTTTGCATCATTGGAAGACCCCACAATTCAGACATTTTTAATGACAACTCCTGAAAGTAACAGGAAATAGAGGAAGGGGCAACATGGGTACTTGAGCCAATAGAACAGGGGAGTCAAACTTAATTTCATTGAAGTTTGCATCAGGGTTGTGGTTGATCTTGGGAGACCAGGAGGGCATGGCCAACTGGGTGGGTGTGGCTGACTGGATGGGTGTGGCCAACTTTATATTACTCACTGGATGTGGCCAACTGGGTGGGTGTAGCATGTTTCCTCTTCACACTGGGTAAACCGGGTTTAAGCCATGCTAGCCTGATGTTTCATCTTTGCATTGAGTACACTGGGACAAAACCAATGTCCCGATGCTTCCTTTTCACATTGGGTAGAGTGGACTAAAGTAATGCAGGACAGCCCCTTAGATTTTCCAGGACAGCCCCATGGGCTGGATCCAACCACATTGTGGTCCAGATCTGGCCTGCAGGTCTTGTTTTGACACCCCTGTCATAAAGAATATCCAAGGATATCCTGAAGCTGGTTTTAAAACAATAACAGAAAAAAAATCAAGCAGTCTTCTACAGAATTAATTAATGCATGATTTAAAAAAACAAGAAATGTTTTATACAAGAAATAATATTTATTTACCATTTTTCCCCTCATATCTGATTGCAGGGAATCAGTAACATACGAATGCATGCAATTACTTTGTCTTTCTCTTGTCCATTGGAACCATACTTTAGGTAGTTCAGCGGCACATTAAACAAACTGCGCATGCAAGTATCTATTGCATTATCCTCTGGAATTGAATAATTGCCTTCATAGCCTTCCTCTGAAGTAATATATACAGATACTCACAAAAGAGCATTAATCAATAGTTTCTAAAAAAAAAAGAAGACACAACCCAGTATTCCTACAACAGGAAGAAAAGTATTCCAGACTTAGGAAAACAAAAACTATAGTCTGTAGACCAGTCCATAAAATCTAGGGCGGGGGTGTCAAATAGAAGGTCCACAGGCTGGATCCAGCTCATTAGGTGGTTGGATTCTGCCCATGGGACTACCCTGGAAAATGTAAGGGGCCAGCCTGTCAGAATATATTCATTAACTGGCAGAGACATGGTTAACAAAGTAAACATGGCAACAGACCAGTCAATGGGAGCTGACAACCTAGGTGTGATTTGGCTCTGTATGCTTTGCTGAGAATTGAAAGTGAAACTTGCTTGCTTGCTGGAAACTAATATTTGTTCTGAGCCCTGTGAGCTGCTGCTTGCTGTTTTTTTGCTTATGTTACATTGAAAGAATCTACAAATAGTATTGTAAACTTTACTCATGTTAATATGTTTATAAAGAAGTTAATGATCCTGCTGAATCAGTTTGTGTGTTTTCTGGACGTGAATTTATGCTGCAAATTCTAACCCAGCCCATGTTACTTCACCCTGGTCTACTTAATGTATAGAAGAAACATCAGGTCAATGTGGCTCCGGCCCGGTCTACCCAATGCAAAGAGGAAACATGCCAGCAGTTTGGGGAATGGCCTCAATCTGGCCACACTCATCCAGGTAGCCACACCCACCCAGGTAGCCACACCCACCCAGTCAGCCATGCCTGGCCACCCCTCAAAGTCAACCACAGCCCTGATGTGCCCCTCAATGAAATTGAATTTGATACCCTTGATCTATGGAATTATATAGTTTCCCAGGAGCAAAAATCAAAGATGTAACCAAGTTCCATATTAAAATAATCAACCTCACAGATTTCTACCCTTTTCTTCTCCTACATATGGGGACCAATGACACAGTAGTGAATATGAAAACAATAACAAGAGATTATGAGTTAGGGAAGAAAGTTAAAGAATTAGGAGCACAAGTTGTTTTTTCATCCATACTTCCAATGAAAGGTTAACCACAATGAGGGAACAAAGGATTTTAGAAACAAATAAGTGGCTTAAAATTGGTGTTGTCAACAGAACTTTGGCTTCCTAGACCATGGTCTGCATTACCTAGATCAAGGGTCTTCAAACTTGGCAAGTTTAAGACTTGTGGGCTTTAATTCCCAGAATTCCTGATCTAACAAGACTGGAGGAGGAATTCTGGGAGTTGAAGTCCACAAGTGTTAAAGCTGTCAAGTTTGAAGAACCCTGCCCCCTGATGAAAGGCTACTGGCAAGGGAGGGATTGTACTTCACAAGAACTGGAAACAATATATTCAGAAAATGAGTGGTTCATCTTATCCAAAGGGTTTTAAACTTAAGCAGGGAAGTGGATTCCTCTTATCCCTGGGATGTCTCCTGTTTGGTCTTTGCCTTTGTTTGCTTTTTACTTAGGGCTGGATCTCAGGTGGATACCCATTAACCCCTGGGATGTCTTCTGTCCAGTCCTTACCTTTCCTCCAAATTTTGTCTCTTTCTTTTTCTCCACCAGTGGTTGGTCCTGCTCCTTGGTTTCTTCAGGACTTCAGCCTTTGAGTTCAATTAAGAAGTCACCAAGGATCTTATCAAGGCTGGACATTCATTTAGACAGTGGCTCATTGCATTCAATTGATGCATCAGTGAGACATACAGATGTCTGCATCATCCCTTGCTTTTCAGAGTACTCAATCACTGTCAAAAGACTCGTGGGTCCTGAGGGCAGCTGGCAGTGCAGAAACACACAGTCTTGGTCACTGACCAGGAGTTTTTATTTCAGAACATTCACACTTTCAGCCACCAAGTCTTACTTATCCAGGAGCCGTCCTCTGGTAGTTGTTGGTGTCTTCCAATTGAATCCAGGAGTGGAATCCCAGACGAGCTCACAGATTGTTGTCCCCAATTCAGATCTGAGCATGGTGCCAAAGCCAATGATGGATGCCAGACATGAGGTGCAGGTTTTCTGATTGCTTTTTATTGGAGTACTCCAAGGAAAAGGGCTCCTGGTCAAAATGCCAAGATCAAGAACAAAGGATTAAATAAGTTTTATATATTTTCACTGAAGGAGAAAGTGGGACAAAGTGAGATAATCAGAAATATCATCTAATAAACATTTTAGTAATAATTCTACAATTTGTTCTATTGGTCTCTAGCTGTCCCTATTCCTAATGAATGCCCTAAGAGTTATTTAATACACATTTGATTTGCCACAGGCCATTTCTATTTCTAACTTTTAGCTGAGGTGTGCAAGCTGTCTAACTCGTGTTACTTTTATCAGCTTTCTAATTAACCAGGATTGTTACAAGATTTACACATACATATTTCCTGTTGATAAGAATTCTTTGTTCATGCCAGACAGACTCCTCACTTACAGGTTTCCTGATTTACTTTTAAATGTGTGTATGATCCTGCTTTATTTTGCCAGACAGCCCATCAATGTGAAGTATTAGTACCACTTTATAAAGCAGGCTAGTAAGGCTACAGCTGGAACACTGCAGTCAGTTTTGATCATTACATTACAAAAAAAATGTTGAGACTTAAGAAAAAATTCAGAGAAGAGCAACCAGGACGATAAGAGGACTAAAAACTAAAACATATGAAGAACTGTTGCAGGATTTGGGTTTGACTAGTTTAGAGAAAAGAAGGACTAGGGAGGACATGATAGCAATATTCTAATATTTGAGAGGCTGCCAGGAAGAGGAAGGGGTCAATTTATTTCCAAAAGCACCAGAGGTTAGGACAAGAAACAATATATTAAGTTCTGAGCATGGGTGCAAGGAACGGAGACGAGGCAGTGAACAGTGAACTTCAACTCTTTATTAATCATTCCGAACAGAGCAAAAACCCAGGGCAGCAGCAGCCCTTTTATAGGGCAGGCTGCTGACCTATTAGCCAATGAGAACATGGAAGTGTTACCCTTGAACCAATGAGAGTGGCTCGTTAACAGCCAATCAGATTCTCCAGAACGGACCAATCCGATATCGCTATTATCAGCCAATCAGAAGTGCAGGATTAGAACCCTGCTTTTTCTTTAAGCTTTGTTAAAACTTTATTTAAGCGCTTTTATTAGTTCATAACACCCCTTTCCCCCGGGTTCCGTTTGAGGGGTGCGGTGACGTAATCCCTAAGATATGTAGGTTGTTTTAGCGGTCTATTAGATTTGCGCTGTCCCACCGGTTCCCGTCTGCAGTCTGGCTTCAGTGGGATGTTTTTGGACATCTCTGGTATAGGTGGTTCCGCATTCTCACTGGACGTTCTGTCATTGTTGTTGTCCTCCGATCTTTGTGGGCTAGCCTCCATTGAGGTTCCTCTGTGGCGAGGACACTCCCCTCCTTGATTCTTCTTCATTTATCATGCCCACTTGCTGACTTCCTTCGCTTCTGCTTCCCACCATCTCGAATTTGGTTTCTTCGACATCCCCTCTCCCCTCAGTTTGGGAGTCCCAGGAGTTGCGGGAACTGGGTTGTAGCCTAGAGCGAAGCTGATCTATATGGCGTTTCCATATTTTTCTGTCACAGGTTTGCACACGGTATGATCTGGGCCCGGGGATTTGAATTACGGTTGCTTCAACCCATAATGGTTCGCCGGAGAGGTTTTTAGCAAAAACTAAGTCGCCTACCTTGAACTCGCGGCATTTTCCGCTAGATCCACAGGGTTTCTCTGGCTCGTAGGAAGGGTGAAGCTGGTCAAGGTGGGAATGGAGCTTGCTTCCCATCAACAGTTCAGCTGGCGTCTTGTTGGTGACGCTGTGCGGAGTGATGTGCTGAAGTAGGAGTATTCTGTTTATTTTTTCATGAATGTCCCCATAGTCCATTTTGTGGAGAGGTTTTTTTAACAAATTGTACCATGCGCTCCGCCCTGCCGTTAGCCGCAGGGTGAACTGGCAAAGTTAGCGCATGGTGGATGCCCCGATCCACTAAGTATTGTTCAAATGCCAGGGCGGTGAACTGGGGTCCGTTGTTGGAGACCAGAATATCTGGCAGTCCGTGCGTTGCGAATAGCCTGTTCAATTTTCGGATGATGGACTCCGTTATAGTATTCTTCATTTCGTGGATCTCGAGCCAGTTGGAATAGGCATCCACTGTTAGGAGGACTGTTAGGTCCTTTAGTAGGTCCTGCAAAATCAACGTGGATGTGGGAGTTGCTCAAGGTGGGGCACTGCTGACTTCTTGGCACTTTAAGCAAGTCTTTACCCAGGCTTCGATCTGTTTGTCGATGCCCGGCCACCACGCATAGCTTCGTGCGAGCGCTTTCATACGCACGATGCCGGGGTGACCGTCATGCAATGTTTTCAATACTGCTCATTGTAACCGCTCAGGGACGACAACTCTATCTCCCCATAGGATGCTGCCTTTTTGCAAAAAAAGTTCTGTTTGCCAGTTTCTGAAAGGGGTGAAATCATCAGAGGTTTGTTCTATTGGCCATCCTCTTTCGACCCAGCTCTTTCGACCCAGCTAAGAACTCACGCCAAGACAGGATCTCATTTTGTTTCGATTGCAATGTCTCTGGCTGTTAGTGGTGGTGAATGTAGCGTTTCAATCTGGAGTGTCGTAAGGGTTGGAGCTGGGTCGTCGACAGTTTCCGGAAGTGGGGCATGGCTCAATGCATCAGCGTGGGGAATAGCTTTCTCCGGGAGGTGTTGTAATTTATAGTTGTACGCAGCTAAAAACTCTGACCAGTGAGTCATTCTAGGTGACAATATATAGGGGGTTGGCTTGTCTCCCACTATAATCCCTAGCAAAGGTTTGTGGTCGGTAACAATAATAAAAACTCATCCATACACATATTCATGAAACTGTTTCACAGCAGATACAACAGCAAGAGCCTCCTTGTCGATCTGGCTATAGTTACGTTCAGCCTTTGATAAGGTCCTTGAAAAATAGGCAATAGGGCCCTCACTACCATTTGGTAACACATGACTCAAAATGGCTCCTACTCCAAATGGTGACGCATCACATGTAATTGTTAAAGGCAGAGTCTCGTTATACTGCATTAAAACAGCATCTGAGGTTAGTAAGTTTTTCATTGTCGGAATGCGTGCTCCTCGCAGTGTCCCCAGACCCAGGTTGCTTTTTTGTCGAGTCTATGTAGGGGCTCAGCTACGGTCGCTTTCTGAGGCAAGAAGATGTTGTAAAAGTTAATGAGCCCCAGGAAAGCTTGGAGATCAGTCCTATTTCTGGGTTTTGGGGTGTTTTTGATTGCCCTTAGTTTGCTATTAGTGGGGTGAATGCCTTGTTATCAATTAGGTACCCCAGGAACTCTACTTTATCAATACACAGTTGACATTTATTTTTTTTAACCTTAAGGCCAGAGTCTTTAAATTTCTGGAGGACCATTTTAGACGCTTTTCTAGTATTTCTCTATTCAGGGCAGCAATTAAGATGTCATTAAAGTATGGTACGACCCCCTTGATCCCTTGCAATAGTCTCTCCATCAGACTTTGAAAAATCCCTGGGGCGACACTCACTCCGAATTGGAGTCAGTTGCACTTAAAGGCGCCTTGGTGCGTAACGATTCTCTGTGCCTCTGCGGGGTTTTTTTTTTAAAACAAATTTTATTAATTTTACAGAAAACACAATACACAAACATAAACAAAACTAAAAGATCTTTTCTGAAGGTTGTCTGATCCCGGGTTGAAACTCTTCACACAGACACAAATTCAAACATCATATTCACTTTATATATCCTTCCATATCTTATTATCATTTTCTTTTATATATATATATATATAAACCATTTTTATCAATGTTATAAAAACCATGCACAAAGAATCAAGGCATAACAGCTTATAAATTCTTTTCTAAGAAAAATAATAAAAGAAGAAAACCAATAGAACATAACAATTCCAAATTATAGTATCAATACCTTTATCTATTTAACTTCATATCTTATCCCAGCTTCTCCTTTTCATCCAAATTATTTCTTGTTAATTAAAATTTTATTGCCTTTTATCAATATACAAAATCCAAAAAAAAAAACCATAACAAAACCTTTATATATCCTTTCATATCTTATTACCATTTTCAATAACATTCTTTGTCTGTTCTGTTTCCATCTATCCATTCATCTTTTTTCTTTTACTATATTTCTTCTATACACCAATTGGAGTAACGTCTATAACTCATTACCCTAACTTAAAAGTACTTCATATAACAATTTTTCTTGGGATTCTGTTTAATAGATTCTAAAATTAAACAATGAATTTTATACTCTAAATACACATATAAAAAACACAATCTTATGTACCCTCCAGAATCCCTCTTTTATCCTAAATTAAATTCACCCATTGTCTCTGAATAAACTTTTTTTCTTTAGATCTTGCTTCCCCCCATTGAGGCTTCTCCTCCCCCCCTTTCTCTCTTGCTTATTCTTCTCCTTGCCCTTTTTACCCCTTTGTCTCTCCTCCTCCCTTTTCTTACTCCCTTTCCTTTGCTTTCTAACCTTGCCTCCACCTTTCCTCTCATTTTTCTCATTTTTGGTTGTTTTTATAATTCTTAAAATCCCCTTTTTCTTATCCTTTTTCTTCTCCTCCCCGGAAAAGACCCATTGTTCATCAAAGATGGCTTCTTGTTCCTCTTCTTCTTTGTCCCAGTCCTTCTGCTGCGTAGTCAACTTTTCATAAGTACATAACGCCATTTCTAAAAATTGAAACAAAGTGCCCAAAGTATCTTCCTTTTTATATTTTTGATATTCAGTCTTTAGTTCATCCACAAGCGATGCCATCATGAAAAGAGAAACTTTTCCCAAAATAACCACAAATATTTTTAATCAAAAATAATTCAAAAAAAAAAATTCCAAAAATTAATACTTTTCTTCCTTCTTCTCTTTCTCTTTCTGGGGTTAATGTTTAATCAAAGAGGTCCAATTACCATATACCTTTCTTTGGGATTCTAGGCAATCTCCTCCTTTTTCAGCTTCTGCTCCAATTTTTTTTTCCTCTCCCTTCCCACTTGCAACATCAATTTTAAATAATCAGAAATCCATACCTCTAATAAGGGTTTTCCAATTTCTTAAGTTTTTCAATGTCCAGGAACCCTTTTGTCCCTTAGCTTCAACTTTCAGAATAATTCACCTTCAATGTCCAATATGTCCAAACATATCTGCTGTTTCCATGGGGTGGGAGAGTGAAGAAAAAAAAAGTTTCCTTTAACAGCTTCTCCGCCGCTTTCGATCTTCTTAGGAATACAATGTATCCTCCAGCAATTCAAACAGCTCAGTTCCAACAAATTTGAAAGATGTTACTTGACCCGGCTCAGACAGCACTTTCACTCTTCTTGCTTCCTCCAGCGCAATCTAACCCGGTTGCTGGCTTCTTCGTGGCGGCCATTGCTGACCGCCACTCCACCGCCTTGGGAAAAAGGGGTTTTCCAGGACGAGGAGGGGGGTCTGCGACACCCCCAACCCCCTGTCCGGCTCTCCTCTCTCTTCGGCTGTCCCTACAGGGCAGCCATATCCCCCTGACCCATCTGGATCGGGGGTACCTCGGCGGCTAGCACAGCAGGAATCGCGAGCAGTCGCGAATTCCTGCTGCCCCGAAGCCACGCAAAACCGGAAGCCTGCCTCTGCGGGTTTTTTTTTTATCCACAGGCAATTGTTGGTAGACCTGTGCTAAATCCAGTTTAGCGAAGACTTTTCCATCCCCCAGGGAATGGAGAAGGTGTTGTACCACCGGCACCGGGTAAGCGTTCTGTTGAAGGGCGTGATTAAAAGTAGTGCGGTAGTCCCCACAAATCCTTAACGATCCATCCGGTTTGATGGGTGTTATAATTGGGGTTTCCCAACGAGCGTGGTCAGTTGGTTCTAAAACACCCTGGGCTATTAATTTATCGAGCTGCTCGTCAATTTTTGGTTTAAGGGCAAAAGGTACCTGACGAGGCTTAAGGCAGATGGGGGCTACTTCAGGGTTAAGGTTAAATGATATCGGGGTCCCCTTGTACTCACCTAGTTTGTCTGCGAAAACATCCTGGAATTCCTGGACGATGGCCTCCTCCCAGTCGTCGCTTCTGGTTTGGTGAATGCCGGCTACCTCGATCCCAAGTGGGGCGAACCATTGAAGGCCTAACAAGCTAGGCCGGTCACGGTCGATGATGGTCAGTGGTAATGACGCAGTACAATTTTTGAATGATACTTGGACTTGGCTGGATCCAACAACCAGAATTCGGTTTCCCTGATAATCTTTGAGTATGATTCTTTGGGCTCTGAGGTCTTGACGCCGGATGGCAGGGATTAATTGTTTAAGAGTCTTCCAGGAAACCATCGAGAGAGACGATCCTGAATCAACTTCCATCACACAAGGCTGGTTTTCGATGGCGACCTTCACTCGGATCTTCTTTGCATCTAGAGATGAGGTGTGACCGATTGTAATGGTTTGGTGTGCCTCTTCTCTTCTCGATAAAATGGCCGGTGTTTTATTTCTGTAGGAGTGGTTGTTCCATTGGCGGTTCAAATGTTCCCGACTCACAGGGTGATTCTCTGTGGTCTGGCGGTAGTTGTTTCCCCTCTGAAGTGGGCTGGATCCTTACTTGCTTCTACAGACCTTCCCAATGTGGCCTCTTTTCCCACAAAAATGGCAGAGCGCGTCGAGGAATTTGCAGTCTGATCGTGGGTGGTTTGCCCCACAACCCGCGCATTGGTGCGGTAGTCTTTGATTCTGCTGATGGTGTTGGTCAGACCGGAGCCGGTTGACCTCCTCCTCATCACTTTCTGATGACGATTCGAGGTCCTAGTGGTGGGTCGCTGTTGTGTGCCTCTCTCGTTGAGGTGAGGTATCGCTGGCGAGTTGATGGAGCGGTGCATTAGTGCAGTGCATTTGGGCGGCCGACTTCCTGGTTGCTTCTGCTGCAGTAGCGTCCTTGATGACATCTGCAAGGTCGATGTCCCCCCGGCCATGATCTTGCTCTGTGTCGTGGGGTCATCTAATCCCAGAATTATTCGGTCTCAGAGCTTCTTCGAGGTCTGTAAACCCACAGAGGCCTCTCAGGTTCTGGAGACCCGCGATGAAATCTGCAACGCTCTCTCCTTTCCGCTGCTCCCTCTGGTAAAATTCATGTCTTCAGAGAAACATTGGTACGGCGGGTGCATAGTGGGCCTGTAGAAGGGGCGCGAGGATGTCCCAGTCCATGCTCTTCACCTCAGCCGGTTTCGCTAGTGCCTTGGCCATCTTAAAGACGGCAGGCCCGCAATGGGTCAGGAACAGTGCTCGCTTTTTTCCCGTACTGGCATCCTTCAAGTTGTTGGTCTCCAGAAACATCTGGAACCGATCTATGTACGAGTCCCAGTCTTCTTGTGCCAGGTCAAATGGAGCGGGTGGTATGGCGTCGCCGGACATGGTTTTCATTGTCGATGTGCCTTCAGCCAGGTGCTCTTTTTGGTGCTCTGTAGTGTTCAGTCAGCTCTGATGTCTCCGCATCCTATCTTCATCGCCAGTGTTAAGTTCTGCGCATGGGTGCAAGGAACGGAGACGAGGCAGTGAACAGTGAACTTCAACTCTTTATTAATCATTCTGAACAGAGAAAAACCCAGGGCAGCAGCAGCCCTTTTATAGGGCAGGCTGCTGACCTATTAGCCAATGAGAACATGGAAGTGTTACCCTTGAATCAATGAGAGTGGCTCATTAACAGCCAATCAAATTCTCCAGAACGGACCAATCCGATATCGCTATTATCGGCCAATCAGAAGTGCAGGATTAGAACCCTGCTTTTTCTTTAAGCTTTGTTAAAACTTTATTTAAGCACTTTTATTAGTGCATAACACAATGAATGGAAACTAATCAAGAAGAGAAGCAACCTGGAATTGAGGAGAAACTTCCTAACAGTGAGGACAATTAACAGTGGAACACTTTGCCTTCGTATATTTTGGGTACTCCATCACTGGAGGATTTAAGAAGGTATTGGACAGTCACTTGTCTGAAATGGTATAGGACCATGATGGTGAACCTATGGCACGAGTCCTCTCTGTGGGCACACAAGCCGTCACTCCAGCTCAGCTATGTCATGCATATGTACGCGCTTTTCACCTACCAGCTGGTCTTCAGGTCTCTGCCATGCATATGCGGGGCAGGATGCATGCAGGGGATGCACGCGCATACTTATGCTTTTGGCACTCAGTGCTGAAAGTGTTAGCCATCACTGGCATAGGATCTCCTGCTTGAGTAGGGGGCTAGACTAGAATATTTCTATGGTCCCTTCCAGCTCTACTCTGATTCTGATTGTTTCCTAGATAGGTGGAGCCAGCAAATTTTTGTTTTTTTAAAAAAAGGTTTTTAATTTCTAGCTAATCAATAGTTCTGGACAATTTTGAGTCCAATGTGTTGGCTGAATATGTTTGTTTGACCCTGAATATGCATTATTTGACTCAGCATGTGGACTGAATGCGATTAATATATGCTTGTTATTACTATAAGAAATTCTTTTTTTTACTCTTAGCCATGTATTGTTTCTATATATTACCTAGAAGTCAGCATATATCTAGATATTTCTTGGTTAAAAAGATAGGTAAACATTTTTTGTCTGTCTGTGAATATTTGCTCAAGTATATCATAGATTAAGAAACAGAAAGTGGAGAAGAAAAATTTGAGTTATATACCTCCGAATTTAAATAATATACACAATGATGAAAAAAATTGGTTATAAATCCACTAAATTGGGTTTTAAAACTGTTCTGTCCTGAATTTGCATACTCGAAATCCCCGCGCCTTGATTGGCTAAGGCGCGGGGATTTCTGATTGGCCAGGTGAGCCGCGCTGATTGGCCCGATTGAAGTCTCCCGCGATTGGCTCACTCCAAGAGCGGGAGACTTGAATCGCTGCCATTGGCCGCGGCCGCCGCAGCGAAAAGGATAAAAGCCGCGGGCTTTTTCCTTTTCGCTGGTTCGGTTCACAACTGTTTAATAAAGAGCTTGAATGATAGTCACCGACTCTGAGCGTCTTTTTGCGGACACGACACTGGCGACGAGGGTGGGATCCCGACCCTGAACCGAACCCCGTGTCCAACAAGAGCCAGTTCCAGCGCAGAGATGGCGAAGATCGCACCGCCCGCCCCCTTCAACCCCGCCACCGAGGACTGGGAATCGTACTCAGACCGGTTCCGTATGTACCTTGAATGCGCCGGAATGAAGGACGCCCCGGGCCCGCTAAAACGCGCCGTCTTCCTTACTCACTGCGGACCAGAGGTCTTCCAGATGGCCAAAGCATTGGCCAAGCCGGCAGACGCAACCGCCATGGACTGGGACGTCCTCGAACCTATACTGCGGCGCCATTACGCCCCCGAGGTCCCCATCCTGATACGGCGCAACGAGTTTTACCGCCGAAATCAGAAACCAGACGAAAAATTGAGCGACTTCGTCGCCGAGCTGCGGCGCCTAGGAGGACTCTGCGAGTTTGAAGGTCTGAACAGTCTCATAAGAGACCGATTCGTACTCGGCCTATGGGACCCTACACTCCAGAGCCGGCTTATGGCCAAGGGCGACATCAGCCTAGCAGATGCCCTCACAGCAGCCGCAGCCGCAGAAGCAACCCGCACGTCTGCTGACAGCATGCGAAGATCTGACGCGAAGGGCGGAAACAACAACCTGGCAAGGTCGGCCGACCCTAGAAGCGAATCAACCGCACACTACGGAGAATTCCAGTCAACCTCCAGCACGTCGGAAGACGAGGAGGACATACATCGCGTGCAGACGGGACGCGGCGACCAACGGAATCGAAGAGGTCGTAGGTCGAGGACCAACTGTGCCGGGTGCGGCGGCGACCACCCCAGGTCAGAATGCCGATTTTTTGACTCTATCTGTAGGCATTGTGAACGACGGGGTCACATCGCTCGAGTTTGCCGCCAAAAGAAGACCCGCAGCCCGCCCAAATGGGAACAACACGACCGGAAGAAGGAAAGCCCCCCGCCCAGGACCAGAGAGCGCCAACCGGACGGTCGGTGGGACCGTGCCCAACGATCTTCAAGAGGCGGCGACGGTCGGCGAAAGGAAGAGACTCACCAGACGGTGACCATCGGCCACGCCATCTCCGACGGCGCCAGAAAGGTACACGTAGAAGTCCATATTGAAGGCCAACCATGCAAGATGGAAGTGGACTCCGGGTCCTACCTCTCCATGATTGCATGGCGCGAGATTAAACGGCTAGTGCCCACCCTCCATAAGAGGAACATTCATGCCCAGAAAATCATTATAAAAGACTACCAAGGGAATCGCGTCCCGGTAGTGGCACCAAGAGCTTTAATGTAACCTACAAGGGCCGCACCGAACAACTGCCACTCACTATCGTCGATCGCGACCGCCCAAGCCTACTGGGTTTACAATGGTTCGCCCCGCTTGACATCGCGCTGACAGGAGTCAACCACGTCGTCGACGACGGTTGGGAACAGCGGCTAGCCCAGGAGTTCCAGGAAGTTTTCGATGGAAGCTTGGGCAAGTACCAGGGGCCCCTTATCTCATTTGACCTAGACCCAAGGGTTCCCCCCAAGCGGCTAAAACCTAGGAGGGTACCATTCGCCCTGAAGCCTAAAATTGACGAGCAGATTGACAAGCTCGTCAAACAGGGGGTGTTGCAGCCGATAGACCATGCCCGATGGGAGACCCCTATAGTGACCCCAGTCAAGCCAAACGGGTCTGTGAGAATTTGCGGGGACTATAAGGCCACCCTAAATGGCGCATTGCAACAAAGCGCCTACCCAGTCCCAATCGTGCAACATCTGCTGCACTCACTGGGAGGGGGCAAGGTCTTTGCCAAGCTCGATCTCGCCCAGGCATATCAGCAGTTGCCAGTAGATGAGAAAACAGCGGAAGCCCAGACCATCGTAACCCATCGGGGGGCCTTCAAGTGTAACCGACTCCAATTCAGAGTCAGCGTGGCACCAGGCATCTTTCAGAGCCTGATGGAACGTTTGCTACAGGGCATCAAGGGGGTGGTGCCCTATTTTGATGACGTATTAGTGGCGGCGCCAAACGAAGCCGAATTAGAAAACCGACTCAGGGAGGTCTTAACAAAATTTAAAGTGACGGGACTTAAAGTTAAACGAGAAAAATGCCAACTATGCACAGAGCAAGTGGAATTCTTGGGCTACCTTCTAGACCGGCATGGCATTCACCCTACAATTAAAAAAGTGAAAGCCATCAAAGAAGCCCCCACCCCAAAGTCTAAAACGGAACTACAAGCGTTCTTAGGGTTGCTGAATTTTTATAATGTTTTCCTACCCCAAAAGGCTACGGCGGCGGAGCCTTTGCATAGACTCCTGGATAAGGCGGCAACCTGGACTTGGGGGAGACGAGAGCAAGCCGCCTTTCAAAAAACCAAAGACCTCCTCACCTCCGACGCCGTCCTGATTCAATTCAGCGAAACCTTGCCCTTAGTTGTCACTTGCGATGCATCACCTTCCGGCGTCGGCGCTGTCCTCAGCCATACCCTCCCCGACAAAAGAGAAGCACCCATCGCTTTTTTCTCCAGGACTCTGACTAAACCGGAGCGGAACTATAGCCAGCTGGACAAAGAAGCTTTGGCTATAGTTGCCGCCGTTAAGCGATTCCACGAATACCTGTATGGCTGCCCATTCACCATTGTGACAGATCATAAGCCATTGCTGGGCATCCTCGCTGGAAACCGAGCCACCCCGAACATTTTATCACCCCGGATGACAAGGTGGTCCGAGTTCCTGGCAGCCTACAGCTACGAACTGTTACACAAGCCAGGTAAGAAAATTTCGCACGCGGACGCCTTAAGCCGTTCGCCTTTACCAGACTCTGATCCTGACCCAGCACCAACGACAAACACCCTTAGCATCGAGAACCTACCCATTACCGCGTCGGACATTGCCAGGGAAACTATTAAGGATAAGCGTCTGGCGCGAATCCTACACTGGCTAGAAAAAGGTTGGCCTGAAAGGGACAATGACGAATCCATTAAAACATTCAGAAACCGCCAGACTGAACTCTCACTGCTTAAAGGATGTATTTTGTGGGGTGACAGGGTGGTCATCCCAGACAGATTGCAAGGGAGGGTCTTAGAGATGCTACATGAAGGTCATCCTGGCATCGTCAGGACTAAAGCCCTGGCCAGGAGTTACGCTTGGTGGCCAGGGATGGACAAACAGATAGAGGCATGGGTCGCCAAATGCCAACGTTGCCAGGAGACCAGACCCAGCCCACCCGCAGCACCCATCCGGGACTGGGAAACACCAAGGGGGCCCTGGTCCAGAATCCATTTAGACTTTGCGGGTCCAACGAATGGGCATACTTTTCTGATCACAGTTGACGCTTACTCCAATTGGTTGGAGGTAAGCGACATGAAATCCACTACCACGGAGGCCGTCATCAAAGAACTGTGTAAACTGTTTTCCACGCACGGCCTCCCAGACGTCGTCGTCTCAGACAATGGGCCCCAGTTTACTTCCCTCGATTTTGAGAGGTTCTTGGCGGAGAGGGGCATCCGCCACACATTAACAGCACCGGCGCATCCGGCGGCGAACGGTAGGGCGGAACGGATGGTACAGTTTACAAAAAAAACCCTCCGGAAGATGGACCACGGGGAGATCAACGACAAAATCAATAAACTCCTCTTCATACAACACATCACCCCGAACACCACTACCAACAAAAGCCCAGCCGAATTACTAATGGGCAGGAAGCTGAGGTCCCCACTCGACAGGTTACATCCAACATACAACCCGGAGCGGCCCCCAGACTCCAGTTCCAAATACCGGACATTTGCCCCCGGTGACTTAGTTTACGCAAAAAACCTGACGGGGGACCCCCTATGGATCCCAGCCGTCATCACTCAAATCACAGGTCCACGGTCGTACCGGCTCCAAACCACCGATGGGCGAGCCTGGAAACGACACATCGACCAGCTCAGGTCGCGAACGGCAACAGACCTCAACCCCCAAGACACGAACCAAGGGGGGAGGGAATACCCGAATAAACAAGCGCAGGAAAAAATAATCCAAAAGTACTCACCGGAACGCAGCCATCGCGAGTCCCCACCGGAGAAAAACCACCTGGCCAGCTCAACCGACTCGGAGAAACCAAGCAGGAGCGGCGAAACCCGTAGCTCAACCGACCCGGTAGGCCCAGGCAGGAGCCACGGAGAACGAACCGGCCCGATCATCCAGCCGGTTCACACAGAAGGAGGAGCAGCCAAAAAGATGACTGCTCCGGCCGAGATCCAGCTTGCAACTGAGTTGCGCAGGTCAACTAGGGCTAGACGGAGCCCCGCCTACCTGCGTGACTACGCAACGTGATGGACTATACCAAGAGGGGAGGGGTGTTCTGTCCTGAATTTGCATACTCGAAATCCCCGCGCCTTGATTGGCTAAGGCGCGGGGATTTCTGATTGGCCAGGCGAGCCGCGCTGATTGGCCCGATTGAAGTCTCCCGCGATTGGCTCACTCCAAGAGCGGGAGACTTGAATCGCTGCCATTGGCCGCGGCCGCCGCAGCGAAAAGGATAAAAGCCGCGGGCTTTTTCCTTTTCGCTGGTTCGGTTCACAACTGTTTAATAAAGAGCTTGAATGATAGTCACCGACTCTGAGCGTCTTTTTGTGGACACGACAAAAACTGTTTTTCACATCTGGCAATTTTAGGATATGTGGACTTCAACTCACAGAATTCCCCAGTCACTGGATTAAACTAACTGTTTCATTGACTGAGGGTGTTCTCTCTTTAATATGTCTAGAATTAGAACTCACAATGACAAAAAGTACAAAGCAAAAAGAGAGAGAATTTGGTAGTTGTTAATTGGCTGGCTAGAAATGGGAAACTAGGAGAAAGTGAGTTCTATTTCTGCTTTAGCCAGCTGGGTGACTTTGAGTGAGTCTCTCCCAGCCCAACCTACATCACAGGGAAGTTGTAGGGAAATAAGAGGCAGTATTAGATATGTTCAGTAACTTGATCAAAATATATTAGATAAAATTATAATGTCTGCCTTTAGAGAGGGTCTTGTGAATGAATATCTGCAGAACTCTAACATTAATATTACGTTACTCTAACGTATAGTTATAGATAGACTTATAGTATATCTCACAAAGTTTCCAAATCTGGTGAGATTTCCACATCTTCCATGTGTGATTTCAAATATTCTGGTTTTCTTGTAAGGGATCAGAAGTTAATATGCATTAAATTCAGCTATTTTAAAACATATTAAACATTTTTTTTTGCCACGGAACTTTCTTGCAAGAGGACAGAACAAATCAGACCCAGTATTCTGGCATGGATTCTCAAGTACAGAATATAAAAACTAGCTATAAAAATGTGGAAATATTCATTTCTTTGACAGCTGCAGGAGTGCTCCAAGCACAATGAAGGGAACAGAATTTGTATAACAAATAACTTTTAAGTACTTGTACTAGTAAAGTATTTTGCATTAAGTAATCACAATTACTGCACAGTTGTAAACTATGCTGAATTAAATCATTTCAGTAGAATCTTACTGGGTTGAAATACAAAACAACTGATTACTGAATCTTATTTCTGCAACTCTGGGATTCCAGAACACATCTGATTTAACCTCTAATTTAAAGCTGTCTCTACAGCTTTAAAATGTGCAAATAAATGTTAAAGTAAGAGAAATTGTTTAGCTATATTTTAATTTTGAAGTACATATTTAATTTTGGCTAAAATTAAAGAGGAGAACAAAAGGTGCATAATACAGTTAAAACAAGACAATGGAGGGCATCTTTGCAATAATGTCCTTCTGTGAAATTGTTTGGTAGCTAAATAATTTATTTGTGCTTTGACTGGAAATTGAGTAATGTAGGCGGCAGTATTTTTTAAAAATTGGCTTGTCTACTGTAGTGATTGTTCTCCTGTTAAAAACAAATATGGTGACTAGGGTTACCAGATGTATGAATAGGCAATAAACCACATGTAAAATAATCTTTGTCTTATGAGATGTTGAAATCATGCTTTAGAAATTAGAACAAAATACCATAGTGTTGCAGTGGTTAGGGTGCAATATGCAGTCTACTTCTGTTGCCTGCCAACCGCCTGCAATTTGGCAATTTGAATCTCAACAGGCTCAAAGGTTGACTCAGCCTTTCATCCTCCTGAGATCTATAAAATGAATATCCAAATTGTAGGGGGCAATATGCTGACTCTATAAACCATTGGAAAGGGCTGTAAAATACTGGAGCAGTATATAAACCTAAATGCTATTGCTATTGCTCAAACCCCAATAATTCACATTTGCTTAACCAAAACTAAACAAACATCATATAATACCTTTTGCGATGTGTGAGCCCAGTCTAATATACTAATCTTAAATACAAAAGAATTGTTAGATTGATAAAGACAGTCAAGGATCAAGAGACCATCTTCTGGTCTGAACTTCAAGATGTATAAGGATCTCTCCTAATATCTCAGAATCAATGTTCTTTATCTTAAGGTGAAGATTTCTCTGAGCTTCTATATAAAAGAAGAAAAAGATCAGTGGAAAAATCTCAACCTAAGTGCAGTCTAACTCATCCATTTGATTTCAGCTAGGATATAAGCAGATATAGTGGGCAGCTGGAAATAATTTACTGTTCTTGGCAGGGGTTCAATAAGGATATTGTTTCTCTAAGGGTTCAAGATAAAGAGGCATGGGCCTGCCCCCTTTCCATTGATTCCTTTACAAAAATTAATCTATTTCTGAATCTCATTGGAGGAAGGTAGTTGGGAATTTGGAATAATACGTTCCAAACAATAAATAAGAGTGGATTATATTAGAAGTGTGTAACTTCTTATTATGTGATCTCATACCATGATTTCAGTAGAATGTTCTGACATTAAAAATCTGTGACCTAATGCAAGCCATTTGGTTAGTTATTGATTCTTAAGGTCACAGTTCTCATTATACATTCCATTTATACCATCATATTGGAGCCCTTTTTATTATCAACTTCAGATTTCACCTCCCATTTTGAATATCTTTTCTGTTTGGTAACTTGCTTTGAACTGATATTGAGAATTGACTTTGTGGGATGTTGCATAGTTGTATTACTTCCCTGCTATTTGGCTTCAAGCTGAAAATCATTAGGAATCTTCTGAGGAAATACACAGAAGCATTCCATATAATAATATTGCACAGGAGGCTCTCTGAAATTTGCTGTGGCAATAAGATGACCAGCCTTTCTAAATAAGTTCAAAGCTTTTTTGGTTTCAGTGTTGTAAGGGAAATATCCGAGAATGGAAGTGTTGCAATAGTTCTGCTGAACTATTGCAAAATGTGCAATATTGCAAAATTCTCACAAGAAATTGGAGTTTAGTATGGGGATACATACATTAATAGAACTACACCACACATACAACAGAGGGCAAAAAATTATGACATGTGAAATACAATCAGAAGGTGGAATCATTATCTAGATATTCAAAGTATTATAAACCGCTACCTTTTCTTAATGAACCATAGATTTCCATTTATCTCCTTTTAAAATTTCATTGAGTTTCAGAATTAGTTTTCTATATGGCATTTTTGCAAGCCAAGAATAGTAAATCCTACTTTGGTGTGTGAAACTAGGTGGCACTGTTTATAGATAATAGTAGTAGAATTCATAGAATATTAATGCAATTATGCCAAATAGTCTTGACTCTTCCATTCACAAAATGACCTGAACAAGAGCATCTCCAACATTGTAGTTCTCAAGTAGGTTTCCAATAAGAAATCTCAGAAGGCTGGAGCATCCCTTCCCTTTGTTATAGAAGTGCACTGCCCCTTTGAGTTGGCAAACCTTTATAAGCATTTGCAGGTATTTTAACTATTATGGTTTGATTCTGGTCAGGTTCAGTCTTTATTTACCCAAAGTCCTCTCTTTTGCTTTACTATGCTTTAATAACTGGAATCTACTTTGACAAAAGAGACTCTATTGCTCAGATATTGCTCAGATATAAGATAATTTTGTAAGGATTAATGTTTATGACTTGAAATCAACATTTCCTTAATCGCACTACACTTTTACTTTGTCATTTTGTCAAATGAAAGATTTCTGAGAATTTCAAAGCTTTCACATTTTGTACTGTAGTAAAACTATTTCATAGCTTCCTCAACAATGTTCCTGCATTTTGTTTCTATCAGCTGTTTGAATTTAAGTCCTAATTCTCATAGTTGTTTCAGGAATTCTGATTTACCATTTGATCTTTACTCCTGGCTTTGTTATGAGGGAAGACCCCCCTTTCCTAGAAGAATGAACTATTTTGAAAAATATTAAAAAGTCATGATAAAATATTTCCCCAAAAGGACAAATAAAAATCTTAAAGAAGACAGAAACTCAGAGCCCCACCTTCCTTCTCCCAGCAGATATTTTGTGCCCATTAAAGACTGGGCCAGCTTATCTACAAGACAAGAGACCTTCAGTTCCAGTGTGATGGGATTAAGACATGACTGCCTAGGACATAGTAGATTAACCCACTAGCAGCAGAGCTCACTACATCGCACAATCTCCTAATGACATTGCATCAGCCAAGCTTCAACCAAACCTGGGAACTCAGACAACCTCAGCTACATCCCCTACATAGCCCCATGAGAGTCTGACAGCATTCAATAGAATACATGTTCTTGCACAGGAACAGGAAGCTCAAGTTCAAAACCCAAGAGAAGATAAAAAAACCCATTCTCAACTCTATGTGGGCAGCTTCCCAGAACCACCTTTGTGCTTCGGCTTCAATAAATGGACTCTGTACTTCCGGCTGTACTTCCATCGACTTTGGAAACAAGGACCATGAGCTCCGCAGCCCCATTCTGAGCTCACCTCATTGGAGGGCCTCAGTCACTTCGAGGCCATAGCCATTTTGGAGAATGGAGAAGTAAAGGGGGATTTCCTGGCAGGGAGAGGATAGCCACATCTCTCCTCCCTGACATGGACAGCCCCTTCATCTGAAGACAAGATGCAGTGGCAACCAAAATGGCTGCCATGAAGACAGAGACAGTCTGAATACCCAAGACTGTGCAGGACTGAGGAGATGGTGAATGGTGTGCGAACCAGGTGAGAATACCTTTGAACTTCAAAGTACAACCCCGATAAAGAAATTCAGAAAAGAGAATTCATAAGGATTTTTAAATTAGCAATAACCTAATACTGGAGTAGAATTTTTAAAGTAAAGTAAAATGAAGGAAGAATACAGTACATTTCTTCAAAAATAATTGAAAATCAGACTTTATGATTGGACAGATTTCGGATTTAGCAGGTATTTTTAAAATGCTGTAATCTATTTACAAAAAAGGAATATATATCTATTTTTTGAAATACTGGTAAAGTTTGATGAGAAAAACAAAAAAGAAAAGTGAAAAATGAAAACTGATCTAAGGGTGCCACCTGCTGTTAAAAAAAGATACTACAGATTCAAAAAGTTTCGATTAGACCTGACTTAAGGAGAATCGAAAGCGAGAAATAAAGGCATTGTATTATCAAAAGACCACAGAAAGTTACAATATGAAATTTAACTGGAGAAGAAATTTGTGAAGGTTTTGCTCTTGGATTATTTAAAAGAATAGATTGACTAATTTGGGGATATAAAGACTCCTGGACATTGGGTTTTTAGTCTGAAAAGTGATTTTGGTTTGAACAAAAGACTGTTGAACAATTAGACACAAAGAAATAGAATAAACAAAAACAAAGATGAGTGGAATTTGCAAAGAAATCATGTTGGAACTTCAGGATATAACAGACATTATGAATAGAAGATTTGAAGACATTTTGAATAAAATACAGAGCTTTGCAGAAGAACTGGAAATGGAGACACAAATAACAGAAAGAAAACAGGAGACCTGGGAAGAGGAGCCAAGTAAACAGAAAAACAGAACAGACGGAACAACAAATAAAAATAAATGACAAAAAGAAAAGAAAATTAAAAGTGGCAATGATTGATGTAATAAATCAAGGGGAGAGTACTTTAAGGGCAATGTAACAGGGAATGGAATTTCAGGGAAAATGTCTTGGGAGAAAGATAGGAGTAAGAGTAGATAACTTGAAAAAGAGACAATGGAACATAACAGAGAAGGGAGGAATGATTAAGATAAATGGTAAAAAAGAAGATAGATATTGGCAGAAAACTAGGAAATGATTAATTAAAGCTTTATTGAGAGTGAGAGATGATGGCTAAAAGGGAAAAAAGTTTATATATATAAATGGACCCTCTTTCCAATCAGCCTCTGGCCTCCATTTTGTCTCCAGTGCCTTTCTCCCGGTTTGGAACTGAACCAGATGGATATTTCTTCCAACAGTTCCAAAGTTTCTGATTCAACTGTTTTTTTGTGGTCCGTTCTGAGCTTCCATAACTGTGAGAGATGGTCACAGGAAAAATGGTCAGCATATTACTTCTGATACCCAGACTCCTTTCCCCCAAAGTATATGAACCAAAGTTATGTTAAGAGACTTCCTTTCACCACTATATATCACTGATTATTGTGGAGTGGGGACATTCTTTACCAATAGCCATGATACTGAAAGTTCTATTTCAGCATTACATAAAAGGATATAGTCAGCTGTGTCTTCAGGATCTTCATCGCAGGAATTAAATGAAACAATAATGTCATGACAATGCAGCACAAACTCTGCTCCTTTTAGGAGTATACATAATGTTGCAGTGCATAGATAAAAGGGATAAGGATGTACACCGCAGGGCTGCAATACTCCTTTCATCATTCAGAACTCCTTGCTGTACTCTGCAGACAGCACTGATCACACTTGACAGAGTTCAGAAACAATAACATAAGAAGATATACAGCTGCTTAGAATTAATGGGATCGCTGAGCCATTAAGCTGTTGTTATCAGCTTTGTGTCAAAACAGATTTACAATCAGATTCCTCACTTAAAAGCAATTCCAATTTTGGTCAGAATAACATGATTGATGAAGAAGGTCACAGTCTAAACCTTTCTTTCTGGGCAATTTTCTAAATTTTTTGCTATGAAACAATTGATTTGATAGAATGCAGATTCTTCTATTTTTTGTCTCTTTAGTTATATACTATGTCTATTTTCCTTTGTGAAGGGGGCTTAAGCAGATGGAAGGTTCAGAAAATAATTTATCATCACTAGGAATGTATAATTAAAAATAATAGTGAACCATCTATCATATTAGTAGAACAATCTCCCAGTATGATATGTTTTTAAAGAAGTACATATTTTAATTTGCAGCTGTTATTAATATACTGATTTTTAATGGATTAACCTTTACATCTTTAATTCTCTGAATTTTTTTTAAAGCAATGTTTTTGTTGTGAATTAATAAAAGTGCTTGAATAAAGTTTGTTGAAACCTTAAAGCAAAGTGCAGGGTTCTGGCCCTGCACTTCGGATTGGCCGATAATAGCGATATCGGATTGGTCCGTTCAGGAAAATCTGATTGGCTATTAATGAGCCCTTCTCATTGGTTAAAAAGAGCTAATGTTCCTGTGTTTTCATTGGCTAAATACCCAAGAGCTTGCCTATATAAAGGGGGCTGTTGTGGCCGTTTTCAGAGCTGTTGCACCATGTTCAATAAAGAGTTGAAGTTCACTGTTCATTGACTCGTCTCCACTTCTTGCGCCACGCACAAAACATAACACTGGCGACGAGGATGGGATGTGGACATGTCAGAGCTGACTGAACACTACAGACCAATAACAGAGCACATGGCTGAAACGCACCAACGGCGGAACCATGTCCGGAGGCGTCATACCACCCGCTCCATTCGACCCGGCAAAAGAAGACTGGGACTCATATATGGATCGCTTCCAGATGTTTCTGGAGACCAACAATTTGAAGGATGCCATTACTGGAAAGAAATGGGTGGTATTCCTAACTCATTGCAGGCCGACCGTATTCAAGATGGCCAAGGCACTAGCGAAACCAGCAGAAGTGAAGTCCATAGACTGGGACGTCCTCGAACCTCTGCTAAGGGCCCACTATGCACCAACCGTACCAACGCTTGTTAGAAGGCATGAATTTTACCAGAGAGATCAGCGGAAGGGCGAAAGTGTTGCTGATTTCATCACGGATCTCCGGAATCTGGGAGGCCTATGCGGGTTTGCCGACCTAGAAGAAGCCCTGAGAGACCGAATAGTTCTGGGATTAGATTCACCAGGTGTGCAGAGTAAGCTGATGGCGAAAGGTGACATTAGCCTTACAGATGCCATTGCTGATGCTACTGCAGCAGAAGCAACCAGGAAGTCGGCTGCCCGAATGCGCCGCACCTACGCTCCACTTCGCCAACTCGCCAGCGAAGTTTCACCTCAATCAGAAGAACAGGCAACGACAGCCCACCACGAGGACCTCAAATCGTCATCGGAAAGCGATGAAGAAGAGGCCAATCAGCTCCGGTCTGAATGAGACCAACACCAGAGATCGCAGTACCAATGCGCTGGTTGTGGGGCAAACCACCCCTGATCAGACTGCAAATTCCTTGACGCGCTCTGCCATGTGTGCGGGAAAAGAGGCCACATCGGACGGGTCTGTAGAAGCAAACAAGGACCCAGCGAAACTCCGAGGGGGGCTAACTATCACCAATCTACAGGAAGCCGTCCTGCAAAGTGAGAACCCTTGAACCACCAATGGAACAACCACTCCTACAGAAACAAACCCCTAAACCACTCAACGAAGCGAGAAGAGGCACACCAAACTATTACGATTGGTCACGCCTCATCACTGGACGCCAAGAAGATTCGGGTGAAGGTGGCCATCGAAAACCAGCCTTGTATGATGGAAGTTGATTCAGGATTGTCTCTCTCGATGGTTTCCTGGAAGACCCTCAAGCAACTCATCCCTACCGTCTGGTGACAAGACCTCCAATTCCAAAGAATCATACTCAAAGATTATCAGGGAAATCGAATTCCAGTCGTTGGATCCAGCCAAGTCCGTGTCTCATTTAAAAATCATACTGCATCTCTACCCTTGACTGTAGTCGACAGGGATCGGCCTAGTTTGTTAGGCCTCCAATGGTTCGCTCCATTTGGAATTGAAGTAGCCGGCATTCACCGAACCAGCAGCAACGATTGGGAAGAGGCTCTCATCCAAGAATTCCAGGACGTCTTTGGAGACAAACTAGGCGAGTACAAGGGGACCCGATATCATTTAACCTCAACCCCGAAATAGCTCCCATCCTCCTGAAGCCTCGTCGAGTTCCATTTGCCCTTAAACCAAAGATTGATGAGCAGCTTGATAAATTAATAGCCCAGGGGGTGTTAGAACCAACCGACCATTCTCCCTGGGAAACCCCAATCGTGACACCCATCAAGCCGGATGGATCGTTAAGAATTTGTGGGGACTACCGAGCCACCCTGAATCATGCCCTGCAGCAAAACGCTTACCCGGTACCGATGGTGCAACACCTTCTCCATTCCCTGGGGGGCGGAAAAGTCTTTGCTAAACTAGATCTAGCCCAGGCATACCAACAACTGCCTGTAGACAGAAAAAAGGCAGAGGCCCAAACGATCGTTACGCACCAAGGTGCATTTAAATATAACCGACTCCAATTCGGAGTAAGTGTGGCCCCGGGAATCTTTCAAAGTTTGATGTAAAGACTATTACAAGGGATAAAAGGCATTGTCCCCTATTTTGATGATGTTTTAATTGCTGCTCCGACTCAAGAAATACTAAGGGAGCGCCTGGGGTTGGTTCTTCAGAGATTTAAAGACTCGGGTCTCAAAGTTAAGAAAAACAAGTGTCAACTATGTACTGATCGAGTAGAATTTTTAGGATATTTAATAGATAAACAGGGCATTCACCCCACCGATAGCAAACTTAGGGCAATCAAAAACACCCCAAAACCTCGCAATAAGGCGGATCTCCAAGCTTTCCTAGGCCTTATCAATTTTTATAACATCTTCCTGCCTCACAAGGCAACCGTAGCCGAACCCCTACATCGTTTGTTAGACAAAAAAGCAACCTGGGTTTGGAGGCACCAAGAGGAACAGGTGTTTCAATAAGTAAAAAACTTATTGACCTCCGATGCTGTTTTGATGCAGTATAATGAGACTTTGCCTTTAACAGTTACTTGTGATGCATCACCATTCGGAGTGGGCGCCATTTTGAGCCACGTTTTACCAAATGGAAGTGAAGCCCCTGTTGCCTATTTTTCAAAAACGCTATCAAAAGCAGAACGCAATTACAGTCAAATCGATAAGGAAGCTCTTGCTATTGTATCTGCTGTTAAACGATTTCATGAATATCTTTATGGGCGAGCTTTCACTATAATAACTGACCACAAACCCTTACTGGGAATAATAGTGGGAGATAAACCAACCCCTTATATATTATCTCCCAGAATGACCCGCTGGTCAGAATTCTTGGCTGCCTATAATTATAAGTTGCACCACCGTCTGGGGAAAGCCATTCCCAACACTGACGCATTAAACCGTGCACCACTTCCAGAAACCGTTGACGACCCTGCTCCGACTGTCACAACACTGCAGATCGAGACACTCCAAAAACCGCCACTGACAGCTCGTGATATTGCGATTGAAACTAAACGCAATCCCGTTTTAGCATGTGTCCTCAGCTGGGTAGAGTGTGGATGGCCATTGGATCAAATCCCTGACAACTACGTTCCTTTCAAAAGTCGACAGAAGGAACTATTTTCCCAGAAAGGCTGCATCATTTGGGGCGATAGAGTCGTTGTCCCAGAGCGGTTACAGAGAGTGGTACTGAGAACCTTGCACGATGGCCACCCCGGCATCGTGCGCATGAAAGCACTCGCATGAAGATATGCGTGGTGGCCGGGCATAGACAAGCAGATTGAAGCCTGGGTAAAGACTTGTCCCAAATGCCAGGAAGTCAGCAATGCCCCACCAAAAGCAACCCCAATAGAATGAGAAACACCCAGGGGACCATGGTCCCATATTCATCTGGACTTTGTGGGACCTACAAATGGACACACATTTTTATTAACAGTAGATGCCTACTCGAACTGGCTCAAAATCCATGAGATGAAAAATACAACAACCGAATCAGTCATCAGGAAATTGGACAGATTATTTGCAACACACAGATTACCGGACGTTCTGGTATCCGACAACCGGCCCCAGTTTACCGCGCTTTCTTTTGAACAGTATCTGGCGGACTGCGATATTCACCATGCACTAACTTCACCGGCGCATCCTGCGGCTAATGGAAGGGCCGAGCGCATGGTACAATTCATCAAAAGAACTCTACATAAAATGGACTATGGTGATATCGAAGACAAGATTAACCGGATACTCCTTTTGCAGCACATCACTCCACACAGCGTCACCAACAAAACTCTCGCTGAGTTATTGATGGGACGGAAACTCTGCTCCCACCTGGACCGACTACACCCAGCGTACAAACCTGAAAAACCACACGGATCCAGCGGGAAATGCCGTAATTTCCAGGTAGGTGACTTGGTTTTTGCGAGAAACTTTTATGGCGACCCATTGTGGGTCGAGGCAACTGTAATCCAAGTAACCGGACCCAGATCATATCGAGTAAAATGTTGCGATGATAGAATATGGAAGTGCGATATTGATCAGCTGCGTTCAAGGCTGCAGTCTGGGGTCTGCGATTCCGGTGATTTCCAAACTGAGGGGGAGGAGACGCCGAGGAGGCTGAGTTCGGAACGGCGGAAAGCACAAGCGGAAGAAATGACCGCTCAGACACAACATGTGAAGAAGGATCGGGGACAGGGGTAAACTCGCCTCAAAGGGATATCGAGGACATTAGTGGTAACGGAAGTTTAGATACAGAATCAGAGGCACCCTATTCACCAGATAACGTCCTACCCCAACAAGACTCTAGACAAATACCGGGAGGACAGCGTAAATCAAATAGACAATCAAAACAACCTGCCTACCTCAAAGACTACGTTACCGCACCCCTTAAATGGAACCTGGGGGGAAGGGGTGTTGTGAATTAATAAAAGTGCTTGAATAAAGTTTGTTGAAACCTTAAAGCAAAGTGCAGGGTTCTGGCCCTGCACTTCAGATTGGCCGATAATAGCGATATTGGATTGGTCCGTTCAGGAGAATCTGATTGGCTATTAATGAGCCCTTCTCATTGGTTAAAAAGAGCTAGCGTTCCTGTGTTTTCATTGGCTAAATACCCAAGAGCTCGCCTATATAAAGGGGGCTGTTGTGGCCGTTTTCAGAGCTGTTGCACCATGTTAAATAAAGAGTTGAAGTTCACTGTTCATCGACTCGTCTCCACTTCTTGCGCCACACACAGAACATAACAGTTTTCCTGTTCCTTTTTATTTAATTTTTCATGAGATCAGTTATTTTAAACAGATGCATTTACTTTTTTAATGCAACATTTTGGATGAATCATTTCCAGGGATGTTTGCAGACTATTGTCTAAAGACTCAATATGTTGGCTGCAACAAGATGATTGAACTTCCACATGTTTTTTATGTGAATCACATGCACACGAAACATTATGAATGGATAGAATTTCTAACTTACTGCTGCAACCTCAATCTTATTTTTAAAGACACCATGCAGACATCCCTGCATCATTGACAAACATGTGTGTGTGTGAGAGAGAGAGAGAGAGGGAGAGAGAAAGAGAGAGAGAGAAATTTTTGAATGAAGAAAGATGTGTGCTAATAGACTGTATCAGGCTGTCTTATGTGTTACCGAAGCCCATTTGCCTGGATTCCTTTTGCATCCCTAACCATCGCTGTTTTTATAAAATTGCCTTTCAATTGTATATCTTTTATTTTTTATTCAATATGGGAGTTTATGGGCTCTTCTGTTGCTCTATTTCCATCCACACACATAACTGTATTATTTTTAATTGTACATTTCTCCTTGCCAATTTTTAATTGGATAGGTACTTTGGAAACTGCTGTAACTATTTCCAAACAACAGGAGGTGCAACAAGATTAATAACAGTAAAACAAAGTCTGAACTTTTTGAACAATCCATAACACTTGTATGTGCTATTTTAAGAATAAGGACTAAAATAAAATAGTGATTTCATATTGTTAAGTTTGGAAGGTCGGGCTCATAGAGACGAGAGACTTAGATTAAGTGAACAACAGCTCTTTATTTACAGGATAGATCTGAGTAAAAAAGCAGCACTCACGGCAGCTCTTTTATAGAGCTCGCCGCGGCTTGGCGGCCAATGACACCGCTTTGAGTTTCCCGCAATTGGTTTTGACCAATCGCGGCAGACTCCTAGCGAGCCAATCACAACTGCCCAGACTGTCCAATCACGTAGTGCTTTAAATGGACCAATAGGAATGCAGGGTTTCAAGCCTGCTAATATGAAACACCCCTCCCCTCTTGGTATCATCCAAGGGGTGGGGTGACGTAGTCGTGTAGGTAGGCAGCTTTATGGACCTTCCTACTTGACCTGAGCACTTCATTAAGTCTCTGGTTGTCGACTGGTTCGGATGGGCTCCACGTCGCTCTCAAACATCTCGGTGGAACCACCTGGAAAGGTGAGCTGAGCCTATAGCTGCAACTCCCACCTGGTTCGCCCGGGTTGATTGAGTCGTTCACTCCGCCGCTCCCGCCTGGATTCTCTGGGCTGGTCAAGCTTATCCAGCTACTCCTTTCAGATGAAACACCCGTCTGCAACAGTTCCGTGTTTTCAAGTGAGTATGGTTGGTTGATTGTTTGGCTTCTGCTTGGGGGGTGTTCTGCTTGCATTGAGTTTTTTTTCTTTTTTGATGTTTGAGGTTCCCCCCCCCTCTGATTCCTTTGTTATAGTCTGTGTGAGGTTTGCTGGCTAGCCTTGACTGTAGCTGGTTGATGTGGCATTTCCAGCTTTGCCCATCGATTGTTTCTAGGTGGTATGAGCGGGGTCTGGTTATTTGGGTGATCTGTGCGTGTACCCAGAGAGGGTCTCCGGTGAAACTTTTTGCAAAAACAGTGTCGTTGATGTTGAATGCTCGATGTTGGCTGGTGGAGCCTGGGGTTTTTTTGGGATTATATGTGGGGTGTAAGTGGTCTAATGGTGAGTGGAGTCTTCTGCCCATAAGTAATTCTGCTGGGCATTTGTTTGTGGTTGTGTTAGGCATGATATGTTGTATTAGTAGCATTTTATTAATTTTTTCCTGAATGTTGCTGTCTTCTATTTTTGAATATTTTTTTTGGTAAACTGAACTGATTCGTTCTGCCCGTCCATTCGCCGCCGGGTGAGCGGGTGATGTTAAAGCATGTCTGATGCCTCGGTCAGCCAGGTATTGTTCGAATGCCAGTGCCGTGAACTGTGGCCCATTGTCAGACGCTAGCATGTCTGGCAAGCCGTGTGTGGCAAAGAGTTTGTTTAATTTCGTTATGACAGCTTCTGTGGTTATTGTTTTCATCGTGCAAACTTCCAGCCAATTTGAATAAGCATCAATGGTAATCAGAAATGTGTGTCCTTTTGTAGGGCCAACGAAATCTACATGGATTTGTGACCTCTAGGGGTTTCCCATTCCAGGGGTGGTGCTGTGGGGGTGGGTGGGTCATGTTTGTTGGCAATTGTTGCTTGCGGCTACCCATGTTTCAATCTGCTTGTCCATTCCTGCCACCAAGCGTAACTTCTGGCCAGGGCTTTCATTTGGACGATGCCCAGGTGCCCTTCATGCAGCATGTCCAGTACTCTTTTTTGCAATGTCTCTGGTATTACCACCCGGTCTCCCCAAAGTATGCATCCTTTTTGTGAAAAAAGTTCAGTTTGCCGGTTCCTGAAGGCTTTAAAAAGTTTGTTTTTGTCATTTTCCAGCCAACCCCTCTCTACCCAGCTCAAGACTCGCACCAGCCGCTTGTCTTTATTTGTTTCTCGGGCAATGTCTGGTGTGGTGAGGAGTGGGCTGGGTAAAGTTTCTATTTGAAGGACTGGTAATGTGGGTGCTGGGTTGTACATCCAGAAGGGGGGAATGGCTTAAGGCATCAGTGTGCAAAATGTCCTTACCAGGGTGGTGTGTGAGCTGGTAATTATAGGTGGCCAGGAACTCGGACCACCTCATCATTCTAGGTGACAGGATGTTTGGGGTGGCCTTGTTGCCTGCCAATATGCCTAGCAGAGGTTTGTGATCAGTAATGATTGAAAAGGTCCTACCGTAGACATATTCGCGGAACTTTTTCACTCCAGAAACTATCGCTAGGGCTTCCTTGTCCAGCTGGCTGTAGTTTCTTTCTGGTTTGGACAAGGTTCTTGAAAAGAAGGCGATGGGTGCCTCTTTTCCATCCAGTAAGGTATGACTGAGAATTGCCCCCACTCCAAAAGGCGATGTGTCGTATGTAATTGTCAGTGGTAGGGTCTCACTATATTGGATGAGGACTGCGTCGGAGGTTAAGAGGGTTTTTATCTGTTGAAAGGCGTTTTCTTCCCATTTTCCCCAAGTCCAGCAGGCGGTTTTGTCCAAGAGTCTATGCAATGGTTCCGCCACGATCGCCTTTTGGGGTAGGAAAACATTATAAAAGTTAATGAGTCCTAAAAACGCCTGAAGTTCTGTCTTGTTTTTCGGTCTGGGGGCTTCCTTGATGGCTTTGAGATTTTTCTCGGTGGGGTGGATTCTGTGTTTGTCTAGGAGGTACTGCAAGAATTCAACCCTCTCGGTGCATAGTTGGCATTTCTCTTTTTTAACTTTCAGGCCAGAGTCTTTGAATTTTTGGAGTACTGCCCTTAGGCATTTTTCTAGTTGTTTTTTATTAGCCGCTGCCACTAACACATCATCAAAATATGGCAGTACTCCCTTAATTCCTTGCAACAGCCTTTCCATGAGGCTTTGGAAGACCCCGGATGTGATGCTGATGCTGAATTGGAGGCGGTTGCATTTAAATGCCCCTTGGTGCGTTATAATCATTTGTGCCTCGGCGGTTTCTGCATCGACCGGCAGCTGCTGATAGGCTTGTGCCAGGTCGAGCTTTGCAAAGACGCAGCCTCCCCCCAGTGAGTGCAGGAGGTGCTGGACTACTGGCATGGGGTAGGCACTTTGCTGCAGGGCATGGTTGAGGGTGGCCTTATAGTCCCCACAGATTCTTATGGCCATCTGGTTTGATAGGGGTGACTATAGGTGTTTCCCAGCAGGCATGGTCAATAGGCTCCAATACTCCTTGGGTGATGAGCTTATTTAGTTGCTCATCTATTTTAGGCTTGAGTGCAAATGGCACTCGCCACGGTTTGAGGCGGATGGGGGCAATGTCTGGGCTAAGGTTGAAGGAGATTGGGGACCCCTTGTACTTGCCTAAGGTGTTGTTGAAGACCTCTTGGAAGTCCCATGTAAGCGTCGCCTCCCAATCTTCTTCAACTGTGTGGTGGATACCTGCCATTTCTATCCCTAGCGGCTCAAACCATTGTAACCTGAGCAAGCTGGGGTGGTCTTTGTCCATGATGGTAAGTGGCAGCATGTTGGTGTGGCCCTTTAATGTGATTTTGAAGTGCCTGATGCCAGCTACGGGAATGCGGTTCCCCTGGTAGTCTCTGAGAATCAGTTTTTGGTCACTTAGCTCATGTCGGTGTATGCTGGGTATTAGGCACTTGATGGTGTGCCACGAGACCCTGGAAAGGTAGGATCCGGAATCTACCTCCATGGTGCATGGTTGGTCTTCGATGTTCACCACTATGCGTACCTTTCAGGTGTCTATGGTTGAGGAATGGCCGATGACAACCGCTTGGTGGGTCTCTTCTCTCCGTGGCAGCTCGCTGAATCATTTGTTCCACCCATCTCGGCTCCATCAGCTGTCAGTCTGGCGTTCCTGATGCTTGGGGAGGTGCCGCTTCATCGTTTGGGGCTGCCTGTTTGGCGCCGGGGACTATGGTTACATTTATTCCAGCATACTTTTGTGATGTGCCCCTGTTTCTCGCAATGCCAACAAATGGCATCAAGGAATTGGCATTCAGAACAGGGGTGATCGCCTCCACAGCTGGCACATTGGAAGCCTGACTTATGACCCCGCCGGTCTCGCCGATCACGTTCTGACTGGAGTCGGTGGATTTCTTCCTGTTCGTAGTCGCTGTCAGAGGGGGATTCGATGTTGCCCTGGTAAGTGGTGGTGATATGTTTCTCTGATGTTGGAACTGCCTCGCTGACAGGATGGCGGTCGGTTCCATTTGATCGTTGCATCTGGGCTGCTGATTTGTGGGTGGCTTCGGCTGCAGTCGCTTCGGCTAGGGTGTCGGTGAGGGATATATCACTCTTGGCCATCAGCTTGCTTTGCAGTGGGTCCTTTAGGCCGAGGATGAGCCCAATCTCACATGGGCTCATCTAGGTCCTTGAATCTGCACAAACCTCCAAGGTCCCTTAAATCAGCCACAAAATTACTGATGTTCTCACCCTCGCGCTGGTCTCGTTGGTAAAAATCGTGCCGGCGAATGAGAGTAGGTACAGCCGGGGCATAGTGGTTTCAGAGAATGGGTGCAAGGTCGTCCCAGTCCATTGTTTTGATGTCCGCTGGTTTTGCCAAAGCCTTGGCCATTTTTAACATGGCGGGTCTGCAGTGTGTTAAGAATATGGCCTGTTTCCAATTTCCATTGGCATCTTTCAGGTTGCTGCATTCCAAAAACATCTGAAACCGGTCGATGTAGACTCCCAGTCCTCAGTGGCCAGGTTAAAGGGTGCGGGTGGTGTGGCGTTGCTGGCCATCTTGATGGTCGATTTCGCACTGCTAGCCACATGCTGGGTTGTCTCGTTGTCTCACAATCCCATCCTCGTTGCCAGTGTTAAGTTTGGAAGGTTGGGCTCATATAGGCGAGAGGCTTAGATTAAGTGAACAGCTCTTTATTTACAGGATAGATCTGAGTAAAAAAGCAGCACTCGCGGTGGCTCTTTTATAGAGCTCGCCACGGCTTGGCAGCCAATGACACTGCTTTGAGTCTCCCGTGATTGGTTTCGACCAATCGCGGCAGACTCCTAGCGAGCCAGTCACAACCGCCCAATGTCAGTCTGTGCTCCATTCAAAATTCAAGAAGGAAATACTCTGACTCCATAAGTTAGAGCAAAGTTTTCCTTTTACTGGAAATCAAAGTGGAAGCTACAGGTTAAATTCTGAATCTAAAGAATTTGGCGTGCAGATCACATATACAAAGGGAGGGAATTGTTCCCACTCCCCAAAGTCCAAAAGACTCTTCCAATTAAAAGTTCTGAATATGATCATGTGGGCATCTTCAGGTGGTGATGAGGCCTCTGTCCGTTGACCTTGACATATTTTGATAAAACTTCGCAGCTGTGCAAAAAGGAAAGAAAGCTAGGCAAGGAAATAGAAACTTAAGAATAGGAATTTATACTCCCCCTCCTCCTTCTCATTTACAGCACAGGAATGTAACACCTCCAGCTTTCTTCCCCTCCAATTCCCACTCCCCCCATTACTAATGACAGCCAAAAGAGAGCAGTGAGCATAGCAGTAGAAAAGATGTAGAAGAGATCTTGAGGCTGACACCCAGACTGTCCAATCACATAGTGGTTTAAGCGGACCAATAGGAATGCAGGGTTTCAAGCCTGCTAATATGGAACACATATAGGCAGCGAGGTTTCATTATAATGATCAGAACATGCTAAAGAGTCTTGTGGCTGGAATCATGGTAGTGGTGGTATCAGAATGGTGCAACAATTGTGTAAGTAAAGTGCAGAGCTTTGGTTGCATAGTTTTCATTGCCATCTTGATTTCCTTCACACACACACACACACATAGGAAATCCATGAAGCTGCACCATTTTTCAAATATTGGTTCATTAACATAATTGAGATCAATGTGTTAGACAGTAAATTAATAAGATGTCGATGTTCAGTCTTGTCATCTCTTGTTTGACGGAGTCCAGCTTGCCTTGATTCATTCCAGGTTCCTATGGAGTATAGATCTTTAGAGCATTGGACTTTCCTTTCACCACCAGCTGTATCCAAAGCAGAGTGTCCTTTTGGCTTTGGCCCAGTCACTTCATTCTTTCTGGTGCTACTAGTACTAGCCCTCTGCTCTTCCCCAGAAGCATATTGGACACCTTCTGACCTGAGGGGCTCATCTTCCAGCATCATATTTTTTTTGCCTTTTGATACTGTCCATGGGGTTTTCATGGCAAAGATGCTGGAGTGGGTTGGCATTTCCTTCTTCAGTGGATCAGTTTTGTCAGAGTTCTCTGTTTGACCTGTTTGTCTTGGGTGGCCCTGCACGGCATAGCTCATTCATTGAGCTATGCAAGTCCCTTTGCCACGACAAGGCAGTAATCATGAAGGAGCATCCAGCATTTACTTTTTGTAAAATATTTTTAATTTTCAGATCCATTTTTAAGATTTTTTTCCAAGTTTCTGAAGTGCTAGTCAGACTCTATAGTATGTCTATAAGCTCCAAATAAATATAATTTTAATGCTCTTATGGAAGAAAACTTGACCTCTTTTTTAAAGCAGGAAAGGACTAGTCCTGTGCTTCACAGAAATTGATTTAAACCAGTAAAGAGAACTGAGTTCCTACAGCTGTGTATTGATCATCATTGGGGTGTTGCAAGTTTTTGTTGGTGTCAGTCTTTTTGTGAAAGTCCTTTTAACTTGTTATGATTTTAGTCAAGGGTATAACACCTGTTTGCCTACTCTGTGGTGCTCAGTTCTAGATGCTGCCAGCTACAAAAGCAGAACTGGGTTTATTACCCATACTGTAATTCCATTCAGTGGGGGGATTCAGCCAGGATGTGCCCGTTCAGGTGAACCAGTAGTAAAAATTCTGGCTGGCCCCTCCCTTCCCCACCCGGTCACTTCTCATCTCATGTTTGCTCCCAGGGGGGCTGCAGGGAGGCCTACTAGGTTGCATGACTGGGAGTTGCAAAGTGACAATGGAACAGCAGCTCTGATCAGCTGGGAGATTAATCAGTCATTTCAGTTAGACCTTACTACTTCAGGAGATCTTTTTCCCCCTCAGAAGCTGGAAGTCTGACTGAACCTTTTTTTAAACTGGTAGTCACATGGTTGTCTTTTATTGCCCTGCACGGAGGCATTCCACCATTCTCTCACTAACCTGCTTTCCAGCTACTCCATGCAGGGCAACAAAAGAAGACCATGGGACTACCAGTTTAAAACAGGTTCAGTCAGACCTTCCAAAAAAGAAATTGGAACTTCTTTTTTGGAAGGTGTCAGATCTGTGTATCTACCATTCTTCAATGGAAAAAGAAAGGGGGGAGGTTGGTACAATTAATCCTTTTTGATGTAACCTGAATATCTTAATTCTTGTATTGAATCTGTATAACTTGCACATGATATACAACTGGGGACTGGAGCCCAAATGCCTGGAAACTTGTCACCTCTTGGAGAGATAGAAAGAGGAGAAGGGGCCATAAAATTTCCAGCCCTGAAAGAGACCTCCTGGGAAACACTTATCAACTACTTCCCAGAAAAGGGAGGGATTAACATGTTACTTCTTTGTATTGATGAAATCCACATCAGACTAAGGGGAGGGGTTTTAACTCCCTTTATCTATGCTACATGCCTGGAGGCATATTAGACCCTGCTTTGACTATCACCTAGATAATTTCCTTTCCTTTTTTTTTTTTTGAAAGAGATTTTATTAATTTTCTACAAACAAACAAGACAAACAAAACATTAAAACATCAACTCTCATATGTACATCCAGTGTGTCAGTTGGTTCATCAGTTTTGTGCATTCATTTTGTAGTCTCAATTACAATTATGTTACATAACAACTCATATTGTCAATCCAAACTTATATATCCTAATATCACTAAAAAAAAAAGAAATTTTTGACTATACTTTTAATCATTCATGCTTTATGAGATAACAATACTTCAACCGATTTATTCTGTAACAAATCATATATTCATTCCAAATCAATCCTAAAAACCCTTTATAAATATAGTGTCAATATTCTATTATCGTATTTTATCATCTAGCCATTGATAAAAAAGATCCCAAATTTCATAAAATTGTTTATCCTCTTGCTGTCTAATTTCAAATGTCAATCTACTCATCTCAGCACATTCCAATATTTTCTTAATAATTTCTTCCTGTAATGGTATTTTCTCATTCTTCCAATTTTTAGCAAATACAATCCTAGCCACTGTTAATACATTTACAATCAGGTATTTCAAATCTTTACTATATATATCGGTAAAATTCCCAATAAGAAGATCTCTGGTTTCAAGTCTATGTGTTTCTTTGTCATTTTTTCCAACCACATGCGAATTTTAGTCCAATATTTTCTAGCGTCCTGACAAGTCCACCACATATGGTAATATGAGCCGGGTATCTGATGACATTTCCAGCATTTTTCAGATTTGTTCTTAAACATTCTTGCTATTCTTGTCAGGGGAAAGTGCCACCTGTAAAACATACAAGTTTTCTTTATATGCTGTTGACATTGTCATTTTATAATTTTGAGACCACAATTTTTGCCATTTCTCTAGATCAATCCCATATCCAAAATTCTTCCCCCAAACAATCATAGTTTCTTTGACTTGTTCTTCCTCTAATTTAATTCCCAGTAAATAACCATATAATTTTTTAATCACCTTTTCATCAGTACCCATCAAGATCTTATCTAAATCAGTCTGCTTATCATAGAATCCCTCCGTTTTAGAATCTTCATCATACCTTGAATGTATTTGCGCATATGAAAACCAATTCATCCTTATACCTTGTTCCTCTAAGTTTTGGACCGATTTAAGTTCACCCTTTTCATCCAATAGTTCTCCATATCTAACTGTTTATTCCTTCTTATAAATTATAGGATAGGAAAATGCTTCAATAGTCGATAACCAAACTGGAATTTTCAAATAACATTGTCTTTTTATCTTCTCCCAGTTTAACCACAAAGACTCCCGTATATAATGTCTTCTAAAATAACCCTGTGTTTTAGTTCCCTTATACCATAAAAAAGCATGCCAGCCCAACAGCAAATCATGCCCTTCTAATGTCAACAATCTATGCTTTCTTAATGTTATCCATTCTTTGACCCACATCAAACTTGCAGCTTGATAATACAATTCCCAATTAGGCAGGCCAAAACCTTTATAATTTCCTTTTCAATAAAGAATTCCTTTGGAAATACCCAGTTTTCGAAAGTTCATTCTTATCATTTGAAGGGGAGAGAGTCTGGGCCCTACATAAAGTAGGGTCTGCAATAGTGATCAACCTGGGGAGGAAAAAATTTTTCTCCTTCTTTTGGGGGAAAAGGGAGGGAAACTTCACTCTACCAAGGGGACCCTGCAAAAAATGTCTGAACATAGCAATGAGCAAGGGGAAACTTTAATGTGCAGGGTGAAGAATGAGTGAACCAGAAATTGAGAGAATCCAAGCTATCACCCCTGATCCAGCTGAGAATGATCCAACAATGGAACAAGCCAGAGGACCAGCAGCCATGCCAGGTACACGATCCCTTGCCATTCCAGAGCAGGGGATTAACCCTGGCCAACCCAGAGACATACAACTGCAGAGAAAGATCCTGCCCTTGGGGGTGAAATTTGATAGGGAACCCCAGAAATTGGGATTCTTCCTGGCGCAAGTCCTGACCTATATACAAGAATATGGGCGGAACTTCCCAACCAAGGGAGGCTGAGTGTGAGTCATCACGCTGGCCCTAGAAGGGACAGCCACCAGATGGATGGCAACCCTCCATAATGTTAACGCCCGAGAGCTGAGGAACCTCAATGGATTCATGACAGCCCTATGCCACTGCTTCGAAGACCCCCTCACCGATTGAAAAGCCCATGGCCACATTAGGTTCGTAAAGCAAGGCCGTCACCCTGTAGTCAAATACACTGAGGAATTTCATGACCTGTGTTAGTTCGGTAGATTGGTTCCCACAGAGACGCGAGATCAAAACTCTTTATTTGGTAGATAGTTCTGCACAGGACCTGTGCTTTGCGGCAGCCCTTCATATAGGAGCTGTCTGCGGCGTGGCGGCCAATGACAGCGCTTTGAATCTCCCACGATCAGCTCGGCCAATCGCGGTAGATTCTTAGCGCACCAATCATGGCCGCTTAGTTGGCCAGTCAGGTTGTGGTCTGTGTGGACCAATCAGAATTTAGGATTTGGAGAAAGTTAATATAGAACACCCCTCCCCTCTTGTTTTCGTCCGATGGAGTGTGGTCACGTAGTTGTGCAGGTAGGCAGGGCTTCGTACTTGCCTAGTTGACTTGCATGTCTCAGTAGGTATCTTGTCATTGACCAGTTTGGACGGGCTCCTCGTCGCTCTCAAGCCCTTCGATGGAACCGCCTGGAATGGTGAGCCGGGCCTATGGCTGCAACTCCCACCCAGTCTACCTGGGTCGGTCGAGTTGTCGGCTCTGCCGTTCCTGCCCGGTCTTTCTGGGCTGGTTGAGCTGGCTCGGCTGCTCCTTCCAGGTGAAGCTCCCCTCTGCAACAGTTCGAGGTCTATCGGTGAGTATGGCTGGTTTATTGTTTGGGGTTGGCTTATTCTGGCTGTGGGGTGTTCTGTTTGTGTTTTAGGTCTTCCTTCTCCCCCTTTTCTGGTGTTTGAGGTCCCCCCCTCTGGTTTCTTTTTGTGGGTCGTCAGTGCTGTCAGTGGCTAGTCTTGACCGTAGCTGGTCGATGTGCCGCTTCCAGCTTCAGACATCGGTGGTTTATAGTCAGTATGACCGTGGGCCCGTTACCTGGATTATCTGTGCTGGTACCCAGAGTGGGTCTCCCGTGAAATTTTTTGCATAGACGGTGTCTCCGATGTTAAATGTTCGATGCTTACTGGATGAGTCTGGGGGTTTCTCCGGGTTATATGTGGGGTGCAATCGATCTAGTGGTGACCTTAGTTTTCTGCCCATAAGTAGTTCTGCTGGGATTTTATTTATGGTTGTGCTGGGTGTGATGTGTTGTATAAGCAGCATTTTATTTATTTTTTCTTGTATTTCACCAGTTTCTATTTTTTGTATGGTTTTTTTCATGTATTGAACCATTCTCTCTGCCCGCCCATTCACCGCCGGATGAGCGGGCGTTGTCAAAGCATGTCTTATACCCCATTCGGCCAAGTATTTTTCAAATGCTAGTGCCGTAAACTGTGGCCCGTTGTCCGACACTAGCACATCTGGTAACCCGTGTGTGGTGAAAAGTTTGTTCAGTTTTTAATGACGGCTTCGGTTGTTGTTGCTTTCATGGTGCTTACTTCCAGCCAGTTGGAGTAAGCATCTACTGTGATCAGGAATGTGTGTCCCTTGGTGGGCCCGGCGAAATCTATGTGGATTCGCAACCAGGGGCCTCTAGGGGTTTCCCATTCCCGGACTGGTGCGGCGGGGTGTGTGTGGATCTAGTTTTCTGGCACCTTTTGCATGCAGCCACCCATGTCTCAATTTGTTTGTCCATCCCTGGCCACCAAGCGTAACTCCTGGCCAGGGCTTTCATCTTGACAATGCCCAGGTGCCCCTCATGCAACATGGCTAGTACCCTTTTTTTGCAACACCTCTGGTATTACCACCTGGTCTCCCCAAAGTATGCACCCCTTCTGCGTGAAAAGTTCGGTTTGCCGATTCCTGAAAGCTTTCAAGTGTTTGTTGCCATCATTTTCTGGCCACCCTTTCTCTATCCAGCTCAAGACTCACGCCAGCCACTTGTCTTTATTTGTTTCTTGGGCAATGTCTGGAGCAGTCAAGATTGGGCTGGGTAAAGTCTCTATTTGCAGGGTTGTTGTTGTGGGTGCTGGGTCATCCTCCAGGTCTGGTAGGGGGGAGCAGCTCAGTGCGTCTGCGTGCAAAATGTCCTTGCTGGGCTGCACATTCACTATATATATATATATATATATATATATATATATATATATATATATATATATATATATATATATATATCCTTTGCTTCTCCTATCACATAAGTAAATAAACCAAAAAAACTGTATTTAAATATATTTTTCCATTAACTGGATCAAAAATTCCACAATAAATAAAAAGGTAACATTTCAGACTTAACAAAACAGGCAGTATACTGTGTAACACTGACTTTTCTTCCACATATTTTAGGGCTACTTTGGCTATTTTTTAAAAAATGTAACTCATTGCCATGTAGACAACAACGTTTTTATATCTCAATGGAAAGAGATATGTATCAAGAGTCATACCAGAAAACTATTCTGCAGGTGTTTTCCCAGCCTTGTGCAAATGTAGCATCTGTTCATTAAAGCAGTAACATCATTTTTGGCCTTCCATTCAAGGCTGAAAAAGAGCTGCTTTAATGAGTTTGGCTTCTGCATGTACATACACACACACTGCTACCTTCTGTTTTCCATTAGCTTTTCTTACCCTGGATTCCAAATTATCAGTATTCTACGTTCTTAATATTCTGCTTTCTTTATATGAAAGATAGTTTGCTTATACACAGTTTTAGTTGTCTTCTGAGTTCTTTGTCATACACTCTATCCTAAGGTCAAATTATATGTTTCTACTTGCATGGTGTGTTTAAATTTAATAGGAACTGCAGCTGGAGTTGATCTTGAATAAGACCTTAGCATGGGTAGATAAACCCTTGAACCCTTTGCTCTACAGTGGTCCCAATCCAAATTGGCAAATTGGGGTAAATAATAGGGTTGTGCACTGTTCAAAATTATTTGGAAGAAGGGCTTCAGGTGTCCTGCTGAGTTTAGCACAGCATGTCTGCTGTTAGCAGCTGAACTTTTAAAGACTTTTACATCAGGTGGGGAAAATGTGTTGAAGGACTTGAAGGTTACATAATTCTTAAAGCAGTCACCTTTTTTTTGGCTTACAAAGAAGTATGAAAAAAACCCCAACATTTTTTTGTTAAGCCCTATTAAGTATTCTCTTTAGTGAGAAGGTACTGCAAGCTGGGTCTACAGGGGGGTTACTCACTTCCATCATGCCATGGGACCAAACCACATTCATTTGTTATTGTTCCTTTTTAAGCACTACAGCACTTGTATGAATAATATCAAGCTTAATTTGACCCTTGGACTTTTTTTCAAGCACTGTAGCAGATGCTAAATTAGATGGCATCCATGATTAGATCTTCCAACCTCTTTTTGTGTATTAAATGTAAATGATATGGATTAAGGCTCTGGCATTGTGGAGGCAATTTAAAATTCTTTTTCTCCATCCTTCAATTTTAAACTACCACTACAGTTGCTTTAAGCCACAAAGAGAAGAGAGGAGAAATGGGTAGAATACTAATGCTCGCCATTTCTCCCCACTTCTCCCCACTTTTTCAAGGGAAAGTTTACCTCCTATTGAGAAAAGTGGAGGGCAGATTAACTCACTTACTTTACTTTACTTTATGGCTTCTCATAGATTTTGGCCCGAGGCCCTCCCTTTGCAATTTATCAAAGAATAACCCAGCCAGCATCTAAAAACAATCCAAAGGTTATCTTGAAAACTGCACTTGATTCATTTTCAAAAGGGAGCATCCCAATTAAATACAGCTTTTGTTGCCAATAACCTTGTTTCAAAAACAGATAAATGCAGACAACATCTCTTGGGGATCAGTCAGCATACACAATGCCCAGATTCAGTTCTCTGACAATAGCATCACAGGTGTTTTTTGTTTTGAAACAATAAGTTAACCAACATCAGTCTGAATGACAGATACCAATACTTTCCTGTTTTTAGTTACCTATGTGGCATACTGGAACTTTTCAGAGAGGAAAGAAAAACAAACACCTGTTTTTTAAAGATCATGCACCGTTTCTTATAGATGGAATGGCTTCTGCTTGTCTTTCATTTCCTTAAGCTATTTTGCACCGTCTAGTTCGGCTCTTTTTTCTCTCTCTACAAATGAAATAGCTCCCTTACCTCCTTATGGAAAGCATGTCTTCTTTTCCTGTCCTGGAGGGGATCCTCTCTTTATTTTGAGATTTCCCCAGTGATTCGTGACTCACGGAGGCCCATCTGGGAAGCCTTCATCTCTTCTGCGGAACCTGCAAAAAGCTTGACAGTGTTGCTCACCGAGGATTAACGCAAAGCAAGAAAGACAACGGATACCCTCAGAAAGCTGTGGAGGCTGCAACCTGAGAAGGAGATTCTCAATTGCAATAATGTGGTCAGAGGGAGCATCTGCCACCGACTGGCATTTTGAACCCTGGGAAGCCAACAAGCAATTATTTATGAATAGCTGCATGAATAAAGCTATGAAGAGGTATGATGGATTTAAACACAGGATGGGGGCGAATTGCACAGGAAGACACAAGTGAATAGATGTTACAGTTTGGACATATGAAAATGCATAAGGCTATTCTTTTTACTTCCTTTCCTCCTTCCCTCGGTTATACCCCACTCCTGTCGCTACCGTGTTTCTCATATAATAAGGCCGGGTCTTTTTTTTTTTTTTTTCAAGCCCCGAAAAAATGGCTAGGCCGTGTTTTCGGGGATGACTTAATTCCCCCCCCCCGCATCTTTGGGTGGGCGGGCAGTGACAGCTTAGATGTTGACCTCGGCATTGGTGGGGCACTTCGTATCGGGGTTAACGCAGTTAGCACCATATCCAGGTGTGCAACAAAAGTATTTCCTAACAGCAAGCCCCCCACCATCCCCCCCCATTTTGCATGTTTTAATATAGGCCTTAATATGGGGGGAGGGGCTTAATTTCATTTCATGCCTATAAAACATGCTGGGATTTCCTATTGGGGGAGGTCGTATTGTTGGAGAAACAGGGTAGCATTTTAAAGGAGCCCTGTTTCTTCTTTACTACTTTTGGAAGAATTCTAACACTAACTTTTCTAACAGTACCCATACAACACGCTTGAGAAACTCATTAGAGGCTCTAGAGCAGGAATAGATCATAAAACATGATTCTGAATAGAACTCCCCAGAGCTGGGCTGCTGGGGGTTCACAGGGGTTCAGGAGAGCCCCTAGCTAAGATTCTGTGCAGTTCAGAGAACCCCCAAATCCTACTCCTGACTGGCCCTGCCCACCCCAATCTCCTCTCTCAGGAATCCCCTTGTGGCCCATTTTGGGTGCAGGTAAGTGCAGGGCATGTGCAGAGGCTCAGGGAAAGTGAAAAATGGGCCTCCCAAAAGTTTGGGAAGGCCAGAAATGGGCTCTCTTCCAGAGAGCCTCCAGAGCCCAGGGAGGGCAAAAATGCCCCCCCACCATGGTGCAGGAGGCTGACTAGGCCACACCCATCATGGCCATGCCCACCCAGTAACCGGGCAGAGAACCCTTTGCTAAAATTTTTGAAGCCCATCCCTGGACCTCCCCATACTCCCACTGCAGGTATCACTAGTTGAATTGGTGGGGGGGGGGGAACATTTTCTGCATCTCTCAACTATTACCTTCTAGTCATCCAAAGTTCTGAAGTCCAAATTCAGAAGCTCCAACTTGGATGGTAAGTTGTATTGCATTGAAAATGGCTGCTTGATTGATTATAGCCAGTGTCCACAATATTTATTTATCAGGAGACAAACTGTTGAGTTTGTCATCATTATCTTGTTTAGCTCCAAGATAGCTTCTATGTTTCTAGCAGCAATAGCACTTAGACTTATATATCTCTTCACAGTGCCTTACAGCCCTCTCTAAGCAATTTACAGAGCGTATTGTCCCCAATTATCTGGATCTCATTTTACTGACCTAGGAAGGATGGAAGGCTGCATCAACCTTGAGCGAGTGAGAATTGAACTTATGGCAGCCAGCAGTCAGCAGAATTAGCCTACCATACTGCATTCTAACCACTGCACCACCACAGCTCCTATAGATATGTAGTGAAAAGTATCTTAAACAAAGTCAGATGGGCCAGGGGATCTGACAGATATCAAAGAGGCTGCCCTGGATACTACTCCATTGGCTTCTGGGGGAAGGGAAGGGAAATGATGTCATGCAATATATGATACCATTCACACAAATGATGCAAATTATGTCATGACATCACTGATGTAAATTAGATAGTTCACATCATTTGTATGATGGCATCATGGTGCACATAGTATCATGGTGGCTTCTATATTATGCAATGCCATCATCACAGTGCACATTATTTGAGCAATTTCCTTCTTCAACTTGGTTGAAGATGACTTTTTTGTTTTTTGTTTTTATGAGAGGTATTAACTTTGTGAATAGTAAAATGTGAAATTGAATATGTAGAACATTTTAATATCAATAGAAGAGAATATTTATAGCTCAGGGTTGTACTGTTGAGTCCTTGGTGCTCTTTTTGGCTTGGTTTTGTGCTTGCAGATGTTCTGACTAAGTAACATCATCAGTGCTCATGATGATGGGATCCACATAATATTTGATTATTTATGTCTAATTTTAATGCAAAGTTCTTTTTACAGTGTTTTAGTCAGAAAATATCCCATTCATTTTACTTGACATAATACCAGAGCTCTAAAGAACATGCTAGAAATAGCAAATTTGTAGATTGAGCATGTTGATGAATGTTATGGACTAAGCCAACGCAGCGATACAACCCTAAACAGCTTTACTTTACAGCAGGCTTGTAATCCTGCACTTCTCATTGGCCCATAAATAGCGAGTCGTGATTGGTCGTCTTTGGCCAGTCTGATTGGCTGTTAACGGGGCCTCCTGATTGGACGCTTGTGAAAGCGGTAGACTCAAACCATTGGTTGTTTTGACAGCAGCCAGCTCTATAAAAAAGCTGCTGCTGCCCAAATATTTGCTCTGTTCTTTCTTGTTAATAAAGAGTTGAAGTCACCGTTCGATGTCTCATCTCCGTTCCTTGCGCCCATGCTCAGCACTTAACACTGGAGACGAGGATGGGATGCAGAGACAATAGAGCTGACTAAGTACACATCGAACAAGACAGAGCACATGGCGAAAGAGTGCACGCAACAAATGGCAAGATGACCAGTGGTGCCATACCATCCGCTCCATTCGACCCAGCAACCGAAGACTGGGACTTGTATATAGATCACTTCCAGATGTTCCTGGAGACCAACAATTTAAAAGATGCTATGCCTGGCAAGAAACAAGCAGTGTTCCTGACTCATTGTGGCCCCGCTGTTTTCAAAATGGCTAAAGCAGTAGCAAAACCAACGGAAGTGAAGACCATGGATTGGGATACCCTCGCCCCAATCCTCCGGGCCCATTACGCACCCGCAGTACCTACACTGATACGAAGACACGAATTTTACTAGAGGGACCAACGGAAGGACGAGAGCGTTGGAAATTTCAAAGCCGACCTCCGGAACCTAGAAGGCCTTTGTGGTTTTGCAAACTTAGAGGAAGCCCTAAGAGACTGAATAGTTCTGGGATTAAATGCACTACATGTGCAGAGTAAGCTGATGGCAAAAGGCGACATCAGCCTTACAGATGTCATTACTGCCGCTACTGCCGCAGAAGCAACCAGGAAGTCAGCCGCTCGAATGCGCCGAGCGAATGCACCACTTCGCCAACTCACCAACGAGAGCCCAATCGCCTTCTCGATAAAAAGGCTTCCTGGGTCTGGGGACGGCGTGAAGAGAAAGCGTTCCAAAGGGTAAAAGACCTGTTAACCTCCGATCCTGGAGACTCTACCTTTGACGGTTACCTGTGATGCCTCACCATTTGGAGTGGGAGCCATTTTAAGCCATGTCCTACCAAATGGAAATGAGGCACCTATTGCGTTCTTTTCAAGAACTTTGTCTAAAACCGAAAGGAACTATAGTCATTCAAATTATTTGTATTTCTTTATTGAAAACACATACACGGCCACCCATTTTTCAATCAACTCTGATGTGCTGCATTGGGATGCTAAATAAAAGAAAAGTTGATGATACAAAGGTCACTTCCCCAGGTGACCTGAACAGTCCATTTCATATAGAATTCAGTGCATTTCCATACATAAATGCCACAAGATAAATAGTAATTCCTCCAGAGGTGGTATTCAGCAGGTTCTAACTGGTTCTGGAGAACTGGTAGCGGAAATTTTGAGTAGTTCAGAGAACCAGCAAATTCCACCTCTGACTGGAGATTTTAAAGTATCCTTCCCCTGCCACACCCACCAACTACAGAACTGGTAGTAAAAAAAAATTGAATCCCACCACTGAATCCCTCCTGCTATTTTTTAAAGTGACCTTGGAACTAGGAATAGCAGCACAACTATGAAATGCCTCCAATATCAGCCTTTCCATAAGAATGCCATGGCTTAGTTTTGTTATAACCCTAATGATGTGTATTCAGGGTAATCCTCCACTTATGACCATAATGGACATTACTGCTGCTAAGCAAGACAATTGGTAAGTGAGTTGTGCCCCCTTTTATGACCATTTATTTGCCACAGTTGTTCAGTGAATCACTGCAGTTGTTAAGTGAATCATGAGGTTGTTGTACAATTCTGGTTTCCCTGATGACTTTTTTTTTCTGAAGCCAGCTGAGAACATTATAGTACCGACAGTGATGACAGGAACCCAGGACAATGCAACTGTCATAAATACATGTCAGTTGTCAAGCACCCAAATTTTGATCACATGACCATCAGGGATTCTGCTTGCAACAGTTGCAAGTGCAAAAACTGGTCATAAGTCATTCGTTTTGGTGCTACTGTAACAGTCACTAAATGAATGCTTGTAAGTTGAAGACTACCTATAATGGATATTTTTCCAGAAATGGATTTCCATATGTAGGTGGAACATATTATGCATCGTTATTTAACAAGTTTTGATTTTATTAAAGGTTACTCAATGAGGAATAACGTGGTATATCCGTCTATTCACAAAACCACATTTCACCACTGCCTAAGAAATAGAAGTGGGCTGCCAAAATTTTAAGCAACTATTGGCATATAGGGTTCCATGAATCTGCTGTGAGATCCTACAGGAATCTGAATTATTAATGCACATTCTCATTAAGCAACTGAAACCTTACTGCATTATGATTTTACATTATTTATTGCCTGTCTGTTCTATGCATCAAGCAAAACTGTAGCGATTCTGAAGTGCCTCATTGAAAAATAATAGCATTTAATGTACCATGTTTCAAAGTCAGTTCACACCTTTGGACTGTGCACTATCCATACAAGCTAACAAAAAAGTTTGGGGGGAGTGAGTGAGAAGAAAACAAAACAAAATTATCTCTTTGAATTGTGGAATTGAATGGACAAGCTTTCTGAAAGCGGGTTTTAGCCCAGTTCAAGATGTTTTCATCCAAACCTTTTTCAAAGAGAAATTTGAAAAGATAGTAATGACCTATCACCCTGATATCTACAATAGCAATAGCCCTTAGACTTATATACCCCTTCACAGAGCTTTTCAATCCACTCTAAATGGCATACAGAAACAGCCTATTGCCCCCCAACAATCTGGGTCCTCATTTTACTCACCTCGGAAGGATAGAAGGCTGAGTCAACCTTGAGCCTGGTGAGATCTGCCAAATTGCAATCAGTTGGCAATCAGCAGAAAAAGCCTGCAGTACTGCACTCTAACCACTGCGCCACCACGACCTAAACCTGCCTAGCCAGTCAATGACACTGAATTTTAATAGGCATTAATTCCACCCTCTACATTAAAAAAACTCTGCTGAGGTTTGGGGAAAAAAAATGATAGTAGTGAGAAAGTCAGAATATATCAATCCCGGCCAAAGTCCCAGGCATGTGGCAATACAGATCCATGCCTGATCTCTACTTCAGGAGGCCTCTCTGTGTAGTTTAGTCAAGAGACAAAGTTTGGAGCTTTGGAACCACTTGCTGAATTGAAAAAGCAGAAACTCTGCAAGAAAGCAACCCTTTCCCATCTCCCACTGCCTCTTTTAAGACACAAAGGGATGAGTGGGTACAGGCCAAACTGAGCCAAGCCTCCTCCCCAGCAAATTAACCACACATAAATAATATTACCAGGAACACCACAATAGCTGAAGCAAAATCCCCCCATCCCTTGCAGAGTCCCTAATAACTACAGAGATACCCAACAATCATAGTGCTAATGAGGATTAGCTGGCTCCCCCAGGAACTGTGCCTTAGTCACTACACAAGCAAGAACTTTTTTTAATACAGAGCTGACATTATTTCCTTCCCTTTCTCCAAGTTGCCCGCCAAGAAAGAAGACAGGCAGAACAAAGAAAGATGCGGCCCATTTTCTGGACTTTGGTTCATGGGGGACCAAAGAGAGGAGTGGGGGAGAACAATCACTAGGAAAGGCCAAAAGAAAAATTGTATCAAAAGATGTTCTAAAAGCAAGGGCCTCTTTTGCCTCCAAAGCTCAGTGCATGATCTGTCACATCAAAAGTGAGAATCATACTCCTAGAGCAGGGGTGAGCAAGCTTTTCCCTTCCAAGAACCATTATGTGTGGCTGATGTATAAAATCTAAAGCTGCACATATACAGGGCATGCCTACATGTCCATGTTTGTGGCCATCACCTTTTCCCTGCCACTCTAGCCATCTCTGTGATGTTGAAATCACTGAGAAAGTCAATAAGAGATCCATCCTCTGCTCCCATATGCATATTCTCTTTTTACTGAAGTTGCTGCTGGCCCTGGATTTCTCCCAAGGCCCAGGATCCAGTAGATTTTCCTAGGGCAGATGCCAGGGCATCAAATGTACTGGACCAAGAAAAAACTGTATGGTCAGTAAATCTTGCAAAAATAGGGGTTCTTCCTGTTCTGTACCTTCATTTGCATTCTTGAAACCCTGCATTTTGATTGGTCAAAGCGTGGGGTGATCTGATTAGTTTAGCGAGCCGCGCTGATTGGCCTGCTGAGAATCTCCCGCGATTGGTGGATACGAATCATGGGAGATTCAAAGCAGTGCCATTGGCCGCGGCCGCTGCGGCTTGAGAATAAAAAGCCGCAAGTTTTCCCTTGGAGCCACATCGGTTCCGGGGGCCTAATAAAGAGCTGAAACCACCGTCACTGCCTCCTGGTCTCCTTGCCGAGTGGACACAACACTGGTGATGAGGATGGGATCCCAAGGCTGAACCCCATCGAGCACGTGCCCGCCAGAAGCAAGACCGACGAGATGGCCAGCATCGCTCCGCCCGCGCCCTTCAACCCCGCTAGCGAGGACTGGGAACCCTACACGGACAGATTCCTCATGTTCCTCGAATGCAGCAACATGAAGGATGCCACCAGGCTGAAAAAACGAGCCGTTTTCCTGACACACTGCGGGCCTGCAGTGTTCAAGATGGCAAAAGCCCTCGCGAAACCCGCCAACATCAAAGCGATGGACTGGGACGACCTTTAGCCCTTGCTCCGCAACCACTACGCCCCGGCCGTGCCCACCCTCATCAGGCGGCACGACTTCTACCAGTGGGACCAGAGACCGGGCGAAAGCATCAGCGACTTTGTTGCCGAGTTGCGGAACCTAGGAGGTATGTGCGGATTCTCCGACATGGACGAGGCCCTACGGGATCGAGTCGTGCTCGGACTTCGGGATCCAGTCCTCCAGAGTCGACTGATGGCCAAAGGCGACATTGCCCTCGCCGATGCCATCGCTGAAGCCACCGCAGCCGAGGCTATCCGGAAGTCGGCGAACCGCATGCGGAGATCGGACGTCGGGGACCGCACTGCAACCACCAACTCAGGACAGGTGACCGAGGCCCAACCGGAAGCAAGTCACCGCGAGACCACCACCCACCATGGCGAATTCCACTACGCCTCCGAAACCTCGGACGAGGAGGAGGAAATCCACCGGCTCCAAACGGGACGCGACCAGCACAATCGGTGGGGCCGTAAGTTGGGGACTGCGTGTGCCGGTTGCAGAGGCGACCACCCAAGATTGGAGAGCCGTTTCTTCGACGCATTCTGCTGGCATTGCAACAAAAAGGGCCACATCGCCCGCATCTGCCGACTAAAGAAAGCCTACAGCCCCAGACGGTGGGACCACAGCAAGCAGAGATGGGACAGCACACCCCCCAGAGCCAGAGATCATCCAGCCAACAGCCGATGGGACCGGAGCGGGCGAACCCGACGAGGCGAAGAGACCCGGCAGAAGGAGGAAACCCACCAGATGGTCATCATTGGCCACGCATCAACCACCGATGCCCAAAAAGTCTACATGGAGGTAGGCATCGAAGGCAAGCCATGCAGGATGGAGGTGGATTCCGGGTCCTATCTCTCCATGGTCGCCTGGCAAGAAATCAAATGCTTGGTGCCTACCATCCACAAGAAGGGACTGGAGAACCAGAGACTAATCATCAAAGACTACCAGGGAAGCCGCATCCTGGTAGTCGGAACTGGACAATTCAAAGTAACATTTAAGGGCCACACGGCAAAGCTTCCTCTAGTGGACCGAGACCGGTCCAGCCTTTTGGGACTGCAATGGTTCGCGCCGCTTGGCATCGAAGTCACAGGCATCAACCACATCACTAAGACCGATTGGGAGCAGCAACTGACACGGGACTTCCAGGAAGTGTTCAACGGCACCCTAGGCAAGTACCGAGGGCCCCCCATCTCCTTCAGCCTAGACCCTAACATTCCCCCGAGATGCCTAAACCCACAGTGGGTACCTTTTGCACTCCAGCCAAAAATTAACAAGCAAATTGACAAGTTTGTCAAGCAAGGGGTCCTACAACCAATTGATCATGCCTGGTGGGAGATCCCAATAGTCACCCCAGTCAAGCCCGATGGGTCGGTGAGAATCTGCGGGGACTATAAGGCCACCCTAAATTGCACCTTGCAACAAAGCGCCTACCCTGTCCCAGTAGTGCAGCATCTTCTACACTCACTGGGGGGAGGCAAGGTTTTTGCGAAACTCGACCTGGCCCAAGCATACCAACAGCTGCCGGTTGACGCAGAAACCGCGGAGGCGCAAACCATAGTCACCCACCGGGGAGCTTTCCGATGTAACCGACTCCAGTTTGGAGTCAGTGTGGCACCTGGAATTTTCCAGAGCCTCATGGAGAGACTCTTGCAGGGCATCAAGGGGGTGGTGCCCTACTTCGACGATGTGCTGGTATTGGCAACCAACCAGTGAGAACTAGAGGGTCGGCTAAGGGAGGTGTTAACCAAATTCAAGGAAACCGGGCTAAAAGTGAAGAGGGAAAAGTGCCAACTTTACACAGAGCGGGTCGAGTTCCTGGGATACCTCCTAGACCAGCACGGCATCCACCCCACTGAAACTAAAATCAGAGCCATTAAGGAGGCTCCCACACCCAGGACTAAAACAGAACTGCAGGCGTTTCTGGGACTGCTTAATTTTTACAATGTTTTCCTGCCCCAGAAGGCGACCGCGGTGGAGCCTTTGCATAGGCTCTTGGACAAGGTGGGGAAACGCGTTGGGGGAAACGCGAGGAAGCTGCCTTCAGGAGAACCAAAGACCTGCTCACCTCAGATGCCGTCCTCATCCAATACAATGAGACCCTACCACTCGCCGTCACATGCAACGCCTCACCCTTCGGCGTCGGCGCCGTCCCCAGCCACACAATCCCGGATGGAAGAGAAGCGCCCATCGCCTTCTTCTCCAGGACACTCACCAAACTGGAGTGAAACTATAGCCAGCTGGACAAGGAGGCCCTAGCCATCGTCGCAGCAGTGAAGTGGTTCCACGAGTACCTCTATGGCTGCACCTTCACAATCATCACGGACCACAAGCCGTTGCTGGGCATCCTGGCAGGAAACCAGGCCACCCTGAACATTTTATCTCCCAGGATGACAAGGTGGTCCGAATTCCTGGCCGCCTACAGCTACCGGCTCACACACCGACCTGGTAAGATTATTACAAATGCAGACGCTTTGAGCCGCTCACCGCTACCCGACCTAGACACTGACCCAGCACCCAAAACAAGCACCCTCAGCATAGAGACTTTGCCCGATCTACCCATAACCGCGTCAGACATTGCCCGAGAAACCAATAAAGACAAACGTCTGGCGCAGGTGTTACATTGGGTAGAGAAAGGGTGGCTGGAAAAGGACAATGACAAAGCATTCAAAACATTCCGGAACCAGCAAACAGAACTTTTGCTGCAAAAAGGGTGTGTACTGTGGGGGGATAGGGTGGTTATCCCGGAAAAACTGCAAGGGAAGGTATTGGGTTTGTTACACGAGGGGCACCCGGGCATAGTTAGAACGAAAGCCCTGGCCAGAAGTTATGTTTGGTGGCCAGGGATGGATAAGCAAATCGAGGCCTGGGTGGCAAGGTGGCAACACTGCCAAGAAACCAGACCGAGCCCTCCCGCGGCACCAATCCTGGAATGGGAAACTCCCAGGGGACCCTGGTCTAGGGTCCACATAGACTTTGCCGGGCCCACCAAGGGACATACATTCCTAGTAACCGTAGATACTTACTCCAACTGGCTGGAGGTAAGCAACATGAAATCCACCACCACAGAGGCCGTAACCAAGGAACTTTGCAAACTATTCGCAACCCACGGCCTCCCGGATGTCATCATGTTGGACAACGGGCCCCAATTCACCTCGTTGGAATTTGAAAAATTCCTAGCGGAACGGGGCATACGACACGCTCTGACAACTCCGGTGCATCTGGAAGTGAATGGAAGGGCAGAACGGATGGTTCAATTCACGAAAAAAAACCATCCAGAAAATCGAACACGGGGAAATCCAAGACAAAATAAATAAAATGCTTTTTATCCAACATATAACCCTGAACACAACAACGAACAAAAGCCCGGCAGAGCTACTGATGGGGAGGAAAATAAGGTCCCCACTCGACAGACTGCACCCCACATACAACCCGGAAAAAACCCCAAACTCCTCCAGCAAGCACCGGTCTTTTGCGCCAGGCGACACTGTCTACGCAAAAAACCTAACCAGAGACCCACTATGGGTACCAGCAACCATAACCCAACTGACAGGTCCCCACTCGTACCGGCTGCAAACAACCGATGGACGAGCGTGGAAACGCCACATCGATCAAATAAGATCGAGAACAGCCACAAGAAACACAACCGACACGCAACCAGACACAGAAAATCCCCTTAACACAAGCCACGAGGGGAGGGAATACCCCGGGAACCAAAACCCAGAAGAAAACCAACCATACTCACCAGCAAGCAGCCAGCTCGAAGCCTCACCAGGGAGAAGCAGCCAGGCCAGCTCGACCAGCCCAGAAAGACCGGGCGGGAGCGGTGAGAACTGCAGCTCAACCAGCCCGGGTAGACCAGGAAGGAGCTGTGACAAGCAGCCCGACAAGGCCTGCCAGGCAGTTCCATCGACGACGCCGAGTGACAAAGAGAACCCGACCGAACCGGCCGGGAGCCAACCAACGACTGACCTGCGCAGGTCCAGTAGGCAAGTGCGGAGCCCCGCCTACTTACGGGACTACGTTACGTAGGACCAAACCAAGAGGGGAGGGGTGTTCTGTACCTTCATTTGCATTCTTGAAACTCCGCGTTTTGATTGGTCAAAGCACGGGGTGATCTGATTGGTTTAGCGAGCTGCGCTGATTGGCCCGCTAAGAATCTCCCGTGATTGGCGGATATGAATTGCGGGAGATTCAAAGCGGTGCCATTGGCCGTGGCCGCCGCGGCTTGAGAATAAAAAGCCGCAAGTTTTCCCTTGGAGCCACATCGGTTCTGGGGGCCTAATAAAGAGCTGAAACCACAGTCACTTCCTCCTGGTCTCCTTGCCGAGCGGACACAACACTTCCCAAATCAGCAGATCTGTGAATCAGAAGGAAACAGATAAAGGGGGAGAATGTATAGTTATGATGAAAGGCCAAGAGTAAACATCAAACCTCAATCCTTCCAGTCATCAGATGTTTGCTTCTCTACATTAAAACTGCCACTAATTTGTTGTAATCAGGGATGGGATTCTGCTGGTTAAAACACTTTTTGATTGCGTATGCAGTAGGAGATTCATTATCTTCTTTTTGAGGTTTCTCCCTCCTTAATTGATCTCTTTCAAGTCTTCTTCTGGCCTCTTCAATCAATCTGCCAGTTATATCAGTTAAAGTTAGACTTTCCTTGGGCAAAACTTCAAGGGAAGTGACGTAGTTATCATAACTTTCGTTTAGTGATGATAGAATTATGTAGACTTGGTGTAGTTCAGAGAAAATAAGCTCTTTCTCGTGCAGTTCTTGAAAAATGCTTTTCATAGAATTCAAATGATTCAGCATATCACCATTTGTCTGGAGATGCGTCCTGAAAAGCTTCCGTGTTAGATTTATGTGAGCACCAATGTTATCTCGGACATAAATCCTCTTCAGCTTCTGCCAACACCCAACAGCTGTTTGCTCTCCGGATATGAACCAGTTGCTGGTAAGACAGTGTTAGCCCTATTATGCAAATAGCTTGTTCATTTTTCTGCATAAAATCTTTTATCTTTAGTCTATCTTCCTCAATCTCTGGATCCCATTCCTTTACGTTTGGTGGATTTTCAATTATGTTCCACAGACCTTCTCTTCGTAGAAGTAGACTACATTTCATAGACCATGATACATAGTTTGTTCCATCCAGCTTGGATATAAGGGACAAACTTTGTAGATTGACTTGTGCCATGTTTTCTTATATGGATATAAAACTATAATTAATAAAACACAGCTGTCTGTTTACTGTAATGTTTAACAACACAAACTCTCACTTTTTACATAAATCTGTTTTATCCTAGTTAAACTGACTTTGCAGCCTCTGGGCCCATAACCAGTGTTAAGTCTGGGCCCATAACCAGTGTTAAGCCTGTGTTCCCCAACCTGGGTTAAGGAGACAAGCTAAACAGAATGTGCAGCGTTAGTCAGATAGGCACACAGATAAATGAGTGAGATAAGTTTGTATTAACATACAGTAAAAATAACAGATACGCTTGTGCTATCAAAAGATAGTTTATTCTATTTAGAGTTTATAGCATAGTCAAAATAACAGTCCATTAGTCATGTATCGTTTTAGTCAGTCCATTCAAGGATATTCAGTTAGCAAAGTCCATGTAGAATATCCTATGTCAGTTCACTTACAAATCAGTCCTTTCTCTTTTCCTTTCCAGTAGGGGAAAAATGCAGTCTTCAGTCTTGCAGTAATTAGGGATCATCAAGCCAGAGAGAGCAAGCTGATGTTCCTTGCTTCTTTTATGGTGCTTTCACAACCACTCCCTTAATTACATTCCTATATTTAAAGTTGCAGACACTTTAACTTATAAACCATGATAACATATTTATTATTTTACCTAAACCAGTTGGGGTAAACAATGTTATCCCTAACAGACAGCACCTTTTTCTTGTCTCGGGTTTCCACTACGTATGGTTCTAAGGCTGTTCCAAAGAGGTTTTCTCCAGAGCAAGGGGCCACTGCCAACTTCCACTTATGTTTAGAGTCAGCCTGCCAGTTGCACATCCAGAGAAGGCACCTGGCAGACACCAAGGAAGCCATTGCTTTCGAAGTGAACTTTGCGGAGCTTAAAGTGGTGTCGGCAGTGAATTCGGCTGCCGTTATTATTTTGTTGAGGTCCTGGTGGGACCTGACATCATCACTGGGAACTCTGTCCTGAAGCTTACACAATCAGCAAATGGCAGATCTGGTTAAAAACGAGGCCACACTGGAACTTTTCACAACCCAAGCTGTGGCCTGGTGTATGCGCTTCAGAGTTTGCTCTGATGTTTTGTCTTCTGGTCATAAGACATCCTCCAGTTCCGTAGGAGTGCCTGAGGAAGTGAAGGTGGCTACCACTGGGGAATCTACAGCTGGGAGAGCTAATGTGTTGGCTAGGGAGGGACCCACATTAAAGAATCTCTTGTCCTGAGACAAAGGGTGAGGCCCTGATAGGTGGCTGTCACATTGTTCCTTAACTAAATCCAGGAACAACAATGGGGATGGGAGAACTTCATTTCGGACTACTGGTTTTGAGAATAATGTGTCTCCTTGTCCCAAGGGGCCAGCCTGTGGTTCTGAGGTCACCTCTTCCAGGCTTAACTGGGCTGTAGCTAGAGCCTTTTGTAATAATGGCCGAAACAAGGAGGTTTTAAAGACAGCCATAATGGAAGGCTGCTGCATATTAGTGTCCTCTTCATTGGAGAGGAAGGGATCTTTAATTTCCCCTTCCTCCTACTTCCTACCCTGTTCAGAATGGTATGAGGGTCCCCTATCATCCTGACCCTCCCAGGTAGAAGGATGGGGGGCATACACAGGTTCCGAAATGGGAACCTCCCTCTGTAGAGGAGGGTTACCCTGACAGAAATAAGAAAGGATACCCGGGCCACCCACTGTGGGGTGGAATAGGTGTTGGAGGCCCTTAGTGATGTTCTGTCTGACTGCCACTGAGACTACACCCTGGATGTCCTGGGGCCTGTTCTCCAGGGAAGGGCCAATGATTTGGGGCCCAGATCCAGAAGGGATAAGGTTTGTATCCTCCCTATGTTTATAAACCCCTAGGGGCACAGCTTGTTGAGGATAGGGCTTAGGGACACTCCAGATAGGTGGTCTATAAGAGGGGCCTGATGAACTCAGGTCCTGGGGAAGGGTCTCATCCTGCCTTTCAGGCAACCAGGCCTGTAGATGACTAGCAGGGTTCCCATCTGACCTCCCCGTTCCTAATGATTGGTCGGTGTAGGTCAATGATTGTTCTTGCAATTGCTGAACATTCTTTGCGAATTGTTTTTTTAAGGCCACATGTCTCCACTTTTCTGCCCTAATTTCAGATTTGGAGGCCTTCTTGGGGATGAGGGCCCTCACCCTGATCTTAGCTATGGCCTCCCTGCTAGCTGACCAGACTCATGGTCTTTTCCTCTTCAGAGTCCTTTTGGATGACTCAGAGGCCTGAATGTGCTGCAGGCCTGATGGTCCTGGCTGGGTTTCCAATCGGTTTCCATTGCTTAAGGAAGAGCATCGGAGGTGCTGTCAGCTTCTCTTGAGGGTGTCTTCTGAGCTGTATGGCCAGAACAGAGAAGATTACTGCCTTGGGGCCCACTAAAGAATGGTACCCAAAGGAACTCGATCACAAAATGGCCACCCACCATGAGGCATGGGCCTTTGAGGCCTTGTAAGCTGATCTCCTGGGGCCTCGCATTGCAATTAGAGTGAACGGATTGCTGCCTTGCCAAAGGAAGATAGTATTTCCTTTTTTTTGATAAAGCTTTTATTAATTTTCTATAAACAAACAAGACAAACAAAACATTAAAATATCAACTCTCATATGTACATCCAGTGTGTCAGTTGGTTCATCATTTTTGTGCATTCATTCTGTAGTCTCAATTACAATTATGTTACATAACAACTCATATTGTCAATCCAAACTTGTATATCCTAATATCACTAAAAAAAAAAAAAAAGAAATTTTTGACTATACTTTTAATCATTCATGCTTTATGAGATAACAATACTTTAAACAGTTTATTCTGTAACAAATCATATAATCATACCAAATCAATCCTAAAAAACCCTTTATAAATATAATGTCAAATAACAAAATAATAGCAAAATAGCAAAATAAAGATATTCCTTACTGTCTAGCATTCTAAATATTCTATTATTATATTTCATCATCTAACCATTGATAAAAAAGATCCCAAATTTCATAAAATTGTTTATCCTCTTGCTCTCTAATTTCAAATGTCAATCTACTCATCTCAGCACATTCCAATATTTTCTTTATAATTTCTTCCTGTAATGGTATTTTTTCATTCTTCCAATTTTTAGCAAATACAATCCTAGCCACTGTTAATACATTTACAATCAGGTATTTCAAATCTTTACTATATATATCGGTAAAATTCCCAATAAGAAGATTTCTGGTTTCAAGTCTATGTGTTTCTTTGTCATTTTTTCCAACCACATGCAAATTTTAGTCCAATATTTTCTAGCGTCCTCACAAGTCTACCACATATGGTAATACGAGCCGGGTATCTGATGACATTTCCAGCATTTTTCAGATTTGTTCTTACACATTCTTGCTATTTTTGTCGGGGGAAAGTGCCACCTGTAAAACATACAAGTTTTCTTTATATGCTGTTGACATTGTCATTTTATAATTTTGAGACCACAATTTTTGCCATTTCTCTAGATCAATCCCATATCCAAAATTCTTTCCCCAAACAATCATAGTTTCTTTAACTTGTTCTTCCTCTAATTTCATTCCCAGTAAATAACCATATAATTTTTTAATCACCTTCTCATCAGTACCCATCAAGATCTTATCTAAATCAGTCTGCTTATCATAGAATCCCTCCGTTTTAGAATCTTCATCATATCTTGAATGTATTTGCGCATATGAAAACCAATTCATCCTTATACCTTGTTCCTCTAAGTTTTGGATCGATTTAAGTTCACCCTTTTCATCCAAGAGTTCCCCATATCTAACTGTTTGTTCCTTCTTATAAATTATAGGATAGGAAAATGCTTCAATAGTCGATAACCAAGCTGGAATTTTCAAATAACATTGTCTTTTTATCTTCTCCCAGTTTAACCACAAAGACTCCCGCATATAATGTCTTCTAAAATAACCCTGTGTTTTAGTTCCCTTATACCATAAAAAAGCATGCCAGCCCAACAGCAAATCATGCCCTTCTAATGTCAACAACCTATGCTTTCTTAATGTTATCCATTCTTTGACCCACATCAAATTTGCAGCTTGATAATACAATTCCCAATTAGGCAGGCCAAAACCTCCTCTAATTCTTGTGTCTTGAAAAGCTTTAGCTTTATTCTCGCTTTCTTACCTTGCCATATAAACTTCAACATGATTTTATTTAAATCTTCAAAATAGTCTTTTCCAAGCCTAATTGGTATTGTTTGGAACAAAAATAAAATTCTAGGTAAAATATTCATCTTGATTGTTGAAATTCTCCCTATTAATGACAATTGCAAGTTTTCCCACTTCTTCTAATCTGTAGCTATCTCTTGTTTGAATTTAATATAATTATTCTCTTTTAATGTGCTACATCTTGCTGTCAAATATATCCCCAGATACTTAACCTTATTTGTAATTTGAATTTTCAAAAGATCTGCCAGTTCTTCTCTTTGTCTCAATAGCATGTTCTTTGTCAAAATCTTTGTTTTATCTTTATTTATTTTCAAACCAGCCATCTCACCATATATCTCTATCTTTTCCAATAACCTTGGAGCTGTTTCTAGCGGGTCTTCCAAAATAAAAGCTAAATCATCAGCAAAAGCTTGTAGCTTGAATTCTTCCTTCTTAATTTTCATTCCTTTTATGCTTTTATCATCCCTAATATTTCTAGTCAACACTTCCAAGGTCAACACAAATAGCAAAGGGGATAGGGGACACCCTTGTCTTGTGCCTTTTCTTATATTAATAAAATCTGTAAGTTCCCCCTCCATCATTACCTTTGCTGTCTGTTTATAATATATGGCTTCTATTGCTTGAATGAATTTTTTTAGCAAAACCCATCTGTTCCAATAGTAATAACATAAATCTCCAATTCACGTTGTCAAATGCCTTTTGAGCATCTAAAAATATCAAAGCCATTTGCTTTTCAGGATGAGCCTCATAGTATTCCAAAGTATCCAAGATTACTCTCATATTGTCTCTGATTTATCTCTTTGGCAGAAATCCATTTTGATCTGGATGGATAAAATTATTTAAATACTTTTTAAGTCTTTCTGCTAAAATTGAAGCAAAGATTTTATAGTCTGCATTCAATAAGGAGATGGGTCTATAGTTCTTAATTTTCAGTGGGTCAGCCTCTTCTTTTGGAATAAGTGTGATATAAGCCTCTGACCATGTTTTGGGTATCATCTTCTTTAACATAACTTCATTCATGACTTCTAACAATGGGATACTCAATGATTCTTGAAATGTTTTATAGAATTCTGCCAGAAGCCCATCTGGACCCGGTGCTTTCCCATTGTTTTGTCTCTTAAATGCTTCATTTAATTCCATCATTGTTCTATTGCTTTCTAACATTTCTTCAGTCTCTTTAGGTATCTTCGGTAAATTAGCATTCTGTAAATATTGTTTGACTTTTTCCTCATCAATATTCTCTTGTTTATATAGTTGCCCATAAAAATCTCGAATAATTTCCTTTTTCTCCTTATTACCATAACAAACTTGGCCTTGATCATCTATTAACTTCAATATTTTTCTTGATTCCTTCTCCTTTCTCAATTTATATGCCAGCCATCTACCTGGTTTATTCGCATCTTCAAAGTAATTCTGTTTAGAATTTCTGATTTTCTGTGCCAATTCTTCTTTCTCTATTAATTCCATTTTATGTTTAATTACATCCAGCTTCAATTTAATATCTTTTTTCTGTGGCATTTTCTGTAATTCTTTTTCAAGTCTTTTATACTCATCTTCCAAGGCCTTAGAAGCTTGCCTTTTCCTAATATTCTTTTTTCTTGTATAATCTATTATCAAACCTCTAGCATATACCTTCATTGTATCCCAAACATTCTGCGTTGAAGTATCTTCTTTTTTATTTTCTCTGAAAAAAAAAGCCAATTCCTTCTCCATCCATTGTATAAAATCTTTCTCCTTTAAAATAGTATTATTTAATGTCCATCTCGATCTTTTTTTTGTCCCTTCCATTTAATTGTCATTGGGCTATGATCTGCCCAAGTACTTGTTTCAATATTTGTTTCTTGAATATTGGATATTAATTCTGTTGATATCCAAATCATATCTAATCTGGACCATGATAAATATCTATTTGAATAAAAAGTATATTGTTTAGCTTTAACATTTCTTTCTCTCCTAATATCTTTTAAAGATAGTTCGTCTGTCATTTTAAAAAAAGATTTAGGGAGAGCCTTTCTATTTTGCTTGGTTGTTGTTGCTATATAGTCCAATTTATTGTCCACAATTCCATTAACGTCTCCCATCATAATTATATTAACATAGTCCAGTCCAGTTATTTTCATGTGTAGCTTTTTATAAAACTCTTCTTGTTTATCATTCAGAGCATAAATTGCAATCAAGAGTATTTTTATATTATTGTCCATTATTTCCACCATTAATACTCTTCCATCTTCATCATTGTAGATCAGTTTTGCTGGGATAGCCTCTTTAATGTATAGAACCACACCTCTTTTCTTACATTGAGTCAAAGAAGTAAATATTTTCCCCAATTTTGGCTGTACTAACAATTGTTCATATTGTTTTTTAATATGAACTTCTTGTAAACAAATTATATCAAATTTTAATTTCTCTAATTTATGAAAAGTTTTCCTTCTTTTAACAGCTGAATTAAGTCCATTTATGTTCATTGTAATCAGTTTTCTTTCTTCCATGATTATGCTTTATATTTAGGTCTAACAGCTCTCGTGGATCTCACTTCACGCTGTTCTTTACTGTCCACCTGTCCACCTACAGCTCCTTTCTCTTTTTTAGTCTCCAGTTGTTCCTCTTGAAACTCAATTAATGAGACCTCTTTCTCTGCCTCCTCTCTTCTTCTTCCAAAAAATTCTGCATGGAAAAGTTCTGCTTTCTCAATTCAATCAATTCTATGTCTCTGCTCTTGCCACGTAAACATTAATCCTTCTGGAATCAGCCATCTATAATTCACTTCGTTTTCCAGTAGCATTTTGGTCAGAAATCGATATTCTCTTCTCATCTCTCTCACTCTTCTGAGTATTTGTTTTAAAACCACAATCTCTTTACCTTTGTATTTCAATGTTTTCTCTCTTACCACTTGTAGTATTTGTGTTTTGATGGATTTTTTGGTAAATCTAATATGGACTTCCTTTGGTAATTTATTTCTCATCGCATATCTTGTATAAACTCGATATATCTCATCTACTCCATCCATCATCTTTTCCTCTGTAATTTCCAAAGCATCTGCCAAAATTTCTATCATTATCGCAGCCAAATTTTCTCCTTTTTCCTCTTCTATATTTTGAAATCTGAGATAAAATTCTGACCTTTCCATCTCCCACCTCAACATCTCATTTTTTTCTTGTTCAACCACTATTAATCTACTGTCAATATTTCCAATCTTCTCCTCTCTTTGTTTACCTTCTTCTTCAATTTTTTGGAATCTCTCCTCATACTTAACCATCATTTGTTTAATATTTTCCACTTTTTCATCAGTCTTCTCTATTCTTTGTTCAATGATGTCTGATTTTATCTTGAGATCTTGGATTCCTTGCATAATCATCTGTAAAGTTACTATTTCTTGTTCTTTATTTTGCTTCAACATTGTCTGAATTAAACGTTGTCCTCTAGCTGGTGGGGAAGCAGAGGTAGAAGTAGAAATGCCAACTGGTATTGGTTTCCTGCTCATTTTAATGCCTCCAAAGCTTCAAATTCTTTTTGACTTTTAATCCAACTGGTAGAATAGTCAATTATAATCCAAAATGGAAAAATCCAATAGTAAAAGAACCAAAACCAAAAAAGAAAAAGGAAAAAAGAAAGAAGAAAAATCTTCAGGTTTTTCTTGACCCTCATCCAATTACAAAGTAGTCCACCATAAAAAAGGAAAAATAGAAAGGAAAAAAACAAACAAACCCAAAAATGATATTATTGATTAAGAGCAAATAAAAAACAAAAGAAAAAAAGAAATTCCTTCAGGTTCTTCACACCTTAATCTCAAAAATCAAAAAAGAAAAACAAAGTGGTCCAAAAACATGGATAGAAAAAGCAAAGAAGTCCCAATAAAAATAAAGAGAAAAAAAGAAAAATAAAGAAAAAACTCTGAGACTTTCCCTTTAAAATAAAAGGCAAAAATAAGAATATTACTAGAATTGAAATTTACAAAAAGGCTGGTGAATGGGATATATATATATATATATATATATATATATATATATATATATGCACACTGCACTTTATTTATTTATCCAAGGCTCTTATTATGACTCTCTTCTCCAACAGCTTCAAAGCTAAGCCTCAAGTGTTGAAATATTGATAAGAGTCCAGGAAAACACCTGTAATAATATTTTGCTGTGCTCTCCCTCTATCTTATCACGTTGAAATGTCCTTGAGAAGGAGTCTTCTTGCAATTCTTTCCATTTCAAATAAAGTATTTTCAAGCCTCTAGTTGGCAGTGTTGCAATGTTTCTTAATGCTCTTCCCCCCCCAGCCAGAAAAAATGAATAATGTATACAAAAAAAAAAGAAAAAGAAAATAGCTAAAGGGAGTCTCTATCCTAGAGAAAATTAAAAAATCAAAAGGAGCATAAAAATATATATAAGAGAAAATTCAATCCGGTTACCTACAAAGTCCCCCCCAAAAAAGTAAGGAAAAAAAAATATCCAAGCCTCAATTTGACATCACTTTAAAAAACGCCGCTCAAACAGTTTTGTTAAAAAAAAAAAGTCTCACAGATTTCTTCTTTGTTCAGGATGCCCTTTCAAACCTCAGCGAATTTACAACACAAAAGGAATTTCTCACCCAGCCGACACACTTCTTTCCAGCCACTTTCTTTCCGGAGCTGTCCCGACTTCAGCAGCTATGGGGGCTGCCTCTCCGCCGCCAGCAAAAGGGCTTCTCCCGGATCAAACCAGAGATTTTGCAATATCTCTGGGATCCTGGGACAGTACCCTTCTCAATCCCCGTCTCTACGGGACGGTTTAGGTCCATTGGGACCAACCAGGGGCGAAAATATCAGCTGCGATCTCAGAGCCCCAAGATCACAGCTGTATCGCCGAAACGAAGCTCCGCTTTCTCCAGGAAGATAGTATTTCCTATCGATCTAATTGGTTCAAATTGGGATCAGCCTAATTTGGTCTGTGGGACCATGCAGATGGCTGTCCATGAGATCTTGCGGTTTGGGGTCTCAAGAAGCTCGGGCAAAACTTGCACTGCCAGAACGAGCATGAGAAGCCATCCGGTCCAATCAGCTCTTTACGAGCCACGCACCCTGGTTTTAGGAGGCTGTGTGATGATAATTAGCCCCAGTAGGTGTTCAGGAAAGATGAGCTCACCTTCTGCTGATCTGTCCACACCAAGTTGAGGCAGCTGAAAAGTGGAGCAGAGTGGATCCCCGGTCTCCTCATGAACTTTACCAGAGTCCTGGGAGCTGTTCAATGGTGTTTTATCTATTCCTGCTTTTCTGTGCGAGGAACGCTAACAACTCAGAGTCCAGAGGCAATAGCTCTTA